>CM069131.1:0-366704 GCA_035221665.1 Okamejei kenojei
TGAGGCCACTGGTCAACATGTCCCAGCTACACTAGTCCCACCTGCCTGATTTTGTCCATTATCCCTACAATCCTGTCCTATCCATGTACCTGTCTAAATGTTTCTTAAACATTAGGATAGTCCCAGCCTCAGCTACCTCCTCTGGCAGCTCGTTCCATACACCCAACACCCTTGAAAGGAAAAAAGTATTTAAAACTGTGGGGATGGAAATATTGATTAGACAGTGCTCTCTGACAGGCGCACAGACATGTATACATGGATTTTAGTAGCAATGTTACAACATTTTGAGATTTTAAAAATCAAGTTTGCAATTTATCCCATCAGATAAAGCATAAAAAGAAGTTTAATTTGACACCTAATTCACTTTCATATCTTCAGTATTAAAAAAGTTATGGCCATTTTCATACTCGGAAATTTGCATCGTAGCATACTCGGAAATTGCCTTTCCATTGACTTAACTCAAAAGTTGTGATCTAGGACAGTCAAAAGCCCATAACTTTCTTAAAAATTAAGAGAACTCAATGAAATTTTCAGTTATTATAGATTGACGCATTCTGAAACAAATATGAAACAATCTTACTTGGATGACCTGAAATTAAAGCATATAATTAGTTAGTTACCCAATTGTAGCTAATTACAAAATTCAATTACTAGATCTAAAACATTTTTTAATAGTAAGATTAAACGAGAACTCACTGTTCGAAGTTTGATCGTTTATTTTACGAGGAGTTACGATGAGGGGATTACGGTGAAGAGCCCGCCCTCACGCTGGGGGTTAACGGCATACTTCAAAGCAACGGCATGAAAAACAAAACACAGAATCACAAAGGCGGTGAGTAACATGTAAGGCTCATAAAAAGACTTTAGAACCCACCATTTGTCATTTATTTGGACGAGGGTGGGAGTGGAGGGACGTAATCCCTCCATCGTAACTCCTCGTAAAATAACGGATCAAACTTCGAACAGGAGAGTTCTCGTTTAATCTTACTATTTTACTTCGGATCACGTGAGGACTACGTGAAGAGTTTTTAAAGCTTTCTGTGTTTTTTATGTCGTAAGAATTAATCCGTACGACAGTCGGCTAAGTTAAAAACCACATACATGAGTAAGCAGACAAATGTTAGATCTTTCTCACAATTAAAATTTTTACATGGTTGAAGGACCATAATAATACCCTCCTTATATTTGAGGGGAAAAATGTTACAAGTGGACAAAAGATATCGTGACTTACGACAACTGATTATTGCAATTAATAGCAAAACAAAAGAGGTGATTATAGTGCTCCCCAACATACGCGTGTCCCAATGGGGCGCTTGTCATAGTGTTAACAGGTTTGTTGTAGAACTTTGAAAAAAGTTTCTTCTTTTACTCCCAACCCTGCGATTTTTAAAATATTGCTGAGAGGTACGTCCCGCCCTTCGACGCGGACGTCAGCTGCCGCCCTGGTGGAGTTGAGATTTGAAGGACATAAGGTGTCGTACTCCGCTAAAACCAACACCTGTTTCAACCATTTTAGAGATAGTTTGAACTGAAGCTTTTTGCTTAGTGTGGCCTTTTTGTGCGTAAGCAGACAATGTCTTTTCGTTTCCTCGAAAAGTGTGTCCGTAACTTTTATTTATTGGTTCAAATGTCTAACACACACAAAGCGAGGCCTCAATATGGAAACGCATTGAAAGGTTAACTGTGTTCAGATCTCCTGGTCTACTTTGTTTGATCAGATCGTAAACATAGAATAAAACGGTTATCTGTAGTAACATGCATATCAGTCTAAACGCACTATTTGTAAAGTTTGCACTCTTTGGGCTGAGGACCAGTGACATTAAAATGACCAATTTAATGTTTAACCTATCCAATGGCAACCCTTCAATTGGCGTCCATTCTATAAGTTAGAGCAGTACTATGCTTCACATCCCAAATCTTCTGTATACTCTAGGTTTTGTGCGGAGGATTCATGTGAAAAATTCCTTTCATGAATCGTGATATTAATGGATGCGACCCAATTGATTTCTCTCCAGTCATAAGTCCTAAATAGGACGACAAGGCACTGGTGAGTGTTAATGGCACTGTAACTTAAATGATGGCCCAAAGTGCAAAATTGGCAAGGAATTCCAAAAAACATGGAGTAACATTCACAGAATCATCAGAATTATTTGACTGTGTTTGCCAAAATTCTTCCCATTTCTTAATATGTGTCATATATTGTTTCTGTGTTGCTATTCTCGCCATGATGCGCCAATAACTCCCCCACGTCAAAGTTTGGTCCGACAATCCCAGTTCCTGTAGTGGTCTGGTCAAAACCTGCAGATTAACAAAATTCATATATGCATATAATGGGTACCTTCATTTGTTACTGGATTAGTCAAAGATATCACTACATGTTAGGAATCTGCATATACGGTTCTTTTTAATCATATTCTGCATAACTGGGAAACCAAGTTGAGTTGGCAAATTTGGCACTACCAACAAATCCTGGAAGCTGAATCTTGCTCTATTTTATGCAAGCATTCTTGGGATCAGAGCAAATGGTGGAAATGCATCTAAAAGACATTTATTAACCCCAGTGTAATGAAAAAATGCATCTACTGCAACTGCGTCCCGGTGTGTTCCAAGACCACATAATTGAGGCAATTGATGATTAAGCCTGGATGCAAACAATTTCCAATCTTCTGGCAACCCAAAAATCGTTCTACAAGATTCTTAAATAGTGCCTGGCTAAGCCATCCATTCCGTTATTATCTTTAAAAAAATCGCTGACCTTTTCATCTGCTACACCATTGTCTTTACTTGGAATATAGCTTGCTGAAATCCATATCTGCCGACCAATACACCATTGCCATATCTCATTGACCAGACCATTCACATGATACTAATGTAAACCACAGCCGTTTTGATTGTCTATTTGTATTAAAACATGAGACCTTGTTTTAGCACAAACATTATGCTATTAGCCCATTAAAAGGCCCCAATAATTCCAAATAGTTATTCTCCATACTCTGGGAGAAGAATCACTTGTTCTTAAAGTTTTCCATCTAACTCCACAATACGGAGGATTAAATCTGTGGCCCCCATCCGAGATCCACTAGCATATGTTTGTAAAACATTTCAGGCTGTTTATTCATGATCTTCTTAGCAGCTGTGTGTGGGACATTTTCAACCACCATTGCAATTCCAATACTGCTTTCCTTTTAATTGCATCGCCTGTCAAAGTGAACTGCCTTATAATTTTTTAGAGCCCTTACTTTGTCCCTGTGAAGATTTTGATAATGTAATGGCCCAAATTCCACTGCGGAAAATGCTGCCACCAGTGTACAAATGACTTTTGCCACTTCTCGGAATGGAGGGATAAGGTTTGTGATTAGGTAAATACACATTTGCAAAATATCCATTTGTCTTTTCTTTGCTGGCAAAGTAAACTAACATAGTCACTGAGTTAATTACAAACCCAGAAAATCAATTGATTGAACTGGCTGCAGCGGGGATTTTAATTGGATGAATTAAGAATCCAAGCTCTTTTAAACAAAGCTTTAGTAACTGAATTTGAGTGCTCAGCTGACTCTTGGACTATCGTTAATAATCAGAAATATCATCCAGGATAAGCCAAATACAATGTGCTTTCTGTGCTCTTAATTGAGCTAAAACTGGTTGTTCAACAGTTTTGTATAGAGTCTAGGAGCGAACTTCATCCATTTGGTAAAGCTTTGAAACTGCCATAATTGCCCTTGCCAATAAAAAACTTTAAGTATCTCGAAAAAGATGATGAATTGGTACAGAATAATAGGCGTCTTTCAAATCAATTCTTTAGCATATAAGAACCGCTGAAAATCAAATATTTTTGCAGTATTGAATGTCTCCATTGAAAATGTTTGTATTAATAACAAAACTTATTTAGATCTGTAAGGTCTAGAATAATTCTAACAACCACCATCTTTCTTATCTCTGCGAAATATTATTAGAGACAAATTGATGCTTATGTTCACAAGGTTTTTTCAATTACCCCTTTTCGGATTAATTTGTCAATTTCCACATTAATCTCCATTTCTTTTTCTTCTGGGAGAAAACACATAAGCATAAGAGCTTTATTATGTACAGGAGGAATTGACCCCTTCTTTAAAAATAAATAATAGCTCCTGAAAAGCTTGTAATATAAATCGATAAGATAGTAATATTTAAGTGCCAGGCATTATAATATTTTTGCAATATCCCTCCAACTGGAGATTCATTCCACAGTTTCTTTAAGGATAGAAGTTCTTTAATACCTCTCCATAGGAGCGTGATGGTTTCCTCTTTCCGCCGATGCTGGGAAGCAGTGGCCTGTGCAGCACTGATAATACTTTCGTTGACAAATTTCTGCCTCTATAACGAATACAAACCCTTCGGGCCGAAAAACTCCTTTTCTTTGTCCAGAGACAAGAAGGCTTAATAGTGCTAAAATATTTCTTAGCTTCTTCATCTCAACTGTTTCAGGTTGTTCGGCAGATTTTCTCCAAACAAGAATACCAGGAGCATGAACTCCACTTTCCTTGACATGGCTATGCATATATGGTGAAATATGGGCCGAATCCGCATTATCCTCATGCAATGATCTCATAAATCAGGATTGGCACAATAAGCCCAAAGTATCTTTTGAATCTTTGTCCATTTTCCAGATTCTCCATTTGCCTGCCTAATTGCCGTGATGGCAGCCGAAAATATTTTGCACTTTTGAAATTTCACTTCTTGGGCTCTCTTTACTTGGAGGTCATAGACGCCCATACCATCGGATTCACAGGTAGCACTTACAATTAGCACAATTGCCTGGTGCTTTATATAAATCTGATAATTCATTCAACACAGTATTATGAAGCTGGTGAGATACCTTATAATTTATTTTGGCAGATAGGCTTTCTTCCATAGCCTCACCAACTTCCTTCGGGTATAGCATAACATTGTGCTATCCCAGGAGATCAAGCCTTTGTTCTTTTTACTTTGTGGAGTTGCTTTCAAAAGCCATTTCAACTTCAGCAGGGTCTGCTTCTGCAGCCCAAATTCCATCGGGGAGATTATCCCATGAGACTTCTTCCAAGCCCAAATCGTATGGGTCTGGATGTGTATCATAATTCCAACTTGGGGCCCACAGCCATATTCATCATATTCAAAACCCCTCAGGGATTTTTTGGGATTCATGTGGGTACTGGTGACCCTTGTCTCATTAATAGTTTGGAGAAACTTTCTCCTTATGCTCCATTTTTAGCCACATTGTTTTATTGTCTGGAGGTCTTTCAAAATCAGAACATCAGAAACCACGGGCCTCACAGTTTTCTTTTTGCATTTCTTAGGAGCATTTTCCTCCGTGGTATAATTTCTGTGAATCTGGAAATTCTATATGGGTAAATCAGTGGCCAGCTCGGTAGCTGGAACCGGGTCCACTCTTGTCTTCGCGTCCGTTTATATTTACTTTCACCCCGGGAGGCTCTCTTCACCGCGAAAACTTCTTTCCCCGATTTCTCCATTTTTGTTTAAAATTTATCTTGTTTTGTGACTAATCGCACGGTTAACGACTAAATTTTTTACTTTTAGTTTCGATGCTGGAACCATCCAGCGTAACTTCAAAACGCGCGATGTAACCTTCAATCTTACCTGCGTGGCCGTTCGCCGCTGCGAGGAGCTGCTCCTTACCGCAGCTCCTCCTTTCGCCGTCCAGCGTTGAAGTCATGCCGTTACCAGCGTGAGGCGGCGGGCTCTTCTCGTAGTCACTTCACGTGATCGAGTAAAATTGCCTAAGTGTCCAAATAACAGTCACACAATAATTCACATATAACATGATTTTTTAAATCTTATTTCATGAATTTATAGGCCAAATGGAAGGAAATTTAGTGTTTAATTCCCGTAAATTATATGGCCATTTAAATCAACTTGCGAAGTGGGTTTTATTGGAATGCGTGGATTGGACGTTGCAGTTTGCGGTGAACCACAGTCGGCTGAAAAAATATTGCGGTTCGTATATTTTTTTGTCCCCCCTTTTCGCAACATGAAAATTTGACTAAAGGCTTCTCCTAAGAGAAGCACGTTTTTTATGTAAAAATAAACTGTGTACCTTCTGTGATCACCTACGTAAATCCTTCCCGTTGTCGGCGTTCACGGCTTTAGAAGATGATTTGTAAATTACTCTAGATAATAAATGATCTAGCGTGGTTTAAAAATACCTTCATAAAACCAAATGTCGGAGCGATTTCTCTTTAGCAATGAAATCCCCTGAGATGGATCGATTTGAATTGTCTGGAGAAAAACGGCATTTTAAACCCGGCCCCCTCTGAAAGGCGCCAAAGACGGCGCACACGGGGGAGTAATAGCGGCAGTGAACTGCAGCGCCGCTGAAGGTAGGTATTGTAACATGCCTAATTTTAGTCAGGCATTTCACAATGTTCCACATGGTTGGCTGCTCTGAAAGGTTAGATCCCATAGGATGGAAGGAGAAATAGCTGAATGGATAGAAAATTGGCTTCATAGAAAGAAGCAGATGGTGTTTGTTTTAGCGTCTCTCGGTGTGTCTTGAGTGGGGGTGGGGGGGGTGAAAGGGGGAATCTGTTTTTCAGTCGCTTCCTCGACGGAGAGGCGACTTTTTTCATGTCGCTTCTCCGCCTCCCCTCTCGCAGCCTAACAGCTTGGATTGGAGCGGCCTTTCCCGGAGTCGGGCCCAGGGCTTCAGCAGCGGGCGCAGCATGGACTTTTCCATTGCGGCCGGGAGGCGAACCCTTGCCGGGGGTCACCAGAAAGGAGTGCTCCGATCGCTGGCCTGGTGACTTTGGCATCATGGGGCTGTGGCCTGCGGAGCTTCTAGCCGCGGGCGTGGCGTGGACTTACCATCCGGAATCTGGGATCCCTTGCCAGGGATCGCCGGAGAAAAGCTCCGACCGCCAGCCTGCAGCCTGTAACATCCTGAAGCAGCGGTCTCCGGAAGGAAAGTGGCCGATTCGGGCGCTACAAGCCCCAGTGTGTGTTCGACCGTCCCAGGCAGTGAAGAAAGCAAATGGTATGTTAGCATTTATAGCAAATGGATTTGAGAACAGGAGCAGGGAAGTTCTACTGCAGTTGTACAGGGTTTCGGTGAGACCACACCTGGAGTATTGCGTACAGTCTTGGTCTCCGAATCTGAGGAAAGACATTCTTGCCATAGAAGGGGTACAGAGAAGGTTCACCAGACTGATTCCTGGGATGTCATAGAATCTTATAGAAACTTACAAAATTCTTAAGTGGTTGGATTGGCTAGATGCAGGAAGATTGTTCCCGATGGTTGGGGAGGGTCCAGAAACAAGGGGTCACAGTCTAAGGATAAGGGGGAATTCCTTTAGGACCGAGATGAGGAAAACATTTTTCACACAGAGCGTGGTGAGTCTCTGGAATTATCTGCCACAGAAGGTAGTTGAGGCCAGTTCATTGGCTATATTTAAGAGGAAGTTAGATGTGGCACTTGTGGCTAAAGGGATCAGGGGGTATGGAGAGAAGGCAGGTACAGGATACCGAGTTGGATGATCAGCCATGATCATATTGAATGGCGGTGCAGGCTCGAAGGGCCGAATGGCCTACTGCACCTATTTTCTATGTTTCTATGTCTCGATGTCGGAGTTTTGATCATCCCAACGAGAGGGCCTGTACATCCGGCCATCTGTAGCGGCGACTACGGAGGGGTTATGGCCCCGACCATGGATGAACAAGGGACGAGGACTGGCTGAACTTTGTTGCCTTCCACCACAGTGAGGAATGCTGTGGTGGATGTTTGTGTTGAATTCTATGTGTATTGTGTGTTCTTTTTTTAAGTGTATCGCTGCTGGCAAATTCATTTCACTGTGCCTTCGTTGGTGCATGTGACGTATACATTTGACTTTGACTTTGATCCTCAGGGTTCGGTGCTGTACCTATTGCAGTTTGTCATCTACATCAATGATTTGGATGAGAACATACAGGGCAAGATTAGCAAGTTTGCAGATGACACAAAAGTGAGTGATTTTGCAGATAGTGAAGATGGTTGTGAACGATTGCAGCAGGACCTGGATCGATTGGCCAGGTGAGCGGAGGATTGGCTGATGGAATTTAATACAGAGAAGTGTGAGGTGTGGCATTTTGGAACGTCTACAAGGGCAGGACCTACACAGTAAAGGGGAGGCCTCTGGGGAGTGTTGCAAAGCTGTGGGAGCTAGTACAGGAACATGGTTCTTTGAAGATTGAGTCGCAGGTAGATAAGGTGTTCAAAAAGGCTTTTGGCACATTGGCCCTCTGGAGAGAAGGAATGGGTGACGTTTCGGGTCAAGATCCTTCCTCAGATTGATGTTATAACATTGAGTATAGAAATTGTGAGGTCATGTTGCAGTTGTATAAGACGTTGGTGAGATGTGCATTGTGTTGTCAAGCTGGAAAAGGGGCAGATAAGATTTTCAAGGATGTTGCGAAGACTCGAGGGCCTGAGTTATAGGGAGAGGTTCAACCTGATATCAGAGGGGAAGAAGCTGTTCCTGAGTCTGGTGATGTGCACTTTGAAGCTTTTGGCCCTAGAAATTGCTGCAGTCAACAGCATTCAAACCATATATCCCAAAAACTTGCTTCTCAACTTCAAGATGAAACAAGGAACTGCAGTACAAAAGAAGACACAAAGTGCTGGAGTAACTCAACAGGTCAGACGGCATCTCTGATGACATGGATAAGCAATGTTTTGGGTCGGGACATTTTGCAGACGGATTGTAGCTGGGAGAGTGGAGGGGCTGAACGAAGCCTGTCTGTTAATAGGCTGAAGGTAGGCACACAAGGCTGGAGTTACTCAGCGGGACAGGCATATCTGTGGAGAGAAGGAATGGGTGACATTTCAGGTCGAGACCCTTCCTCAGACTGATGTCAGCGGACAGAGATAGAATGTAGTCAAAGATAGTAAGACTTATAGGAGAACTGGGAAGGGGGAGGGGATGGAGAGGGAAAGCAAGGGCTACTTGAAGTTAGAGAAGTCAATGTTCACACTGCTGGGGTGTAAGCTACCAAAGCGAAATATGAGGCGTTGTTCCTCCAATTTGTGCTGGGCCTCACACTGACAATGGAGGAGGCCCAGGACAGAATGGTCAGTGTGGGAATGGGAGGGGGAGTTAAAGTGTTGATAGTGTTAATGTCATTAAAGTGTTAAGAGGTTGATGTAGGTGAGGAAGGCTTTTGTTTTTGTTTTCTGTTTATACATATTTAGAATAGCATCATGATTTGAATGGCAACTTTTGGTGTACAATGCATTAGTGAATACAAAATAAGTGAATCACCCAGAACAGAATTCCAATCCACAGTGCAGTGCCCCAAAATGGAAACATGAGGGGGTTATGTGGAAACAATAGTTTCAGTCAACTGGATGTGTCGTATTCAACATATTAGTGTAACAGGATCATTGTAAAGGGACAAGAAGGACAAGAAGACAAGAAGGTCTGAAGAAGGGTTCTGACCCGAAACAATAGACAGAAGACAATAGACAATAGATACAGGAGGAGGCCATTCGGCCCTTCGAGCCAGCACCGCCATTCACTGTCATCATGGCTGATCATCCACAATCAGTACCCCGTTCCTGCCTTCTCCCCATATCCCTTGACTCCGCTATCTTTAAGAGCTCTCTCTAACTCTCACTTGAAAGCATCCAGAGAATTGGCCTCCACTGCCTTCTGAGGCAGAGAATTCCACAGATCACAACTCTAGGTGAAATCTTTTTTCTTCATCTCCATTCTAAATGGCCTACCCTTTATTCTTAAACTGTGGCCCCTGGTTCTGGACTCCCCCAACATTGGGAACATGTTTCCTGCCTCCAGCGTGTCCAATCCATTAAAAATGTCACCTATTCCTTTTTTCTCCAGAGATGCTGCCTGACCCACTGAGTTAATCCAGTATTTTTTGTATGTAGAAGGAGACAAAGTCAGACTGAGTGAAACACAAGGATCTGCAGATGCTGCAATCTTGAGCAAAAGTAAAGTGCTAAGAGGGCATAGTTAGAATCTTAGTAACAGGAGATGCAGACGCAGATTAGAACATAGAACCTGGGGGAGGTGCTGCGAGACCTGGGTGTCCTTGTCACTGAAAGTTGGCGTGCAGTTACAGCAGGCAGTGAAGAAAGCTAATGGAATGTTGGCCTTCATAACAAGAGGATTTCAATATAGGAGTAAAGAAGTTGTATAGGGTCTGGTGAGACCACATTTGGAGTATTGTGTACAGTTTTGGTCTCCTAATTTGAGGAAGGACATCCTTGTGATTGAGGCAGTGCTGCGTAGGTTCACGATGGCGGGATTGTCATATGAGGAAAGATTGAAAAGACTAGGCTTGTATGCACTGGAGTTCAGAAGGATGAGGGGGAATCTTATAGAAACATATAAAATTATAAAAGGACTGGACAAGCTAGATGCAGGAAAAATGTTCCCAATGTTGGGCGAGTCCAGAATCAGGGGCCACAGTCTTAGAATAAAGGGGAGGCCATTTAAGACTGAGGTGAGAAAAAAGTTTTCATCAGAGAGTTGTGAATTTGTGGAATTCCCTGCCTCAGAGGGCAGTGGAGGCCAAATCACTGGATGGATTTAAGAAAGTGTTATATAGAGCTCTAGGGTCTAGTGGAATCAAGGGATATGGGGAGAAGGCAGGCACTGGTTATTGATTGTGGACGATCATCCATGATCACAATGAATGGCGGTGCTGGCTCGAAGGGCCGAATGGCCTCCTCCTGCACTTATTTTCTATGTTTCTAGAAGAGTACTGCACAGGAACAGGTATTTCTGCCTGCAATGTCTATGCTGGACATAATGCCAAGATAAACTAATCGCACCTGCCTACACATGTTCCTACCTCTCTGCAGCATATCCATGTGCCTATCTAAAAGCCTCTGAAATACCACGATCATATCTGCCTCCACCACCACCACCTTTGACAGTGCGTTCCAGGCACCCGCCACCCTCTGTGTAAAAGAACTTGCCCCGCATGTCTCCTTCAAACCATGAAACTTTGCTTCTCTCATCTTAACGTTGTGCCCCTGAATCTTTCACAGTCATTTCTACCGTGAAAGAAAGGTTCTGACTCTCTACCCCATCCATGCCTCTCATAATTGTATCTACTTGTTGGTTTATGACTCACGCTCCACTATATACTTTTCATGCACCAATTGACCTGCTGCAGGCTTAAAGCTTTTTTTATTTTCTCTGATAATTAAATCCCATCAGATTAATAACAATGAAAGTTAGAAATTAATCTAATTCAAACTGTTCAAAAAAAGCAATTACTATTAAATTGGGCACAAAATGACATTTAGTTTTGTTTGACTGTTTCTGAAATGTTTATTTTCATTATATTATTTTCATGTAGTCAGCTTTAGCAAAGAGTCACAAAATGTTTACAGCACAGAAGACCATTCAGCCTGTTGAGTCCATGCTGGTTCTAAGAGAAAGCATTCCAGATAGACTCACTCCCCTTCCAGCTCTCTTGCTCGAGTATCTTTGCTTCAAATCCTTACCTTTCAAATATTAACGCATATCATACAAATATAGAAACATAGAAAATAGGTGCAGGAGTAGGCCATTCGGCCCTTCGAGCCAGCACTGCCATTCAGTATGATCATGGCTGATCATTCAACTCAGTATCCTGAACCTGCCTTCTTTAGCCACAAGGGCCACATCTAACTCCCTCTTAAATATAGCCAATGAACTGGCCTCAACTACCTCTGTGGCAGAGAATTCCACAGATTCACCACTCTCTGTGTGAAAAATGTTTTTCTCATCTCGGTCCTAAAAGACTTCCCCCTTATCCTTAAACTGTGACCCCTTGTTCTGGACTTCCCCAACATCGGGAGCAATCTTCCTGCATCTAGCCTGTCCAACGCCATAAGAAGTTTCTATAAGATCCCCCCTCAATCTTCTAAATTCCAGCGAGTACAAGCCGAGTCTATCCAGTCTTTCCTCATATGAAAGTCCTGACATCCCAGGAACCAGTCTGGTGAACCTTCTCTGTATCATTTTGGGATTGAATCTACCTACATTGCTCCCCAGCAGTCATAGTCGCAGAGCAAGAAAACTGGCCCTTCAGCCTAACCTGCCCATGCTGACCAAGATGCCCATCGACACTAGTCACACCTGCCCGTGTTTGACCCATATCCCTCTTTTCCTATCGTTTCCTATCCATGTACCTGTCCAAATACCTTTTAAATTTTATTATAGTACCTGCCTCAACTACCTCCTCTGGCAGCACGTTCCATACACCCACCACCCTCTGTGTGGAAAACGTTGCCCCTCAGGTTCCAATTAAATCTTTCCCTTCACCTTAAACCTATGTCCCCTGGTTCTTGATTCCCCCACTCTGGGTAAAAGACTCTGTGCATTTACCCTATCTATTCCTCTCATTATCTCATACACCTCTATATGATCACCCCTCATCTTCCTACGCTCTCAGGAATAAACTCCTAGCCTGCCCATAGTGCAGGCTGTCACATATTGACAATGCCCTGCTAAATCTTACCAGCACTCTTTCCAGCGGAACAACATCCTTCCCATAACAGGGTAAGTAGTGTAAATAACCAGAATAGTGTATTCCAGATCCCATGCACCTGCTGCATAGAAATAAGCTGTTCCTCTTTTCACAGCTGGTTCATTTACCAAGTAACTCTTTTTGTCTCTCATGCAATTCTTGACTCCTCTGTCTTTTCTGTCTACCTATGTACATCTTTAGTGATTGTAAATACTGGACCCCTTTTACCTCCCCTGTTCTAATTAAAATAGCTCTGCCTTCCATTGTCTTTCTACTTTCTGCATTACTATAGTCCCTCATCCCTGGACAAATTTAGCCAACTCGGAAGCCTTCACATCTGTCCTAAAATGTGCTGCCCGCACCGGACATTATACCAAGCATGTCCGAACCAGCTTTTTAAAACGTTACATTCACATTTGCTTCGAGAAGACTAGAATATAAAAACAGGGATGTAATGCTGATGCTTTATAAGGCACTGGTCAAACTGCATCGGAGTATTGTGAGCCGTTTTGGACCCCATATCTGAGGAAGGATGTGCTGGCGTATGAGAGGGTCCGGAGGAGGTTTACAAGAATGATTCCAGGGATGAATGGGTTAACATATGATGAGCGTTTGACTGCACTGGGCCTGTACTCGCTGGAGTTTGGAAGGATGAGGGGGGGACATTGATACTTACCGAATAGTGAAAGGCCTGGATAGAGATGTTTCTACTTGTGGGAACATCTAGGAACAGAGGTCACAGCCTCAGAATAAAAGGATGTACCTTTAGAAAGGAGATGACTAAGAATTTATTTCGTCATTGTGGAATTCATTGTCACAGGCGGCTATGGAGACCAAGTCATTGGGTATTTTTAAAGCAGACATTGACAGATTCTTAATTAGTAAGGGTGTTATGGGGAGAAGGCAGGAGAATGGGACTGAAAGGGAAAGACAGATCAGTCATGAATGAATGGCGGAGTAGATTCAATGAGCCAAATGACTGACTTATGAACGTGTACCCCTATTTATAAAACTCAGGACAAGTCACTTTCTCAACAGTCAATGAACTCTGGTCATAAACCTCCAAACCTGACTGTTTCCTCGATCCCTTTTACAATTTAGCTCCCTGGTTTAAATTGGCACTTCTCAGTTGTCAGGCCAAAAATGTAACACTTTAAGTTTCTCAGCATTTTATCTAAAGTGACATCAATCTAAAAGGTTTCAAAGGTCTTTTATTGTCACGTGTACCAATTAATGCGAATTACCATACAGCCATACTAAAAAAAAAGCAAGACACACAACTACATGAAAGTTAACATAAACATCCACCAGAGTGGATTCCCCACATTCCTCACTGTGATGGAAGACAAAAAATTCCAATCTTCTTCCTCTTTATTCTCCCACGGAGGTGGCAGTCGAAACCATCCGTCGGGCGGTCGCAGCTCCCGCATCCGGCAGTCGAAGCTCCCGCGTCGGTGCGATCGAAGCTCTAGCAGCTGGCGGTCGAAGCTCCTGCGACGGGGCGGTTGAAACTCCCGCGTTGGGGCGGTCGAAACTCCCGCGGCTTGGATTTTCTGAAGTCGGCCTCTGATCAGAGACTGTGGGCTCCGTGATGTTAAAGTCCGCAGGCACCCACGGTTGGAGCTCCGAGATCGATCCCTGGCAAAGGGATCGCGGATTGCACGATGTTCCGCAGGCTCCCATGGTGGAGCTCTCGAAACCGGTCTCCAGCAAAGGCCGGCAACTCCTCGATGTTAGGCCATAGTGCCAATGGAGATACGATACGGAAGCAAATCGCATCTCCATCAAGGCAAGAAATTAGAAAAAAGTTTCCCCAACCCCCACCAGCCCCCCCCACCCCCACCCCGTATATAAAACAAGCTAAAGAGCACTTCAACTTACATTTAACACATACTATCGAAACACAAAGAAGGAAAGGACAGACAGACTGTTGGCGAGGCAGCCATTGCTGGCTTATCCAAGGTCTTCCATACACTTGAGTACATCTCTAAATTTTGTGTCTTCTGTAAATTCCAATTGAGTCCTGTACACTTAAGTCCATGTGATTAATATGAGAGTCAGTGGTCAAGTTGAGTTTCTTGTCAGATGTACCAATACATACCAATGTTCAGCTACAAATCAATGTTCTGCTTGCAGCAGCATCACACGCACATAGATTCAGACAACACACAAAAACATAATTTAAGGGTCTCTTCTTCTTCTTGTGTTTGAGGCAGCAGAGGGTATGTAACGGCCTCCAGGTGCTGTAGCCAGTTCAATGTGCTGTTGTCGAGGACCGTAAGGTCTACCCCTCCACCAGGGGGGCGGAGGACAGCACAGTCAAAAATGCCATGCTGCTGCGCTGTTTGCTGCACACACGCAGGCAGCTGATGAACGCAGCCCCCAGCGGTGCATGTTGGCGTTGAACTGGCCGACTCGTGTACGGAGCTGGTTCAGGGCGACCAACACTTTGCGGGTCAGGGCCGAGCTGACTGGGGCTGTGGTGTTCGGTGCAACAGTGAATTGTGGAGGTCGTGAAGTCTGTTCCCAGCTGGTTTTCCATGCTCCTAGTGTATTGAAGCCGGAGCTACAGAGGGTCGCTGCGTGACGGGAGAAGGGGCGACGAGATGACAGGCATTGAGGTCCCAGTTTCTGTGAGTCCTGGGCGAGGTGGTGCAAAGGATGTTTGGTATCTGATGGGGCCTTGCACACCAGCCTGTGGGCGAAGCACTCTCTGCGAAGCCTGGCGTGAGCGACACCTGCGAGCACCGGCAGATGATCCGTCTGAGTAGGACATAGGCAGACAGTGATGATCCGGATGGTGTCATTGAGGATGGCGTCTAGCTTGCTAGTATGAGCGCTGCAGCACCATGCTGGGGCGGTGTACTCAGCGGCGATGTACACGAGTGCAAGACCACTGGTTCTGAGAGTAGATGTCCTGGTGCCCCATGACGATCTAGACAAGCAATGCAGGAGGTTGTTCCGCGCCGAGACTTTAGCACGGAGAGCTTCAAGGTGTTGCTTGTAGGTCAGCTGCCAATCTAGTTTCACCCCGAGGTATGTAGGAAATGGGTTATAGGGTAGGGGTGACACATTGAGGGTGACGGTTTGCTGGCTTTGAGCTTCCTTGTTGTTCAGGTAAAAGGCCGTTGTGGTGGTTTTGTGCCACACTCAGTTTTAATCTCGTTGGTCTTGAATACAAAACTGCAGTTGACCAGGATGTTGGCAAGGAACCGCACTAAATGGCGGTCAGGAATGGTGTGGAGGAGCTTCAAGATGAGGCCCTGGTGCTACACTGTATCGTAGGCGGCGGTGAGGTCCACCAGTGTGACGCCCACCTTGCGAACCTTTTCGAAACTGTCTTCGATGTCATTGGTCAGCTTGACTATTTGGCGGGTGGTGCAGCGTCCACGATGAAATCCGGCCTGTTCAGCGGGCAGTTGGGGGTCGGCGATTGGATCAAGCTGGGCCAGGAGAAGCCCTTTGAGGAGCTTGTACAGGGCACAGAGGAGTGAGATGGGCCGGTATTTCCTTGTGTCGTCCACACGCTTGTTGGGTTTTGGTAGCACAATGACGGTGGCTTTCCACCAGATCTTCGGAAAGGACTGACCAATGAGACAAGAGGGGTAGAACTCACGGAGCCAGACTTGGCATTTAGGATCGCAGTATTTCAGCAATTTATCAGGGCCCTGGGTTTTTCCGCATTTGAATTGAGTGATGACAGGAGAGAGTTCTGCAGAGGAAAATGGTGCTGACAGGAGCCCATCAGCGCCCTGAGCTTTCCAAAGATTAGTGGTTTCCTGTTTGACAGAACGAGTATGATTCTTGTCCACGTCTTTGAAGTGGCCATTGGCCAGGAGCTGGTGGGCGATGGAGTTGGCCGTGAGTGGGCAATGCCTCGGGCGGGTACTTCCACCGGTGAGGCGATTGAAGGTCTTCCAAGCCACCCTACTGGAGTGTGTGAGGTCGATTCCATATAACCATATAACCATATAACAATTACAGCACGGAAACAGGCCCTCTCGGCCCTTCCAGTCCGTGCCGACCATTTGTTTTCCCCTAGTCCCATCTACCTGCACTCAGACCATACCCCTCCATTCCCTTCACATCCATATACCTATCCACTTTACTTTTAAATGTTAAAATCGATCCTGCCTCCACCACTTCTGCTGGAAGCTCATTCCACACAGCCACCACCCTCTGAGTAAAGAAGATCCCCCTCACATTACCCCGAAACCTCTGTCCCTTAATTCTCATGTCGATTCCTTGGACTGTCTCTTCCCACCGCTTCTTGTCGAGGCAGGTTGCCAGTTCCGTCGCCTTGGAGGCAGCCTCTTTGCCAGGTTTGCGGGTCTGAAGAATGGTCTTGACCCGAAACGTCACCCATTCCTTATCTCCAGAGATGCCGCCTTGTCCCGCCGAGTTACTCCAGCATGTTGTGTCTATCTTACACACAAAAACACAAATTGTACGTAAGTTATACGTGTCAGTGAAAATGGAAACGACCGCAAAACAAGACACTCGTGCAAAAAAAACCAATTCGAAATTATGTAGAAATCGTGTAGAAACAAGGAACTACAGATGCTGGTTTATACCAAAGATAGACACAAAGTGCTAGAGTAACTGAACGGGTGAGGTTGCATCTCTGGAGGGTGATGTTTTAGGTTGGGACGGCATTACCTCACACTTGTCTGGATTCAATTCTATTTGTCACTGCCCTGCCCAACTTCTCACCTGGTCACTGTCCCTCTGTGTTCCTCACTATCTATAATCTTCAGGTTGTCAGTAAATTTACTAATCAGACCATACATAGTCCTATGCAAGTAATTTACATAAATATAACAAAGACCAGAAGTCCCAGCACTGATTTGTGCAGTATACTATTGATCACAGAGTTCCAGTCAGAAAAACAACTCTCCGCCACTATCCTCTGCCTCCCGTCACCAAGAGATCATTTTCAATTCATTTCACCAAAACTGTGGATCTTTGCGTACTAATTTCCCAGACTAGTGTACCATGCTGGGCCCTGTTAAAAGCCGTACTGAAGTCCATGCTTAACCACATTCAGCACTCTCTCCTTAAGCCTATTTTCCATGGTTCTTAATTTCCCCTACCCTGGGCAAAAAATTGTTTTCCATCTCTTTTCCCCTCATAATTTTATAGACCTCTTAAACATCACCTCCCAGGCTCCTGCTGACCAAGGAATAAAAACACAAGCCTGTACAACCTTTCCCTATAGCTCAGGCCTTCAAGTCCTAACAACATCCTCGTAAATCTTCTCTACATCCTTTCCATCTCTTTCCTCTAAGCAGAGTGACTAAAACTAAGATCACAGTACTGATCGGTACTGCAGACGCTGGTTTACAAAAGAGGATACAGAGTGCTGGAGTAACTCAGCGGATCAGGTAACATCTCAGGAGAGCATGGGTCGGTAGCCTTCTTCAGACTCTTAAGTGACTTTTGGGTCTGACGAAGTGTCCTGACCCTAAACGTCATCTATCCATATATAGAAATAAACTGCAGATGCTGGTGTATACCAAAGATAGACATAAAGAGCCGGAGTAACTCAGCAGATTAGGCAGCATCTCTGCAGAAGAAGGTCCCAACCTGAAACGTCACCCATCCTTTTTCTCCAGAGATGCTGCCTGACCTGCTGAGTTACTCCAGCACTTTGTGTCCATCATCGGTATATACCAGCATCTGCAGTTCTTTTCTGCATGTCATCTATCCATGTTCTCCTGAGATCCCACCTGCCCCATTGTTACTGTGTGTCTTGCACGGATAGGTCCACCTCTGTAAGCCTTTCCAGTTCATGTAACCATGGAAGTAATTTATGGACTATCCATAATTTATTCATCCTTATAAATACATGATTAGAAGTTATTGTTTCACGATCAGATCATTTATCAAGGGCAGCACGGTGGCGCAGCAGTAGAGTTGCTGCCTTACACTGCCGGAGAGCCGGGTTTGATCCTGTTACACTGCCGGAGAGCCGGGTTTGATCCTGTTACACTGCCGGAGAGCCGGGTTTGATCCTGACTATGGGTGCTGTCTGTGTGAAGTGTGCACAATCAACCTGTGCTGGAGTGGGTTTTCCTTGGGTGCTCTGGTTTCCTCCCACACTCCAAAAGATGTACAGGTTTGTAGGTTAATTGGCTTTGGTGAAAGTTGTAAATTGTCCCTAGTGTGCAGTGTGTGTTAGTGTACAGGGTGATCGCTGGTCAGCGCGGACTCAGTGGGAAGAAGGGCCTGTATCTCTAAACTAACCTATCACTACCAAACATCATTACCAAAACCCAAGCAAAATGGAAGATGGAGTGGAATCCAAGCAAGAGTGAGGTGTTGCACTTTGGGAGGTTGAATGTAAATGGAAAACATACAACTAACGGCAAGATCCTTAACGGTATTGATGTACAGCGGGATCTTGGGTCTACGTACATAACCCCCTGAAAGTGGCAACACAAATAGATAGTGGAAAATAAGGCATATGGCATGCTTGCTTTTATAGGTTGGGACATTGAGTATGTCAGAAAGTCATGAGATAGGTTTATTGTGTTTAAGGTCAGGCCACATTTGATGTATTGCGTGCAGTTCTGTTCATCCCACCATGGGAAGGGTGTGGAGGCTTTGGAGAGGGTGCAGAGGATGTTTGCCAGAATGCTGCCTAGATTAGAGGGGTTTAGCTACAGGGAGAGGTTGGACAGATTTGGATAGTTTTCTCTGGAAGTTGTGGAGAGACCTGATAGAAGTATACAAAATTATGAGAGGCATAGATGGGGTGGAGCCAGAATCTTTTCCTCGGATGGAAAAATCAAATACCATCTGTTTATATAGGCATAGCTTTATGTTGAGAGGAGCAAAGTTTTAAGGAGATGTGGGGAACGTTTGTGTGCCTGGTGATGTGTGCTTGGATGAGTGTGATGGGTGAGACAGATACTATAGTAGCATTTAAAATACTTAGATAGAGAAATGGATATACAGGGAATGGAGTGATATAGATTATGTACAGGTAGATAAAAATATCTGTTTGCACACAGAACATAGACACAGAGTGCTGGAGTAACTCAGCGGGTCAGGCAGCATCTGTGGAGAACATGGACACAGAGTGCTGGAGTAACTCAGCGGGTCAGGCAGCATCTGTGGAGAACATGGACACAGAGTGCTGGAGTAACTCAGCGGGTCAGGCAGCATCTGTGGAGAACATGGACACAGAGTGGCTGGAGTAACTCAGCGGGTCAGGCAGCATCTGTGGAGAACATGGACACAGAGTGCTGGAGTAACTCAGCGGGTCAGGCAGCATCTCTGGAAAATGTGGATAGGTGATGATTCAGGTCAGGACCCTTTTTTATAGGGAGGGGGAAGTAAGATGGAAGAGAGGGGCGGGCCAAAGCCTGGAAAGTGGATACAGGTGAGGGTTTTTTTTTACAGGCAGATGGTTGGACAAAGGCCAGGGATGAAACAGAATGTGTGAGACAAAAGGATTGAAGAGGTGCACATTGTGAAGCTAGAGGAAGGAAAGTGGAAGGGTAGGGGGGAGGAATGTGTGCGAGATGCAGCATAGGGGAGAGGCTTTAGTGTCCGCACAGTCCTTCCTGCCTGCACCCTAGTGTGTACAGTCCTACCTACACCAGTAGCTTTTTATCAGTCGCTGTTAAAGTGGAAGTGTAAATATATCCTCTCCGGCCCGCTTGCCGGACTACAGGGCCTCTGGGTGTCCAGGGAGGGCGGAGGGAAGGCGGGCCGGCCGATGCTGTGAGCGGGCGGATACAACGGAAGGCGCCGCGCACCGTCTCCATAAACCCGGGGCAAATTCCAGCTGAGCAGCGCTTGACATTGAAGGCAGCGCCGGGGTGTGTGGTGAGGAGCCGGGCTCCCGTGCCCTTACTGCATGGAGCCCGTGTGGGGAGGAACCCGGGGCAAGCGGGGGGCACAGACTGCTGCCCTGCACCTAACTGGCCCCGCTCCGGGCGGGACGGTAGCGGTGGAGGGGTTGGGGATGGAGGAGGGTGGGGGCGGTGTAGGAGAGGGTGGGGGGTGTAGGTGGGGTGGTGAAGGGAGGGATGGGGGGTGTAGGTGGGGGTGGTGAAGGGAGGTGGGGGTGTGTGTAGAGGGGTGGGGGTGGTGTAGGAGGGGTGGGGGTGGTGTAGGAGGGGGTGGGGTAATGGGGGTGGTGTAGGATAGGGGTGTGGGTGAGGGTGGTGTGTAGGAGGAGGGTGGGGGTGATGTAGGGGGGTGGGGGTGGTGTGTTTAGGGGACTGGGGGGGGGTGGTGTAGGAGGAGGTGGGGGTAGTGTAGGTGGGGGTGGTGTAGGGGGCTGGGGGTGGTGGAGGAGAGGAGGGTGGGGGTGGGGTGTAGAGGAGGGGGGTGGGGTGTAGGGTAGGGGGGTGGGGTGATGTGTAGGAGGGTAGGGGAGTGGGGGTGGTGTAGGAGGAGGAGGAGGAGGTGACAGTAGAGGATGAGCAGGTGAGCAAATGGACTAGTTTAGATGGGGCTTATTGGTTGGCAAGAAGGGCCTGTTGGGCTGAAGGGCCTGTTTCCGTGCCGTTTAACGCTACGTCTGTGATTCAATGTCCAGTTGTCCACTCTCAATTTAGAATGTAAAACTGCACCAGTTCCACTTGGACCACAGCACAGTGCAACACAGGAACTTGCCCTTCAGCACACAATGTCCATTCTGAACACGAGGCCAAGATACACTCATCGCATCTGACCGCACGTGGCCATATCCTTCCATTCCCAGCATATCTATCTGTCTATCTAAGAGCCTCTTAAATGTCACTATTGTATCTGCCTCCATCCACCTCCAGCAACGTGTTCCTTGCACTCACGACCCTCTGTGCAAAATAAAACTTGCCCCACACATCTCCTTTAAACTCTCCCCCTCTCACCTTAAAGCTATGCCCACTGGTCTGTGACATTTTCACCGGGGGAGGGGGAGTTCTATGCCCCTCATAAATTTACGTATATAATTCTATGCAACTTATGGCGTCCCAGAGAAAATAATTCAAGTTTATCCAGCCGCTCCCTGTAACTAATACCCGCTAATCCAGGCATCATTCTGGTAAACCTCTTCTGCACCTTTCCAAAGCCTCCACATCTTCCCTGTAATGGGGCAAAGGAAGATATTCTCTGTGAGTAATTGCTCTCTTCCCTCAGAGGATGGGCCGGCTGGATGGGAAGGTGATTGTCCTCTCGGCTGCTGCACAGGGCATTGGACGGGCGTGTGCAATCGTAAGTCCTCTTAGCTTTAGTTTTAGATATACGGTGTAGAAACGGGCTTCTTCAGCCCACCAAGACCACGCTGACCAACAGTCACACATACGCTAGGTCTATGTCCGACAGTACACTCTATGGGAAATTTATAGAGACCAATTAACCTACAAACCCACAGGTCATAGAAACATAGAAAATATGTGCAGGAGGAGGCCATTCGGCCCTTCGAGCCAGCACCGCCATTAATTGTGATCATAGAAACATAGAAAATAGGTGCAGGAGCAGGCCATTTGGCCCTTTGAGCCTGCACCGCCATTCAATATGATCATGGCTGATCATCCAACTCAGTATCACTTACCTGCCTTCTCTCCATACCTCCTGAACCCTTTAGCCACAAGGGCCACATCTAACTCCCTCTTAAATATAGCCAATGAACTGGCCTCAACTACCTTCTGTGGCAGAGAATTCCAGCGATTCACCACTCTCGTGGCTGATCGTCCCTAATCAATAATCCGTGCCTGCCTTCTCCCCATATCCCTTGATCCCACTAGCCCCTAGAGCTCTATCTAACGCTCTCTTAAATCCATCCAGTGACTTGGCCTCCACTGCCCTCTGTGGCAGGGAATTCCACAAATTCACAACTCTCTGGGTGAAAAAGTTTTTTCTCACCTCAGTCTTAAATGGCTTCCCCTTTATTCTAAGATTGTAGTCCCTGGTTCTGGACTCGCCCAACATTGGGAACATTTTTCCTGCATCTAGCTTGTCCAGTGAATACAAGCCTAGTCTTTTCAATCTTTCCTCATATCCCGCCACCCCAGGGATCAATCTCGTGAACCTACGCTGCACTGCCTCAATCACAAGGATGTCCTTCCTCAAATTAGGAGACCAAAACTGGACGCAATACTCCAGATGTGGTCTCACCAGAGCCCTACACAACTGCAGAAGAACCTCTTTACTCCTATACTGAAATCCTCTTGTTATGAAGGCCAACATTCCATTAGCTTTCTTCACTGCCTGCTGTACCTGCACGCCAACTTTCAGTGACTGGTGTACAAGGACGCCCAGGTCTCGCTGCACCTCCCCCTTACCTAACCTAACCCCATTGAGATAATAATCTGCCCCCTTGTTTTTGCCGCCAAAGTGGATAACCTCACATTTATCTATATTATACTGCATCTGCCACGCATCTGCCCACTCACTCAACCTGTCCAGGTCTCCCTGCAACCTCCTAACATCCTCTTCACAGTTCACACTGCCACCCAGCTTTGTGTCATCCGCAAACTTGGTTGTGTTTCTCCTAATTCCCTCTTCCAAATCATTAATATATATGGTAAACAGTTGCGACCCCAACACTGAGCCTTGCGGTCTTTGGAATATGGGAAGAAACTGGAGCACCTGGAGAAAATCTATATGTATGTATACCTGTATGTAGCCGGGCTCAAACCCGGGTCTCTGCTGATGTGAGGCAGCAACTCTACCGTTGCACCACACTGTGCCTTCCTCTGTTTCACTCTTTACGGTATTAGAACTTCTCTTGTTCAACTGGCAGTTCCCATCACTGAGATGGAGGTCAGCCTTTTCTTAAATAACACATGATGTTGCATTAAATCCCAACTCAACTATGAAGCTGCTGCTATTGAATATCTTTGCATACAAATGTTAAATAGCTTTTGAAGTTTGAACAATGTTGGATATAATGTAATCATCATTTACATTAAATCAAGTTGTCTTTCCTATTAATTGTGAATTTTCTTTCTAACTTTGAGGCATTTTGCAAGGAAGGTGCGACAGTAATTGCTACAGACATCAATGAAGAGAAACTAAAGGAGTTGCAGCAGTACTCGGGTGAGCAATCTGTTTGTTCTTTTCTGTGTTCCCACACAATCTGCAGTGAAAACTCGTGGAATAACTCTGCTTGTTCACTCAACGAGATGAACAGATTAGCTAAGTGGATGTGATGTGGGGTGAAATGTCTGCACCCAGAGGTGGTGAATATTTGGAATTCTCTACTTGGGAGGGTGTGCAGTATTGATCATTGACTTTGTTCAAAACTCAAGATTTATTGATTTCTGAACATTGAAGGAATTTGAGCAATATTGGGATAGATCAGGTGGTTAGGTTTAAATGTATTATTATTGTTATATGTACCAAGGATTAGCGAAGAACTTTGTTGGGATGCTATCCAAACAGACCAGATAATATTCATGAATATAATTGTCAAACTCATGTTCAATAGATAGAACAAAGGGGAAGATACTGAGTGCAGAATATAGTTCTTAATCTCATAGCGCCTGAGTTCCAGAGACAGTCCAATGTCCGAGGTAAATGAGACAGTGCCCTAGCTAATGGAAGGGCCGTTCAGAAGCCTGATAACAGAGGGGAAGAAGCTGTTCCTGAGTCTGGTGGTGCGCGCTTTCAAGCTTCTGTACCTTCTGCTGGACGGGAGCGGGGAGAAGGAATGACCGGGGTGGGACAGGGACAAGTCTTTGATTATGTCGGCTGCTTTCCCGAGGCAGCGTGAAGTGTAGATGGAGTCAATGGTGGGGAGTCTGGTCTGTGTGATGGACTGGGCTACATCCACAACTCTCTGCAATTTCTTGCATTCTTGGACAGAGCTGTTCCAAAACCAGGCTGCGATGCAACCCGACAATATGTTTTCTATGGCACATCGTAGAAGTTTCTCATTGGAGACATGACAAATGTCCTCAGTCTCCTCAGGAAGTAGAGGTGTTGCTGTGGTTTCTCGGCTGTTGCATAATTGTGGTGTATGGTAAAAGATCAGCCATGATCTTGATAATGGTGAAACAAGCACATAAGGCTTGAAGAAGGGTCTCTACCTGAATTGTCACCTATTCCTTCTCTCCGGTGATGCTCTCTGACCCGCTGAGTTGCTCCAGCATTTTTTGTCTATCTTTAGTGCACTCCTGATCCTATTCCTAATATTCTTATGACGTCAGATAATTAATAACCACATTGCTCCATTCTTAAACTGAGTGTTCATAAATGCAGTTGAAACATTTCTGCATTCCCATATTATCATTCTGTGCTGGGGAAAGGAGGGAATTACTTGAAATTGGAGACCTGCTTTTGCTCGGGATTCCATTTTTCGATCCTTCTCTGGGAAGCAAAAACAGGAAGGCAGATTACTATCTAAATGGCGTCATGTTGGGAAAAGGGGAAGTACAACGGGATCTGGGGGTCCTTGTACATCAGTCTATGAAAGTAAGCAAGCAGGTACAGCAGGCAGTGAAGAAAGCAAATGGCATGTTGGCCTTTATAACCAGAGGAATCGAATATAGGTGCAAAGAGGTCCTTCTGCAGTTGTACAGCGCCCTAGTGAAACCACACAGGGTTTGTTTACAAGGTTAATTCCCGGAATGTCGGGGCTGTCATATGCTGAGAGAATGGAGCAGCTGGGCGTGTACACTCTGGAGTTTAGAAGGATGAGAGGAGATCTTATTGAAACATATGAGATTATTAAGGGTTTGGACACGCTAGAGGCAGGAAACATGTTCCCGATGTTGGGTGTCCAGAACTAGGGGCCACAGTTTAAGAATAAGGAGTAAGCCATTTAGAACGGAGACGAGGAAACACTTTTTCTCACAGAGAGTGGTGAGTCTGTGGAATTCTCTGCCTCGGAGGGTGGTGGAGGCGGGTTCTCTAGATGCTTTCAAGAGAGAGCTAGATAGGGCTCTTAAAAATAGCGGAGTCAGGGGATATGGGGAGAAGGCAGGAATGGGGTACTGATTGGGGATGATCAGCCATGATCACATTGAATGGCGGTGCTGGCTCGAAGGGCCGAATGGCCTACTCCTGCACCTATTGTCTAAGAGCAAGCAAAGAGTCGCCACGCTCCAGCACCTTATTTGAATTTTGACTGCTCCTTTGTGCTTTCTATTGGGGCCGAGTTAAGAAAAACACCAGTGTTAAAAATACTTATCCATGTTTTCGTTATCCTCTGGAATCTTTCCTTCATTCCTGTGCATCCACTCCATCTTCACTCGACTTCTTCAGTCTAGCGTCTAGCATTCATACAACCTTATCTCTTCAGAACTGATAGCCATTCCTTGTACTTTGTTCCTTTGTTTCTTATCACCCGGATAACAGAGATGCCTATTCGTAGACGACAGAGCTGCTTTCAATACCATGAACCCATCCAAGCTCATTTCCGAATTCATGGAATCCGCACTCATCTCTGTAACTGGATCCTCGACTTCCTGACCAACAGACCCCAATCGGTGAGGAAATGGGACAAATCATCCTCTACGATAATCCTCAACACTGGTGCTCCGCAAGGATGCGTTCTCAGCCCGGTTCATTACCCCTTGTACACCAACGGTTGTGCGGCCTAGTAAAAATCATGTTCAATTTACAAATATGCGGACGACACCACCGCAGCGGGTCTGGATATCAAATAATGATGATATCTCAGTATACGTGACAATAAACTAAGCTAAATGAAGAAGGAAAGTTGAGATAATCCAGGAACTTATAGGTTGGAGAACCTCATGTCACTGGTACAGAAGCTATTAGAGAGGATATTTTTGGGATAAGATATACTCCCATTTGGAATGGGTTAAGTAGATCCAGTCAGCCTGGTGTTGCACAAGGCGGGCTGTGTCTTGCTAACTAGATCTAACCTAACTGAGGAGGTGACGAAGGTGAGCCTTGGTAGGGTGGTGGATGCTACATGGATGTTGGGAAGTCATTTACCAATAGAGTTCCTCAGTGCAGGCTGATCCTGAAGATTAAGATGCATTGGATCCATGGTGACCTGGTCATATGTGATAGGAGCAGAATTAGACTATTCGGCCCATCAAGTCTATTCCGCCATTCAATCATGGCTGATCTATCTCTCTGTCCTAACCCCATTCTCCTGCCTTCTCCCCGTAACCCTTGACATCCGTACTAATCAAGAATTTATCTACAGTATCTCTGCCTTAAAAATATCCATGGACTTGGTCTCCACAGCCGTCTGTGGCAAAGAATTCCGCAGATTCACCACCCTCTGACTAAAAAAATTCTTCCTCAACTCCTTTCTAAAGGTACATCCTTCTGTTCTGAGGCTATGACCTCTAGTCCTAGACTCTCCCACTAGTGGAAGCTTCCTCTCCACATCCACTCTAACCAAGCCTTTCACTATTCGGTAAGTTTTAATGAGATCCCCTCCCTCATCCTTCTAAACTTCAGTGAGTACAGGCCCATTGCCGTTAAACGCTCATCATAAGTTAACCTACTCATTCCTGGTATCATTTTTGTAAACCTCCTCTAGACCCTCTCCAGAGCCAGCACATCCTTCCTCAGGTATGGTGCCGATTCGACTTGCAAATTAACTTTTGGGGAATCCTGCACCAGCACTCCCAAGTCCCTTTGCACCGATTTCTGGATTCTCTCCCCGATTGGAAAATAGTCTACGCCTTTATTCCTACTACTAAAATGGTCTTCGGATGGTCTTGGTCTTCGGATTCTGATTAGAAGACAGAGGTTACAATGGAAGGCAGGGGAGGGGGGAGTCTGACACCAGTGGAGTTCTGCATGGATCTATGCTGGGACCACTGTTATTTAGAATGTACAGTAAACCATCGGACCCCTTTACAATGAATTTTTCAGATATAGCAGACGAACCTGCTGTTGCCAGCTGTGGTTCGCACGGCTCTCTGGCCATTCACAGCCCCGGCTGCCGACCCCACTCCTGTCTCACAAGGTGCACCAGCGAGCCCTTCTTCTCCCACTGCACCGTCCGGTTGATGTGGCCCACGTTGTAGCCACTGGGGTCTGCACTATCTTTGGGCAGCCACCACTGACAGGACGTGCTTGGTCACCCTGGGGCTTCCTACCCCCCCCCCCCCCCCCCACCCCATCGGCTGCTGCTTCTTCCAGTTGGCCATTGTTTTGTCCTCTCTCCATTCCTGCTCCTTCTCCTGTTGACCTGTCCACTCAACGTCTTCCCTTCTCCCCCCGGAGTCGCCAACATACTCCACCTTGGAAGAGCTAGTTAGTGGGGGGTGGTGGGGGGGAGGGAGCCTCATGGTGACCGGGTGCGTCCTGATGGTGGCAGTGACCTGACGAAAGCGCTGTCACCCAGGGGCTACAACGTGAGCCACAACAACAGCCTCGTCATCGTGGTATGGGTGAAGAAGGGCTCGCTGGAGCAGACCAACAGCATCAGTGCCAGCATTGAGGTGAAACTACACAAAGTGCTGGAGTAACTCAGCAAACTGAATCAGTCTGAAGAAGGATCCGCACATCACCCCTCCATGTTCTCCGCAGATGCTGCCTGACCCGCTGAGTTACTCCAGCACTCTGTGTCCATGTTCTCCACAGATGCTGCCTGACCCGCTGAGTTACTCCAGCACTCTGTGTCCATGTTCTCCACAGATGCTGCCTGACCCGCTGAGTTACTCCAGCACTCTGTGTCCATGTTCTCCACAGATGCTGCCTGACCCGCTGAGTTACTCCAGCACTCTGTGTCCATGTTCCCCACAGATGCTGCCTGACCCGCTGAGTTACTCCAGCACTCTGTGTCCATGTTCTCCACAGATGCTGCCTGACCCGCTGAGTTACTCCAGCACTCTGTGTCCATGTTCTCCACAGATGCTGCCTGACCCGCTGAGTTACTCCAGCACTCTGTGTCCATGTTCTCCACAGATGCTGCCTGACCCGCTGAGTTACTCCAGCATCTGATTTTTCCTCCTCCATTGACGTTGTCCGACTTGGGTGGTTTCTGGGAGTAGGACGACCAGCTGGAATCGGGTAAATGTTGATATTTGGGAATGATTTCCTTGATTCTGTCTGAAGAACCCATTTCAAATTACCGAGAAGAACAATTGACATCTCAAAGAGGTTGGGCCTCTGAGTAGTTCTGGCGGCGGTCAATATGAGGCCTGGTTGCCTAATCATGTGGAGAGACTTGGGATATTCCACTACACTAAAAGCCCTGTCCCACAGTACGAGTTCATTCCAAGAGTTCTCCCGAGTTTGCCCTGATTCGAACTCGGAGATTTACGGTAACGGCCACTCGTCGATACTCGGGGATCTCGTGGACATTTTTTCAACGTTGAAAAATCTTCACGAGTCTTCCCGTGCTTACCTGCTGTTAGCGAGTCTTCCAGAGTACCTGCCATTAGCGTTACGAGCCGCTAAGAGACGTCCCCGAGCTCCGACGTACCCGCTACGTTCATTCTCTGTGCTTACCACGAGTTTGATTTTTTTAAACTCGGGAGAGCGCTCTTGGAATGAACTCGTACAGTGGGACAGGGCTATTAGGCAGAAGAGGCCGTGTTGTCCGGCAAGCGGGCCGGAGAGGATATATTTACACTTCTACTTTAACAGCAAATGATAAAAAAGCTACTTGTGTAGGTAGGATTGTGCGAACACTAGAGGGTGTAGGTGGGACCAAAGGTCTTATAGCGGAGCAAGATCGTCCACTCCGCTAAAACAGCCATAGTAGGGTCATGGGTAATCTTCAGCGCCATTTCCATAACCGGCTTCCGTCATGGTGGCAAGCTAATTCAGGGAGATTCTGCTATATCAGGCTGAGAGATTAAAGAATAGACACACAACGCAGCGGGTCAGGCGGCATTTCTGGACAAAAGGAAGAGGTGACATTTCGGGTCGAGACTGAGTCAGGGGAAAGAGGAACTCAAACCACTCCCCCCCTCCCCTTCCCTCCAACACGGACAAGGAGCAATTGCCGACCCCTTTTTTTGTTAAACATCTATTTCCTTCGGGTGTTTTTGAAAATGTCCCCCCTTACCATTTCCGTGCTTTTTCGATAGCTGCCATGACCCGTTTGATGTCATCCGTCGCCCTGCTCCTGGTCTCTGCCCGCAGCGATCTGCCGGACATGCTGTGTGTGCGTGTTTGGCGGAGTCTGAGGGGAGCAGCGCCGGCACCAAGAGTGAGCGAACACGCGGACAGACGGATGAAAACAATGATCATAGAGCGGAATAGGTGACATTTCGGGTCTAGACGCTTCTTCAGACTGAGTCAGGGGAAAGAGGAACAAGAGATGTAGACGGTACTAAGGACAAATGAATGGAAGATATGCCTATATCTCCCGTTTTCCTTTCCCTTGACTGTCAGACTGAAGAAGGGTCTCGACACGAAATGTGACCTATTCCACACAGACACGCACACAGACACGCACACAGACACGCACACAGACACGCACACAGACACGCACACAGACATGCACACACCGCCCCCCCCCCCCCCCCCCCCCCCCCCCCCCCCCCCCCCCCCCCCCCCCCCAACCAACCAGGAGCAGGGCGAAGGATCACAGCAAACGGGTCATGGCAGCTATCGAAAAAGTCAACCCAAACTATCACCTATTCCTCTCCAGAGATGCATTGTATTTTGCAGGAGTGGACCATCTTGGTCTGCTCTAAGATCTTTGGCTAGGACTGTGCGGATACTAAAGCCTCTCCCCTATGCTGCATCTTGCACACTTTCCTTCCCCTTCCTGTCTTTTTTAGTAAACCAGCATCTGCGGGTGTGCCCAGTAGAGGGCAGAGTTGTCTCGTGTGGGGAATGTTAGTTTGGTGGAGGAAGGGTGCTGAGCAAAGAATGCAGACTATCCTTTGTACACTGGCTTCAGCACTCGCATACGTGCCCGCGAACACATGTACGCACAGGTGAGCGAGCACACACACAGATGCACGCATACGCACATACAGACTGACGCGTGCATACTCACTCTCACACACACATTCAAACTTCCTTTCTCTCCAGCCTTGCTCTGAGTCCACTTTCCCCTACACTCCTTCTCTTTGCTGAGAAGACCCTGTGCTGGATGAGTTTGAGTAACATCAACTTGCATCCATTATCCATTATGGAAGGTTTGCTGATTGGTATCTGATGCACGATGGCAGTGGATGTATCAATTATTGGTGTCCTGCACTGATTAGCTTCCAGTGACACCGAGCAGGGCAGGAAAAGCAACTGCTTGCAGTGTGGAAACAGGCCCTTTGGCCCACTGATCCATGCTGGCCAGGTTTTGTAACTAAGCTAATTTCATTTGCCTGCGTTTGGCCCATGTCCCTCCATGCCTTTCCTGTCCATAGAAACATAAAAGATACGTGCAGGAGGAGGCCATTTGGCTCTTTGAGCCAGCACCACCATTCATTGTGTTCATGGCTGATCATCCACAATCAGTAATCTGTGCCTGCCTTCTCCCTATACCCCTTGATTCCGCTAGCCCCAAGAGCTCTATCTAACATTCTTTTAAATTCCTCCAGTGATTTGGCCTCTACTGCCATCTTCAGGGTTGCCCTCCGCAGGGTTGCCAGATTGAAATTTTAATTTAAATCCAAACAATACTAGAAAAAGTCCAGAAAAATGCCAAACAAAATGTAATAATATTTTCATACTTCGCATCACATGAAAAGCTCCAGATCCAGGTTATTACTACCCTCCCCACTGGAATGAGTGGAACGTAGGGCATAAACCTTGTCCCACGTGAAGTTTTTCAGCATTTCTGGAGATGCAACATTTGATTGAAAGCAATAGTTCTGCCCTGATTCTCACAATAGCATCAAGAAGATTCAGCTGCATTCTGTTTCTTGCCTTCGTTTTAACGGAGGATACAAGAGAAATTATCTTCTCAACGACAGCATTGCTGACAGGGGTTATTAGGCAGGTAAGGGCTCTTTAATTGCCTGATGCTGAAGTACACCAATCCAAACCTGTTCAGTGTGTGTAGGGAGTCCGTCCGTCCGTCCTTAAATGGAGCTTCTTCTTTCCAATCGACAAAAGCCATTTGTCTGTATTGTTCTTCAGTTGTGTTGACCTTGTTCCCTGCACGTTGTGTAAAGGGTGACTCGCAAAACCTAGGCCTCGAAATTTGATTCATTATCACGGGACTCAATTTTGATAAACTTTCAAATGTACCTCTTGCCGACGGAAGTTTACGTGTAACTTGGCAGCTTCTTCTAGCATAGACAAGCATCTTTCTTTGACATGTTTTATCTCTAGATGAACCTCAGCACTGTTGTTCGGTTGTAGGAACTTATTACATGCTGTTAAGAATTTGATACCAAAATCAACTTGATTAGTATTTGTTTCTGTCCTTTGGCATCATACAGCATGTTCTGAAGACTCTAATGGTGTAAGAATAGTTGTTGGTACAATTCATGAGGATCTTCTTTGGTTTGCTGAAAAAGGCTGTTCAGTCTTTAAAAATCCCTCCCCAACAGGTGTTGCAATTTTAGCATGTAAAAAGGCCAAAAGGCCAAATGAATTTTCTGATGCTAATCTGGCAACCCTGGCCTTCTGTGGCACAGAATTCCATAAATTCCCAACTCTCTGGGTGAAAAAGTTTTTTCTCATCTCAGTTTTAAATGGCCTCCCCTTTATTCTTATACTGTGGCCCATGGTTCTGGATGCCCCCAACAGTGGGAACATTTTTCCCTCATCTAGCTTGTCCAGTCCTTTTATAATTTTATACGTTTTTATCATCCTTCTAAATTCCAGTGAATACAAGCCCAGTTTTTCCAATCTTTCCTCGTATGACAGTCCCAACATCCCGGGGATTAACCTCGTGAACCTACGTTGCATTGCCTCAATAGCAAGGATGTCCTTCCTCAAATTAGGAGACCAAAACTGCACGCAATAGTCCAGATGTGGTCTGTACAAATACAGAAGGACCTCTCATGTACTGTCAAAATGTCTATTAAACGTGGAGCTCAATGTTCTTAAGACAGTGGAATTGATTGTAGACTTTAGGATAGCTTCCCCTCCCCTCACCTCACTCACCATCAACAACACAACAGTCACATCTGTGAAGTCATTTAAGTCCCTTGGAACTATCATCTCCAGGGACCTTAAATGGGAGGCCACGATCAACTCCAGTCAAAAAGGCCCAACAGAGGATGTACTTCCTGCGGCAGCTGAGGAAACACAATCTGCCACAGGCAATGATGGATGGTCCAATTCTACATGGCCATCGTAGAGTCTATCCTCACCTTCTCCATCATGGTCTGGTTTGGCTCAGCCACCAAGTACAACATCTGGAGGCTGCAGCGAATCGTCTGATCAGCTGAGAAGGTTATTAAACATAGAAACATAGATGCAGGAGGAGGCCATTTGGCCTTTTGAGCCAGCACTGCCATTCATTGTGATCATGGCTGATTGACCCCAATCAATAACCCGTGCCTGCCTTCTCCCCATATCCCTTGATTCCACCAGCCCCTAGAGCTCTATCTAACTCTCTCTTAAATCCATCCAGTGATTTGGCCTCCACTGCCCTCTGTGGCAGGGAATTCCACAAATCCACAACACTCTGGGTGAAAAAGTTTTTGCTCACCTCAGTCTTAAATGACCTCCCCTTTATTCTAAGACTGTGGTCTCTGGTTCTGGACTCGCCCAACATTGGGAACATTTTTCCTGCATCTAGCTTGTCCAGTCCTTTTATAATTTTATATATTTTCTATGATAGCCCCTCATCCTTCTAAACTCCAGTGAATACAAGCCTAGTCTTTTCAATCTTTCCTCATATGACAGTCCCGCCATCCCAGGGATCACTCTCGTGAACCTACGCTGCACTGCCTCAATCACAAGGATGTCCTTCCTCAAATTAGGAGACCAAAACTGCACACAATACTCCAGATGTGGTCTCACCAGAGCCCTATAGAACTGCAGAAGAACCTCTTTACCCCTATACTGAAATCCTCTTGTTATGAAGGCCAACATTCCATTAGCTTTGTTCACTGCCTGCTGTACCTGTACGCCAACTTTCAGTGACCAGTGTACAAGGACGCCCAGGTCTTGCTGCACCTGCCCCTTAACTAACCTAACCCCATTGAGATAATAATCTGCCCACTTATTTTTGCCGCCAAAGTGGATGACCTCACATTTATCTATATTGTACAGCATCTGCCCACTCACTCAACCTGTCCAGGTCACCCTGCAACCTCCTAACATCCTCGTCACAGTTCAGACTGCCACCCAGCTTTGTGTCATCCACAAACTTGCTAGTGTTGCTCATAATTCCCTCTTACAAATCATTCATATAGATGGTAAACAGTTGCGGCCCCAACACCGAGCCTTGCGGCTGCAACCTTCCTTCCATTGATGAACTGTACACTGCAAGGGCCAGGAAGCGAGCGGGTAAGGTCGTCACTGACCCCTCTCACCCTGGCCACAAACTCTTTGAATCACATCCCTCTGGAAGGCGACTCTGGAATGTCAAAGCTGCCACAGCCAGACATTTAAAAAAACAGCTTTTTTCCACGAGTAGTAGCTCTACTCAACAGCCAAAAATCTGTAGCCTTGTGTTGCTCTTGTATTTTACTTCATTCTTCACATTTTAATTATAATAATGTTTTATTTTTAATTGTTTACTGTATATTGTGTTGTTACTTACGAGCAAAGCACCAACCCAAGTTCCTTATATGTATACACACTTGGCTAATAAAATTTATTCACTTCAATCCAATTGAATAAAGGTTTATTATTGTGTTGTGGGTACACAAAAAGCTGGAGAAACTCAGCGGGTGCAGCAGCATCTAAGGAGCGAAGGAGATAGGCGACGTTTCGGGTCGAGACCCTTCTTCAGACTGGTCAGGGATCAGGGAAACGAGAGATATAGATGGTGATGTGGAGAGATAAGGAACAATGAATGAAAGATATGCAAAAAGGTATCGATGATAAAGGGAACAAGCCATTGTAAGCTGTTTGTGGTGTGAAAATGAGAAGATGGTGCGACTGGGGTGGGGGAGGGAGATAGAGATAGAGGGAATGCCAGGGCCTGAGGGCTGAGGGAGGGAGAGGTGGGAAGGGGAGGAGACAGCAAGGGTTAACAGAATTGAGAAAATTCAATGTTCAAGCCCAAAGGATGCAGACTCCCCAAGCGGAATATGAGGTGCTGTTCCTCCAGCTTGCGGTGTTGCTCACTCTGGCCGTGGAGGAGGCCCAGGACCGAGAGGTCGGATGCGGAATGGGAGGGGGAGTTGAAGTGCTGAGCGTGTTGCAAGGTGCAGTGAAAAGCTTTGCTTTGCATTCTATCCAATCAAATCAAATAACACAAAATACAATCTCTCCAAACTCCAGTACAATAGGTAGAGGAAAGGGGAAGATACAGAGTGCGGAATATAGTTCTCAGCATTGTAGCGCATCAGTTCCAGACACAAAGTCCAATGTCCGCAATGGGGTAGAGGTGAATCGGACAGTGCCCTAGCCTATGGAAGGGCCGTTCAGAAGCCTGAGGGGAAGAGGCTGTTCCCGAGTTCAGAAGCTTTCAATCTTCTGTATTTTCCACCCTGCAGCAGGAATTGTCGAATGGGAGGAGATACAGAGAGTCAGTGGCAAGAGGAGCTGGCAAAGAATATTACAAAGGCATGGCTCGCAGCAAGAGACATGTCCCCTGTGGCTGCTTTGGTGCCGAGGAGCTGTAGATGTGGCATCTTGGCAGCATGGGAATAGCCAAGAGAAAGTTTCACAGAATTATTCACACTCCACTGACAAGGCTAGTGTTCATGGGCAGGTTGGCACCTGGAAGAGCACCAACTGTGTGCAAGAGGACATGGTGATAACAGTGTGTCCTCTGGTCATGCTGAGGAAAGCCTTCTGGGGCGATCTGTTACTGCAGGTATGTAGTCAGCAAGGACTGAAGCCCCACCTATACTTTGCGTGGGGAGCTAGATAGACAAGAAACAGCAGTAATGATGATCACTGAATCTAATTAGCTTTATTCACTGCCTGCTGTACCTGCATGCATACTTTCAGTGACTGATGTACAAGCAGACCCAGGTCTCGTTGCACCTCCCCTTTCCTAATCTGACACCATTCAGATAATAATCTGCCTTCCTGTTTTTGCCACCAAAGTGGGAAACCTCACATTTATCCACATTATACTGCATCTGTCCATGCTTCTGCCCACTCACCCAACCTGTCCAATTCACCCTGTAGCCTCATAGCATCCTCCTCACAGCTCACTCTGCCACCCAGCTTTGTGTCTTTCGCAAACTCAATATCTAACAAGCCCAATTTCCTCCACGTTTAGCAAATCCAGAGAAGGTGTGGAAACAAATACTGCTCTATTTTTCACACACACAGGATGGTGGGCGTATGGAAAGAGGCAGGTACCATAACAACATTTATAAGACACTTGGATAGGTACATGTTTAGGAAAGGTTTCAAGGGATATGAGCCTAACGTGGGCAAATGGGATGTGGTTAGATGGGGCATCTTTGTCGGGATGTTTGGATGAGTTGGGCTGAAGGGCCTGTTTCTGTTCACTTGAGTAGTGTCTGCAGTTCTGGTCACCCAGCTACAGGAGGATGCCAAGAGCAGGAAAGGATGCGTCAGAATGACACCTTGAGTTATAATGGAAGGCCGGATAGGCAAAGTGACTGTATACAGATGTTTAAAACCATAAGGGATGTGCAGTAGATAAGATGATGTCATGGTTTTATATGTCTTTACACGGTCACTATATCCGGCATCTCTAGAGAGAAGGAATGGGTGACGTTTTGGGTCGGGACCCTTCTTTAGTCTGAAGAAGTTGCAGAGTAAAGAATTCTGAAGAAGAGTTGCAATGGTTATCAACTGGGAGATCCACATTGGCTCAGATAACTCTAATCTGATAGCCATTGCCCCTAATCCCATCGTTCTTGCATTCCATATTTCTTCTGCTACCTGCTTTGTAACAAAGACACAAAGAACTGCAGATGCTGGAATCTTGAGCAAAACACAAAGTGCTGGAGTAACTCAGTGGATCAGGCAGCATCACTGGAGGACATGGACAGACGACAGTTCGGATTGGTCTATAGAAGGGAGCTGACTTAAAATGTCGTCTGCCCATTTCCTCCATAGTTGCTTCCTCAGCATTTCATGTTTCACTTTGTCACTGAGCTGCCCTCATTCACCTCTCCTCAGCCCCAAACCCTCACAAAAACACAAAGATTTGTGTTGCTAAATCATAGAGAGTTTTGCAAGATGTTTTGAACAGAATGCATGCATTAACCTGTGTTTCTGCGAAATGTTTTTCTGCCTGACAGGTATTCAAATCAAAGTTCTGGATGTGACTCAGAAGGAACAAATAGAAAAGCTGGCCAAGGAGATCGAGAGAGTTGATGTTCTGTTCAACTGTGCAGGGTAACAAAGACCATATCTGGAGTGCTGTGTACAGTCTTGGTCTCCTAATTTGAGAAAGGACATCCTTGTGATTGAGGCAGTGTAGTGTAGGTTCACGAGAGTGATCCCTGGGATGGCGGGACTGTCATATGAGGAAAGATTGAAAAGACTAGGCTTGTATTCACTAGAGTTTAGAAGGATGAGGGGGGATCTTATAGAAACATATAAAATTATAAAAGGACTGGACAAGCTAGATGCAAGAAAAAAAATCCCAATGTTGGGCGAGTCCAGAACCAGGGGCCATAGTCTTAGAATAAAGGGGAGGCCATTTAAGACTGAGGTGAGAAAAAAAAATTTCACCCAGAGAGTTGTGAATTTGTGGAATTCCCTGCCACAGAGGGCAGTGGAGGCCAAATCATTGGATGGATTTAAGAGAGAGTTAGAGCTCTAGGGGCTAGTGGAATCAGGGGGCATGGGGAGAAGGCAGGTATGGGTTATTGATTGTAGATGATCAGCCATGATCACAATGAATGGCAGTGCTGGCGCGAAGGGTCGAATGGCCTCCTCCTGCACCTATTTTCTATGTTTCTATCAGGCATCCATCTGAATATAGTTTGTGAGATTAAGCTACTGTTGATCAAATAATAAAACAGAACTCGGATTGTCTTGATTCAGATCTTGCATTGCATTGAAATATTCTTAGATCCATTTTAGGGTTAAATGGGTTAGTGCAGTAAGTTATTGATACAGAAATACGCAAAGTGCTGGAGTAACTCAGCGGGCCAGGCAGCATCTCTGAAGAACATGGACACAGAGTGCTGGAGTAACTCAGCGGGCCAAGCAGCATCTCTGAAGAACATGGACACAGAGTGCTGGAGTAATTCAGCGGGTTAGGCAGCATCTCTGGAGAACATGGACACAGAGTGCTGGAGTAATTCAGCGGGTCAGGCAGCATCTCTGGAGAACATGGATACGTGACGTTCGGGTCGGAACCCTTCTTCAGCCAAACGTCAACTATGCATGTTCTCCAGATATGCTGCCTAGCCCACTGAGTTACTCCGGCACTTTGTATCTTTCCTTCGTAAACCAGCATCTGCAGTTCCTTGTTATTATATTATTGACACGGGTTTGATGCAATATTTTAAATGGTGTTAATGGAAGTTTAAAAATGAAGATCAGCATGGTTGTTTCAAATAGAGAATGATGGTCAAATGCCAAACATTGAAGGTGTGCCTATGTTTCAACAAAGTGTTTGTAACTACATCCCATGATGCAAGAACTTATTAATTAGAGATTAAAATATTCAAGACCATTGAAATGCATCATCATACTTCTTATCTTTGAATAAGTATTGAGGATTTGTCGTAAATGATAGGAGCAGAATTAGGCCATTCGGCCCATCAAGTCTACCCTGCCATTCGATCATGGCTGATCTATCTCTACCTCCTAACCCCATTCTCCTGCCTTCTCACCATAACCCCTGACATCCGTACTAATCAAGAATCTATCTGCCTTAAAAATATCCATTGACGACCTCCACAGCCTTCTGTGGCAATGAATTCCATAGATTCACCACCTATAGAAATTCCTCTTCAGCTTCTTTCTAAAGGAACATCCTTTAATTCTGAGGCTGTGACCTCTGGTCCTAGACTCTCCCACTAGTGGAAGCATCCTCTCCACATCCACTGTATCCAAGCCTGTATAATATTGATATAATTGTAGCTATATGATTGATGTTCTTGCCATAAATCTGTATTGAGATAGTTTGTGTTTGATGAGTAAATTCTTGCTGAAGGCAGGTTATTTACTATTGCATTTGGAATTGCCTGCATTTAGCTCACATCCCTCGAAGGCAGATCCAGAACCTAGGTCAAGGTCATTTACAACAAGCCACAAAAGAGCAGAATTGGAAAGTGCTGAGATGTAAAATGTCTTGGCTGGTGAGTTAGCGAGAGGTGAAGGAAAGGAAGGAGCTGAGAAGTGTGGCAGTGTGCGTGCTGGAGCTGACATGGGCTCGCAAACGTACGCCGTGGAACATAGAACAGCACAGCAACAGGCCCAAAGACCGACTTTTACCTGCCTGCACCTAATCCATGTCCCTCCATTCCCTACATATGCATTTAAATGCCAGCATCGTATCTGCTTACACCACCATGCAGCGGGTTGGGTCAAGGCCCTTCTTCAATCTTCTGCAATCTGAAGGGTCCCAACCCAAAATGTCACCTATCCATGTTCTCCACAGATGCTGCCTGACCCGCTGAGTTACTCCAGCACTCTGTGTCCATGTTCTCCACAGATGCTGCCTGACCCGCTGAGTGACTCCAGCACTCTGTGTCCATGTTCTCCACAGATGCTGCCTGACCCGCTGAGTTACTCCAGCACTCTGTGTCCATGTTCTCCACAGATGCTGCCTGACCCGCTGAGTTACTCCAGCACTCTGTGTCCACGTTCTCCACAGATGCTGCCTGATCCGCTGAGTTACTCCAGCACGTTGTGTTTTTTTTTGTAAACCAGCATTTGCAGTTCCTGGTGTTAGAGGAAATGAGACGCCTCGGGGCACGGGGAGGTTTCATTTCAGTTTGGGATTTGCTGTAACGTCAACACTTTGTTAGGCAACGAGACTGCCTGGGCTGGGCTGTTTATTTAGTGGGAATTAACTAATTGCTTGGTGTTTGCTGTTGTATGTTTAAGCCCTTCTGCCTCTTCACTGTGGCAGATCAACTCAATGCAATTCTCTTCCTTTTATTTAATGGTTTGCTGACTAGATTTGTGCACCACGGCACAATTCTGGATTGTGAAGACAAAGACTGGGAGTTCACCATGAACCTCAATGTGGGCAGCATGTACATGATGATCAGAGCCTTTTTACCCAAGGTAGGCCAGACCTCTCGTTCCTGCTCCAACAACAGGTGGGGATGTGATTCAGTGTTTGCATAACCATGTCCTAAAGGACTTCTAACAGGATGTATCACGCAAGCACTTCCTCTTCACTGGCAATAGATTAATAAGCAAATAAGATTACATAAGACAAATGGGCCACCCGCCCTGCCGCAAAGTACACATCCAATTTACCCACAGTTTCTCTGTGACCTTGTAAATTGCTTTTTCATCAGGAACCTCGCCAATTGCTTTTGAACCATAAACCTCCTTGGAAGAAATGGATGAGCAGTTTTGCAAAACTGGCAGGTGCTATCAGGGGAGGTTCAGTGAATAAAGACACAAACCTTGATGATCACCTGCCAGTTCTCATGAACTTCTGCGAGTTCAAGTTTAGTTTACAGGTACAGCGCGGAAACAGGCCCTTCAGCCCAATGAGTCCGCGCCGGCCCGCGATCCCCGCCATCCTACTCGCACTAGAGACAATTTACAATGTTACTGAAGCCAACTAACGTACAAACCTGCATGCCTTAGGAGTGTGGGAGGAAACCGGAGCACCCGGAGAAAACTCACGCATGTGACAGGGAGAACGTGCAAACTCCGTACGGACAGCACCAGTAGTCAGGATGGAGCCCGGGGTCTCTGGCCCTGCGGCACATCATTGACCCCCCCCCCTCCCCCCCCCAACCATCAAGGCACAGTCGCAGCAGTCTGTACCATCTACAGGACCCACTGCACCAACTCACCAAGACTCCATAGATAGCATCTTCCAAACATCCCACCTCCACCAGCTCGTGCGCTGTCTGTAGGGAGTTTGTACGTTCTCCCTGTGACCTGCATGGGTTTCCCCCGAGATCTTCGGTTTCCTCCCACACTCCAAAGATGTACAGGTTTGTAGGTTAATTGGCTTGATAAATGTAAAAATTGTCCCAAGTGGGTGGAGGATAGTGGCAATGCGGGGATCGGCAGTCGTCGCGGACCCGGTGGGCCGAAGGGCCTGTTTCCGTGCTGTATTTCCAAACTAAACCCCCTGGAAGATCTCCCCCCAGGTCCCGCACTACAAAGACACATAGTGCTGGAGTAACGTAGAAAAGTAGAGCAAAGGAACAGGCCCGTCGCCCCATAATGTCTGTGCCAATACCACCTCTTAATCTGGCTGCCCATAATCCATATCCCTCCACCCCCTGTATATTCACGTGGCTATCTAAAAGCCTCTTAAATGCCACTATCATATCTGCCTCCACCCCCACTGCTGCCAGCGCCTCCCAGGCATTCACCACCCTCTGTATATTATAAATAAAATATATATTTTTAAAAACAAACTTGCCCCGCACATGTTTCCTAAACGTTGCCCTCTCACCTTAAAGCTACGCCCTGTAGTATTTAAGCTATGCCGAGATGAATATGCCACTGATGTCACAGACTTCATCAGCGAGTGTGTGGTGGACTGCCTGGTAAATAAACCAACCATGAACCATGACATTCCCTCACCAGTGAAGGCCAAGTTGGAGCTGATCAATTCAGGTGATCCTGTCTTGCAGGAAGTCTAGGTGGGGTGCCGAGCCAGGCAGTATTGCTGGCAATAATGAGCCCCTCCCCGGTGAACTCAGTGCACCCTATACCAGCTTTGAACAATGTCATGATCAAGAAACAGTATTTTGGGTTCAACTTGAAACAATAGACAATAGGTGCAGGAGTAGGCCATTCGGCCCAGCACCGCCATTCACTGTGATCAAGGTTGACCATCCACAATCAGTACCACGTTCGTGCCTTCTCCCCATATCCCTGACTCCGCTTATATTTAAGAGCTCTATCTAACTTTCTCTTGAAAGCATCCAGAGAAATGGCCTCCACTGCCTTCTGAGGCAGAGAATTCCACAGATTCGCCACTCTCTGGATGAAAAAGCTTTTCCTCAACTCCGTTCTAAATGGCCAACCCCTTATTCTTAGTTGGAAAAATCCTTATAAAAAGTTAGAAACCGCACTTCTCGTGTTGTGTGGTAGGAAGAGTAAAGGAGAGGAGAGACCAAGAGAGACTGAATGAAGTGATTGGCGGTGGTGTTGGCTAAGAGAGGGGTGAAGACTTGTTGGGCACAGTCGCTCAGTCCTGAAGAGATGCAAATAGAATGAGATGAAGAACAGTGTGAACAGTGGATAAGAAACACTGGAATCGCTGAAAATAGTCAGACAACATGGAAACAGGCCCTTCACCCAACTTGTCTATACCAACCAAGATGCCCATCCAAGCTAGTCCCATTTTTCCACGCTTTGGCTCATATCCATTTACGCCTGGGAAGAGAATGCTGGAAATACCCATTAAGTCGGCCAGCATCTGTGGAGAGAGGAAATGGAGTTAACTTTACAGGTCAAATTTAATAGACACTTGTACCGGTACATGGATAGAAAATGTTTAGAGGTATATGGGCCAGATGCCGATATGTGGGTAACTTAGATGGGACATTGTTGTCCGCATGGACAAACTGGACTGAAGGGCCTGTTTCCACGCTGTATGTCTATAGCTAGGGGATTAAGGAGCTGTCATCAGAATCTTCCAGTATGGTATATTATGGACAGGCTGGTGAAGGCTGGAGATGCTGGATCCCATGTTTGCTTTGGCCCTTGCTGCAAGAGGATGAGACCAATGCAGACAGAGTGGCCGGGGAATGACATTGACCGCTATTGGAAGCCCAGGGTCACTCTGCACAATAAACACCGGTCTCCTGCAAAGGGGTCACTGCATCTGTTCTCCAAAGTGGAGGATACGCTGTCACAAACAACCATTACTGCCCAGTCTGAAGAAGGGTCCTGACCTGAAACGTCACCTATCCTTTCATTCCACAGGTGCTGCCTGACCTGCAGAATTCCTCCAGCACTTTGTGTTTTACTGTACATTCATTTGGAATAATTACAAGTGAATGGTTGCTACAGAGGGCTACAATCACTTGCCCAGAGTAAGGGGAATCGAGAACCAGAGGGCGTAGGTTTAAGGTGAGGGGGGGACCACCGTGAAAGAACAAAGAAGGACCCGGGGTGGGGCGCCAATAACTCAAGGGCTTGTCCCACTTGCCGATTTTTTCGGCAAATGCTGGTGTCATATCAGTGTCGCCAAAAGATTTTGAACATTTCAAAATCCAGCGGCGACAAAAAAAAACGTTGCGACACTTGAAAAAAACACCACACGTCAATACATCATCACGCCGCGTCATGCCGCAAATCTTCCGGTGACCTGATACGTCAGTCAATGATGCCGGCAGTCGCCGAAAACAATCGGCAAGTGGGACAGGCCCTTAAGCGGACCACACATGGAATAATTTATGTTAAAATGTAATACTTTGTTACTTTGTGGGCGCCCAAAGAATCTCACTGTTACGTGTGACTATAAAGTATCATTTATTCATTCACGGAGGGAGGATTGAATAGGAACCTGAAGGGTTAACTGTGGTGAGTGTATGGAACAAGCTGCTGGAGGAGGTAGTTGAGGCAGGTATTATCGCAATGTTTAAGAAACATTTAAACAGGACAGGACAGGTTTAGAGGAATATGCGGGCCAAATGCGGGCAGGTGGGACTAGTGTAGATGGGGCATGTTAGTCGGTGTGGGCTAGTTGGGCTGAAGGGCCTGTTTCCACGCTGTGTGACTAGGAGTAGTGGGTGACTGGGTGGCAGAGGGGAGGCAGTGAAAGGGCGGGTGTGGCTCATCCTGCATTGCGTGGATGTGCGGTGAGTAGAGGGTGGTGAGTGGAGAGAGAAGAATGGAAGCAGAGTTATCTGTTTAAAGGTGAGGGTCTGGTGTGGAGTAGCATTGAGGGTGAGAGAATGTGAAGGATGATGTTCTGAATGAGGATGCTGCTGGGGGAAGGTGAAGACTGATCGGGCTGTGCCGAGTTGATCCAGATATGGTGTTGGTAGAACAGGTCTGATCCGCGACGTACTCCAGCATTCAGTATATAGGACGTTCCTGCTAAAGCCAAACACCAATGCCCTCTGAATCTGAGACTGAACCAGTCACTCTCCCTGTCTGAGCTGCTGCTGTGGTCATGTTCCATTCATTCACTTTCCGTTTCAATGCAGATGCTTGCTGAGAAGTCCGGCCACATCATCAACATGTCCTCCGTGGCATCCAGCATCAAAGGTGAATAATGTACTGGTCTACCCTGATAGCGCGCGCTTCTCTAGAATGACAAACAGTGGGTGCTGCCGCACAGTCCCAGAGACCCGGGTTCAATCCTTGCCTCAGGCGCTGTCTGTGTGCACATTCCGACTGTGACCGCGTGGGTTTCCTCCGGGTGCTCCGGGTTTCTCCCACAGGCTGCGCAAAGATGTGCCGGTTTGGTTGGCCCTCTGTAAATTGTCCCCAGTGTCCCCAAATTGTCCCCAGGGAGTGGATATTAAAGTGGGATAACGTGGAACTGGTGTGAACGGGTGATCGATGGTCAGTTTAGACTCGGTGGACAAAGGGCCTGTTTCCATGCTATCTTTCAATCAGGGCCAGGGGGAGTATGGTAGAGCAAAGAGATCTATGACCACAAGTACATCTTTTCATGAAACTGGCATTGTGTAGATAGATGGTAAAGAAGGCCTTTGGCACACTGCCTTCAGGGTGTTGTGAGCAGAAGTTGGTACATTATGTTACAGTTGTACAAGACATTTGAGACTTTGGGCTAGGACTTTATTCCTTGGAGCACATGAGGATGAGGGGTGATCTTATAGAGGTGTGTAAAATTGTGAGTGCATAGATAATTGGATGGTCACGGTGGCTCAGCGGTAGAGTTGCTGCCTTACAGCGAATGCCGCGCCGGAGACCCGGGTTCGATCCCGACTACGGGTGCTGTCTGTACGGAGTTTGTACATTCTCCCCGTGACCACGTGGGTTTTCTCAGAAATCTTCGGTTTCCTCCCACACTCCAAAGATGTACAGGTTTGTAGGTTAATTGGCTTGATAAATGTAAAAATTGTCCCTAGTGTGTGTGTATGTGTAGGATAGTGTTAGTGAGCGGAGATTGCTGGTCAGCGCGGACCCGGTGGGCCGAAGGTGTTTACGCGCTGTATCTCTGAAGTAAACTAAACTAAGACTCTAACTCTGGCCTGCTGAGCTTGCTTACCATGGTATCGTGTCCCATTGCACTCCAAACCCTGATGCAAATCATGCTGACATTGCAGAATGTTTAATGTTTAAAATGCTGCTCCATCTTTACATCCTTTATGGATTTGCTGCTCTATCACTTGCAGCTCCGCTCCTGATACTGCCTGAACCACCGCTGCTCTTCACAGGGACATTCACCCTCCGAGCACTGGTGAAACCGCGCTCAATGTGGTCTGCCCTGGAAGCCGAATCCCTTGGGTCTGGAACTCCATCCACCTCTTCACTTAATGTCCTCTAAAATGAACCCCTGTAACAAATCTTGATCGCTCCTGCTGCTGAATTCTTCCTTGGTTTGACATACTTCCAAGAAAGATCTTGAATTATTTCTCTACATTAGAGACATCGTACGAAGATGCATGATGTTGTTTACGAGAGTGTTGACCATTACTAACCGCATGTGTAGGACAGAACTGCAGATGCTGGTTTACACAGAAGGGTCTCTACCCAAAACATCACTCATTCCTTCTTTCCAGAGATGCTGAGTTATAGCCCTGTCCCACGGTACGAGTTAATTCCAAGAACTCTCCCGAGTTTGCCCTGATTCGAACTCGGAGATTTACGGTAATGGCCACTCGTTGGTACTCGGGGCTCTCGTGGACATTTTTCATCATGTTGAAAAATCTTTATGAGTCTTCCCGTGCTTACCTGCCGTTAGCGTTTCGAGCAGCTAAGTGACGTCCCCGAGCTCTGACGTACCCGCTACCTTCATTCTCCGTGCTTACCACAAGTTTGATTTTTTTTTTTAACTCAGGAGAGCTCTTGGAATGAACTCGTACAATGGGACTGGGCTATAACTCCAGCTTTTTGTATCTAACTAAATGAGGGCAGTTTAACCCTCACCCTCTGCCGAGTTTCTATAGCGATTTTGCGTGGAGTAAGCAAAGTTAAAGTGGGGTGTGCTGGATCGGAGCAGTGTTCTATTTGTGGGAAGTGATACAATTACAGCACCAATGTTCAGTCTAGGAAGGTGTCATTGCTTGAAGACATGCTTTGATTGGCTGTGGGGAGTTGGAAGTTGCTAAACTTACATCTTTCCTTTTTATTTGAGGATCGGTTTACTATTGTTCAATTGTGAAACTGTGTCATCGAGTAGTCCAGCATAGAAACAGACCCTTTGGCCTACCTTGTCCATGTTGACCAAGGTGTCCTATCTATACTAGTCCCACAAGCCCACGTTTGCCCATATCCCTCTCTATCGTTCCTATCCATGTACCAGTCCAAATGTCTTTTAAATGTTGTTATTGTACCTGCATCAACTACTTTCTCCGGCAGCTCATTCCATACACCCCTCACGTTTCAATTAAATCTTTCCTCTCTCATCATAAACCTAAATCCTCTAGTTCTGGATCATCTGTTCATGTCAGCTACATCACCCCCGTCAAGTAACGCAAGTTAGAAAAAAATGATTTACTTTATAAAACACCTGTTCTGCACACACAAGTGTAGTCACGGTAGTGTTGCTGCCTCACAGCACCAGGGATCCGGCTTTGATCCTGACTACGGGTGCTCCCTGTACAGAGTTTGTACGTTCTGACCATGTGGGTTTTCTCCGGGTGCTCCGGTTTCTGCCCACACTACAAAAACGTACAGGTTTGTAGATTAATTGGTTTTGGTAAAATTGTAAATTGTCCCTAGTATGTAGGATAGTGCCAGTGTGTGATCGCTGGTCGGCACGGACTCGGTGGGCTGAAGGGCCTGTTTCCACGCTGTATCTCTAATAATAATGTGTGTCTGCACATGCATGTATGTGTGTGAATTTTTCGAGAGACCATTTGTGCATCGATTGTTAATGCCCTGCTCTGTTCTTCCAGGGGTTGTGAACAGATGTGTGTATAGCACCTCCAAAGCTGCCGTCATCGGACTGACCAAGTCTGTAGCTGCTGACTTCATTGAACAAGGCATAAAATGCAACTGTGTTTGCCCAGGTCATCTTCATGCTTTTGCTTATTTAGTCAGGACTTTGCTGGTTCTAAAAGCTTTGCTAACAGACTCCTCATAAAATCACTTGGAGCTTGACAACAGTTCCATTCCATACACTTAAATTAATATACACACACCAAGCCCTGCAACACATTGCCATAGTTATACATAATAGACAATAGGTGCAGGAGTAGGCCATTCGGCCCTTCGAGCCAGCACCGCCATTCAATGTGATCATGGCTGATCATCCCCAATCAGTACCCCGTTCCTGCCTTCTCCCCATATCCCCTGACTCCGCTATTTTTAAGAGCCCTATCTAGCTCTCTCTTGAAAGAATCCAGAGAACCTGCCTCCACCGCCCTCTGAGGCAGAGATTCCACAGACTCACCACTCTCTGTGAGAAAAAGTGTTTCCTCGTCTCCTTTTTAAATGGCTTAAACTAATTATTCTTAAACTGTGGCCCCTGGTTCTGGACTCCCCCAACATCGGGAACATGTTTCCTGCCTCTAGCGTGTCCAAGCCCTTAACAATCTTATATGTTTCAATGAGATTTCCTCTTATCCTTCTAAACTCCAGAGTGTACAAGCCCAGCTGCTCCATTCTCTCAGCATATGACAGTCCTGCCATCCCGGGAATTTACCTTGTAAACCTACGCTGCACTCCCTCAATAGCAAGAATGAAACTACTGTCGTCATAGTCTTACAACATGGAAGCAGGCCCTTCGGCCCAACTTGCTCACATCTGTCGACACTGGTCCCACCCGCCTGCATTTGGCCCACATCCCTCTAAACCAGGGGTTGCCAACCTTTTTCATCCTGTTTACCCCGGCAACTATAATAGCACATAACAATGTTATTTCACTTATTTATGAACAACTAATGATGAACAGATACCAGAACCAAACACAGTCAGTCAATGAGAAAAAATATGTACAGATCCAGAATCAACAAATTTACCCCCTGGGTCGGCGAAATTTACCCCCTGGAGATAAATTTACCCCAGGTTGGGAACCCTTGCTCTATACCTGTCCTATCCATGTACCTGTCCAAATGTTTCTTAAACTTTGCGATAGTCTCTGCCTCAACTACTTCCTCCAGCAGCTCGCTCCATGTACCCACCATCCTTTGTGTGAAAAAGTTACCCCTCACAGTCCTATTAAATCTTCCCCCCCCCCCCCCCACCTTAAACCCTGTCCTCTGGTTCTTGATTCCCCCACTCTGGGCAAGAGACTGTGCATCTACCTGATATATTCCTCTAATATTTTACTATATGTTAATGTAATGCATTTAGAAACATCATAGAAATTATGCAGGAGCAGGCCAATTCGGCCCTCGACCCTTGATCATGGCTGAAGTTCCTGTACGATTGAACAAGCCACGTGGTGGCCTTTTGTGCATCAAGATTCACCACTCAGTTTCCCCCTGTCCTGCTTCCACATGCGGCATCAATTGCTGCAGATGACTGTGGAGGCCAAGGCATTGGGTATTTTTAAAGCGGAGATTGACAGGTTCTTGATTAGTGAAGGTGTCAAAGGTTATGGGGGAAAAGGCCAGAGAATGGGGTTGAGGGGGGGGAAATAGATCAGCCATGTATGGCAGAGTAGACTCGATGGGCCAAATGGCCTAATTCTGCTCCTGTGTCCTTATGATATGGCTCTCCTGTAGAGTCCCCACTGAATTCAGTGAGGTTGGCCAACAGCATGGTTAGAATGGGCGGGTTGGGCTGAAGGGCCTGTTTCGGTGCTGCATGACGCTGTGACTCTAGAAGATAACAATGCGGGCTCTATGGAGGGTAATTCCTCACGGTATATCTTTCCCCAGGTACTGTGGACACTCCCTCACTGAGAGACAGGATTCAAGCCCAGCCAAACCCTGAGCAGGTACGTAGACCCCAGCAGCGCGGGCTACACTTTTCCAGCCCCCTCTCCAAGCCCCAGGCCCGCTGAGGGTCACTTGGCCTGTGTGTGTGTGTGTGTGGAGGGGGTACATCGATGGACGTGGCTTGGTGGCAGGCAGATGTAGATCCGTGGCCGGCTACATTCACAGTCGCCAACAACCGATGTTTCCCTCCTCCCCACACACTACACTCACATCCCCCCGCTCAGTGGAACAGGAGGTGGGTTAGGCATGTCCACCTGTAACGGGCATGGAGGTGTTTGCCATGCTTCACCTGACGGGGCATCCACACCCTGTGACACAACGTAAGTCCACGGGCAGAGGGTGGGCCACGGGGAACATTGGGGCAATAGGATTGAAGAAGGGTCTCGACCCGAAACGTCACCCATTCCTTCTCTCCAGAGATGCTGCCTGTCCCGCTGAATTACTCCAGCATTTTGTGTCTATCTTAATGTGAAGATATTAGAGCACGTACAACACAGCATCAGGCCCTTCAGCCCACAATCTTCACTAAACTCCTCTGCCTGATCCATATCCCATTCCCTGCATATCCATGTGCCTGTCTCAAAACCTCACACAGGGGCCGCAGAACGATTTGAAAGTGTGGGGGCTGAGTGATGACTGATCACCGGCCTCGGGGGTACCCAGTGAGGGAGCGGAGCGACCGATTGGGGGAGGGGGGCACAATTATTACTTTAATGGTTGTTGCTCAACTCCCAAAAAACTGGAGGATAATACAGGCCATCCCCAACTCAAAAAGTGGGGCAATATATCTCCCACCCCACCCCTCTCCCTCCCTCTCGGGGCCGACACACTCTCTCTCTCCCTCTCTCTCGGGTCCACGGGCCCAGCCTCCCTCCCTTCCGCTCGGCGGCCAATCACAGCGCTTCGTTCACTGCCCCATATCTCGACTGTGAACCGCGCTGTGATTGAGCAGCCGCTGGGGGGGCGGGAAGGTTGGGGGGGGGGGAGGGTTGGGGGGGGGAGGGTTGGGGGGGGTGGGAGGGTTGGGGGGGAGGTTGGGGGGGTGGGAGGGTTGGGGGGGTGGGAGGGTTGGGGGGGGGGGGGTTGGGGGGGGAGGGTTGGGGGGGGGGGTGACCCAGTCGGTTTCCACCACGGCTGGTCGTGCTTTTGCCCACAGATGATGCAGCGGAGCTCTATGATCTGTGTATATAAAATGATTCTTGCCCCTCACATCTGCAAATTTTGCTCCTCTCTCCTTAAACCTATGCCCTCTGGTTTTTGATATTCCCACCCTTGGAAAAAGGTTCTCTCCTATCTGTACCTCTCATAATTTTAAATACTTTCTCGGGTCTCCCTGGAACCTCGGGCATTGTAGAGAAAGCAATCCAAGTCTGTCCATCCTCTCCCTGTAGCTAATCCACCCCTAATCCAGGAGTCATTCTGGTAAAGCTGCTCCACACCGTCCAAAGCCTCCACATCCTTCCTGTAATAGGGTGACCAGAACAGCACCCATTTGCCACATATGCGACTGCACAGTATATTACACGTGCAGGCGCTGCATTATTCAAAGTCCAAAGACCGGTCAGCCCGCGCGCTTGATGTACAGGAGCAGTTCCCACGATCAGACGTCCCTCTGCTCCTCTCTCCCAGCCACCGATGTGTCCCGGGGCACCTCCTGCAGCCGACATGAGCGCGTGGAGGGAACATCCTGGTTCACCCACCTACACATTACTCCAAATGCAGACTGATCAAAGTGGTGGAAGAGGATCTCAATGATGGCTTAACGTTTGCGCTGGAGCTGAGCTTCCTGAGCTGATATCAGTTCCCTCACCACTAGTGTCGCCAACGTTCTCACTCCAAAATAAGGGACAAACGGTCAAAATACGGGACAAATTCCCGACGGCAATTCGTTGACTGACTCGGCCGTGGCTGGGTGAATGATGAGTTGGCCCGGGTGCTGGACTGCACACAAAGCCCAGCCGGCGGGAGCCAGCTGAGGGGTTTTGGCCCGGGCCGCGCGACATCACACGCAAAGTCAGGCACCCCATCCGGCTCGTGAACCGATGATCAGCCACGAGAAGGTGGTGTCAACAGTAAGCGAAGGTTCGAAGGTCGGACAGCTGGCCGGGCAGCTGACCGACCGACGGGGCCACGGGCGAGGCACTGCTGCTGCTGCACTCCATGGGCTGCACTACATCGGGACGGGTGAGGCGGGGCCGGACGTGGCGCTCCGACCCGACAGTCCCCTCAACCCGAGTAGTAGCAGTCAAATACGGGACAAGGGTGGTCCCATACGGGATAAACCAATTTAGCCCTAGATATATGATGTCCAGGCTAATACGGGACAGTTGGCAACACTACTCCACCATCCCTCCGCTCACCTCTAGCTGGTGCTGGCAGTTGAGTAGCAATGTTACAAGATTTTGAGATTTTAAAAATCAAGTCTGCAATTTATCCCATCAGATAAAGCATAAAAAGAAGTTTAATTTGACACTTTACTTTCTTCAGTATTAAAAAAGTTATGGCCATTTGCATACTCTGAAATTATCATCTTGTTCCCTATTGCTTTTCCATTGACTTAACTCAAAAGCTGTGATCGAGGACAGTCAAAAGCCCATAACTTACTTAAAAATTGAGAGAACTGAATAAAATGTCCAGTTCTTATAGATTGTTTCATATTTGTTTCAAAATGCTTCAATCTTACTTGGATGACCTGAAATTAAAGCATATAATTAGTTATTTACCTAATTGTAGCTAATTACAAAATTCAATTACTAGATCTAAACATCTATTAATTTCTTAAGAAAAGGTTAACATTTTTAAATAGCCTAAGTGTCCAAATAACATTCACGCAGGAATTCTCAATATAACATGATTTTTAATTCTCATTGTCATGAATGTCTAGGCCAAATGGAAGGAATTTAATGTTTAATTCCCGTAAATTAATGGGCATTTTAATCATTTTGCGAGTGGGTTTTAGTGGAACGTTGCGGTTGCAGTGAATTTGCACCCCATATCGGCAGGAAAAACACTGCCGGTTCGTATGGGGCCAACATCACATTTTCGCCAATGAAATTTGAATTAGTCATCCTAAGAAGCAAATTTATATGTAAAATAAACAACTTACCTTATGTTTTGTCCCCTACGTGAGATCCATCCCGTTGTAGGCGTTGATTTTTTTTTTTGCGACTTTTTTTTTAAACTTCCGAGAACGGAAGTCGGAACGATTTTTCTGCAGCAGCCTGAGAAAGTTTGACTCCGACAGGCAGGAGAAAAAGGCATTTTAATCCCACCCCCCCCCCCCCCCCCCAAAGGCGCCAAAGTCGCGCACACGGCCAGTGGCAGAACTGCAGCGCCGCTGAAGGTGAGTATTGTAACATCGCTTAGTTGCATCAAATGCTGAGAGGCAGCTGAGGAGAGGTCTCTAAACTAAACTAAGGGTCTCCACGTGTGTAAGGGACGCTGCACTGAGGTACTGGGGCACTAATCCTTGCACCCTCACAGGCTCTGCAAGATTTCCTGGGCCGACAGCGGAGTGGGAGGATGGCCACCGCAGAGGAGGTGGCTCACCTGTGTGTGTACCTGGCGTCTGACGAGGTACAGTATGTGGTGGCTTCCACCCTCTCACTGTGTGCAGGGGTCAGGGGCAGGGCAGGGGACATACTTTCACAGGGACACTGCACACTCACCCAGTTCATGCAGCACAGAAACATGCCCCATCTACACTAGTTTGCCTATGTTTAAGGTAAAGAGGGTAAAGATTTAATCTGAACCTGTGGGGGAACCTTTTCACACGGAGGGGTAGAATATATGGAGTTGCCTCCGCTTACCAGCCCCACCTCCTCTGGCAGCTCGTTCCATGCACCCACCACCCTCTGTGTGGAAAGAGTTGCCTCTCGGGTTCCTATTACATCTTTCCCCTCACCTTAAAACATTGTCCTATGGTTCCTGATTCCACTAACCCTGCGATAAAGACTCTGTTCGTCTACCCGGTCTATTTCTCTCATGATATTGTACATCTCTACAAGATCACCCCTTCTCCAGGGAATAAAGTCCTAGCCTGCCCAAACGCTCCCTATTGCTCCAGTGCTCACATCCTGGCAACATCCTCGTAAATCTTCTCTGACTCTTTCCAGCTTAACCACATAAATGTATTATCCATTACACCAGTGTGCAGAGAAATTCCTTGGTCACACGAGGCTTCCTGAAGGCACAGCGTACTTACAGTGACAAGTGAATGGTGTCAAGTTAGAAAAAGGGGAAGTACAATGAGATCTGGGTGTCCTTGTTCATCAGTCACTGAAGAAAGCTAATGGCATGTTGGCCTTCATAACAAGAGGAGTTGAGTATAGGAGCAAACAGTTGTACAGGGCCCTGGGGAGACCACACCTGGACCATTGTGTGCAGCTTTGGGAGTGCAGGATAGGTTCACCAGATTAATTCCCGGGATGGTGGGACTGTCATATGTTGAAAGAATGGAGCGACTGGGCTTGTATACACTGGAATTTAGGATGAGAGGGGATCTTATTGAAACGTATAAGATTATTAGTGGATTGGACACGCTAGAGGCAGGAAACATGTTTGTGATGTTGGGGAAGTCCAGAACCGGGGGCCACAGTTTAAGAATAAGGATTAGGCCATTTACATCGGAGATGAGGAAAAACTTTTTCACCCAGAGAGTTGTGAATCTGTGGAATCTGCCTCAGGCAGCGGAGACCAAATCACTAGATGCTTTCAAGAGAGAGTTGGTTAGAGCTCTTAAAGATAGCGGAGTCAGGGGATATGGGGAGAAGGCAGGAACTGGGTACTGATTGTGGATGATCAGCCATGATCACATTGAATGGCGGTGCTGGCTCAAAGGGCCGAATGGCCTACTCATGCACCTATTGTCTATTGTATAACCGCAGCAAGGTGTATGTTCACCGTGTAACACCGTTACATGGATAGGGCGTGTTTGGAGGGATATGGGGCAAATGTGGGCAGGTGGGACTAGTGCAGGTCGGTGTGGGCAAGTTGTCCGAAGAGCCTGTTTCCATGCTGTATGACTCTTTGACCGTGTTACAGCAGAATGTGCTGGTATTAACACAGACAAGGGAAGGTTACGTAGCACTTTGAGCTCTCAATGAGGCAATGGTGAACCTGCAGCTGGACTCCACAAACTAGCTTTTTACCAAGTAACCTCAGAACTTTTGTTACCAAAAATACATTAGTTAATGATTTAAAATATAGAAATTCATCGGGTATCAAAATATTTGCAGACAAGATGGTTCTGCATGGTAGGCTCCTGTGGAATTGCATGAGATAGAATCATAGAAACATAGAAAATAAGTGCAGGAGTAGGCCATTCAGCCCTTCGAGCCAGCACAGCCATTCAATGTGATCATGACTGATCATCTAAAATCAGTACCCCGTTCCTGCCTTCTCCCCATATCCCTTGATTCCGTTAGCCCTTAGAGCTAAATCTAACTCTCTCTTGAATGATCCAAGGAGGGGCTGAGAAGACATTTGCTACATCGGCCTACATTGGACAGGTATTGAGTATAAAAGTTGGGACATTGTGTTACAGTTGTACACGGGATTAGTGAGGTCACGTTTGGTGCATCGTGTCCAGTTTTGGTCACCCCGTTATAAAAAGGGTGCTATTAAGCTGGAAAGGGTGCAGAGAAGATAAGTGAGGATGTTACCAGAACTCGAGGGCCTGATCTATAGGGAGAGGTTAGGCAGGTTAGGACTTTATTCCTTGGAGTGCAGGAGGCTGAGTTATAAGGAGAGGATCATCAGGCTGGATCTATTTCCATGGAGGCAGGAGACTGAGGTGTGACACAGAAATGTAGAGCACGGAAACAGGCCCTTCAGCCCACCTTATCCATGCCAGGCAAGTTGGCATATTGGGTTTGTCCCATTTCCCTTCATTTGGTCCATAGCCCTCTAAACCTTCCAATCTATGCCCCTGTCCAAATGTGAACGTCATAATTGTACCCACTTCTATAGCCTCCTCTGGTAGCTCTTTCCAGATATAGACTAATATCTGAGTGAAAACGTTGTCCCTGGGCACCCTACTAAATCCTCCCTCCTCCCCGCCCCTCTCACCTTAAGCTTGTGATGAAAAGACTAACCGTTCACCTTATCCATCATTTTATAAACCACTACGTCACCTCTCAGCATCCTGACTCGAGGGAAAACCTTCCAGCCGATCCAACCTCCCACAACTCAAACCCTTCAGTCCCCGGCACCTTGGTAGAACTCTTGAACCCTTTGCAGTTTATTTCCATCCAGACCAGAGCTCATTCTGTCTCAGTCCATCTCCTGTTTATTTCGGGTTCTCTCTCATCCCTGGGCAGAATCGCAACCATAATTCCACATAACAAGGTGCCTGACCCAGTGCCCTGTGCCTGCTTCAGATTCCACCACCTGCCGTCTCTGTGCCTCTGAGGTGTTCATGTTGTTTGTTTGTGTTGCAGTCTGCCTACGTGACGGGGAGAGAGTTTGTCATTGACGGAGGCTGGAGCCTGTGAATGCTGGACGGTGCTGTTACAAGCCCCATCCATCGCCTGTGTGGATCATCGCTCATCATTTCCAACTGATCCTCCTCCCAGCACCTAAATCACACTCTGGTTCCTGCTCAATCACGGTGTCCCTGTCTCCTGGTGGAACCCTGACCCTGCCACTCATGCTAACCCTGACCCTGCCCCTCACGCTTCTCCCGAGGCTGCCTCGCCTTCCCACTGCACTGCTGCTGGGCCAGACCCAGCCTGGACCCGGCCAGACCCAGTCTTGACCGGTCCACCCTCGGACTGATGCCCAGCCTCGGGAACCTGAAACCGTCTCCTGCGCCCAGGTGACTTTTAGCCACATCACGCCCACCATCACCAGCACCTTCATAGTTAACACAGCACAGATGCAGGCCCTTCAGCCCATCAAGTGCATGCTCACCATCAACTCTTCATCAATACTCATGCCATTCAGCAGCACTGGGCCTGCAGTCATCTCTTCCTCAATGATTCAGCTGCTCACCCAGATACATGTTGTTGTGAGAGTCTCTGCCCCCCAACAGACAGTGGGCTCCAAACTCCAGGCACCCTCTGGGGAAGCCCTCCGAATCTCCTACCCCCGTATGCCCTCTGGTTCTAGACCCCTCTGCTGTGGCGGGCCTCTTCTGTGCTTTGCTGTTTGGGCATCATGGAGATGTAGTCACACGACCCCACGGTGAGGATGCCAAAGTTTCATAGTTCCCACTCTCTGTTTCCAAGGATCCCAGCGCCTTTCTCCACAGCACTTCCATTCGGCCCTTCGAGCCACCACGCCATTCAATGTGATCATGGCTGATCGTCCCCATTCAGTACCCTGTTCCTGCCTTCTCCCCATATTCCCTGACTCCTTGCACAAACACTGTGAAGCAGACGTCTGTCTCTCCGTACAGGCCCGTCCTGTCTGTCGGACCGCTGCCGTTCATTCCCTTAAGGGCCTGTCCCACTTTTTTTGGCGACTGTCGGCATCATTGACTGACATATCAGGTGACGAATGAGTTGCGACGTGGCGTGGCGTGACGACGTATCGACACGCGCTGTTTCCTCAAGTGTCGCAACATTTTTTTTGTCGCCGCTGGATTTTGAAAGTCAATGACGCCGGCAGTCGCCGGAAAAAACCTGCCTGCGTTCAGCCCAAAACCCTCCAAACCTGTCCTATCCATGTACCTGGCCAAATAATTTTTAAACGCTATGATAGTACCTGCCTCACCTATCCCTCTGGCAGCTCGTTCCATACACCCACCACCGTCTGTGTAAAGAAAAATGCCTCTCGGGGTCCTATTAAATGTTTCCCCTCTCACCTTAAGTAATTCCTGGGCACAGGGCCCCATCCACAAAGTAACCTGATGAAATGGAGCACAGCTCTCCAGCTGATATCCACTGGGATGAGAAACACAGAGGTCATCGGAGTGAGGACTCCCTCCTCCCTGCTATGAGGGATAGTTGTTATTTACTTCCAGAACAGACGTCTTATGAACTACTCCCTGAAGGTCAATACTCAGACATCTGAAGAAGGGTCCCGACCTGAAACGTCACCTATCCATGTTCTCCACAGATGCTGCCTGACCCGCTGAGTTCCTCCAGCACTCTGTGTCCATGTTCTCCACAGATGCTGCCTGACCCGCTGAGTTACTCCAGCACTCTGTGTCCATGTTCTCCACAGATGCTGCCTGACCCGCTGAGTTACTCCAGCACTCTGTGTCCATGTTCTCCACAGATGCTGCCTGACCCGCTGAGTTACTCCAGCACTCTGTGTCCATGTTCTCCACAGATGCTGCCTGACCCGCTGAGTTACTCCAGCACTCTTTGCTGCCTTCAGTGCAGATATTCATTCAGTAGTGTGCTCCCCAGTACTGGGCTGATGTGTTGTGCTGTGTGAGGGGTTGTTCACATTGTTGGTATCAGCGCCACGTTACACGGGAACCTGACAACACCTGCAGCAGAATTTAGTTTAGTTTATTAATGTCACAGAGGTACAGCAAAAAGATTTTTGTTGCGTGCTATCCAGTCAGTGGAAAGACTATTCAGGATTACAATCGAGCCGTCCACGGTGTATAGATGCGGGATAAAGGGAATAACGTTTAGAGCAAGACAAAGTCCAGTAAGGTCCGATCAAAGATAGTCTGAAGGTCTGCAACGAGGTAGATGAGAGGTCAGGACCATTCTCTAGTGTGAGGAGTTGGTGTTCAATGGGAGGTTGGTTTGTTTAGTTTACTTTAGAGATACAGCGCGGAAACAGGCCCTTTCGGCCAACCAGGTCCGTGCCGACCAGCGATCCCCGCACATTAACACTATCCTATACCAAACTAGGGACAATTTTTACATTTACCAAGATAATTAACCTACAAACCTGTACGTTTTTGGATTGTGGGAGGAAACCGAAGATCTTGGAGAAATCCCATGGGGAGAACATACAAACTCGCTACAGACAGCACCCGTAGTTGGGATCGAACCCAGGTCTCTGGCGCTGCGTTCGATGCAACTCTACCGCTGCGCTACAATTCTTTGCCATTTCACGCAGCCTTGGATGGAGCTGATCCCAAACCGTGCTATGATGCATCCCGATAAAATGCTTTCTACGGCGCATCTGTAGAAGTTGGTGAGGATTGAGTCTTTCTTGGCCCTTGCTTTAATGTTGCTGGTCCGGGACAAATTCCTGGTGATATTTATTCCAAAGAACTTCTCCCACTGCAGCTTTCAAACCACCAGTAAGGTTAGGTAGAGCTACAACATGGTCCAAACAGCCCATTGAGTCCACGCTAACCATCGATCACCAGTTCACACAGGTTCTATATTATCCCACTTTCACATCCAATCCCTACACACCAGGGGCAATTTCCCACCTGTGAAACTTTAATTTGTCTATGATTTTCTTACAATGCAGTTTGTAAGCTCACTAAGAGAATGGATGGAGTTTAATGCTGATAAGTGTGAAGTGCTACATCTTGGCAGGACAAATCAAAATAGGACGTACATGGTAAATGGTAGGGAATTGAGGAATGCTGTGGAACAGAGGGATCTAGGAATAACTGTGCATAGTTCCCTGAAGGTGGAATCGCATGTAGATAGGGTGGTAAAGAAAGCTTTTGGTGTGCTGGCCTTTATAAATCAGAGCATTGAATAGAGGAGTAGGGAAGTAATGTTAAAATTGTTCAAGGCATTGGTAATTCCAATTCTGGAGTATGGTGTACAATTTTGATCACCTAATTATATGAATGATGTCAACAAAATAGAGAGAGCACAGAGGAGATTTACTAGAATGTTGCCTGGGTTCCAGCAACTAAGTTACAGAGAAAGGTTGAACAAGTTAGGTCTTTATTCTTTGGAGCGCAGAAGGTTAAGGGGGGACTTGATTGAGGTCTTTAAAATGATGAACGGGATAGACAGAGTTGACGTGGATAAGCTTTTCCCATTGAGGGTAGGGAAGATCAAACAAGAGGGCATGACATGAGAATTAATGGACAGAAGTTTAGGGTAACGTGAGGGGGAACTTCTTTACTCAGAGGGTGGTGGCTGTGTGGAATGAGCTTCCAGCAGAAGTGGTGGAGGCAGGATCGATTTTAACATTTAAAAGTAAAGTGGATAGGTATATGGACGGGAAGGGAATGGAAGGGTATGGTCTGAGTGCAGGTAGATGGGACTAGGGTAAAATAAAAGGTGAGCACGGACTAGAGGGCCTGTTTCCGTGTTGTAATTGTTATATGGTTATATGGTACAGGATGTAAATAAAACCTGAAATCAACCTGCTTCCTGGTCTGTGAAATGTAACACCCTGTCGGGTGAGAAACCAGAGGGAATGTGTAGAATGGGGCTGTCTCTCCTGGAGTGGAAACAATTAAAGAGCTGTTATTCAAATAAACACAAATACACTGTAACAAAATCAAGACAGCCATTGGCAGTTTACAAACAAAATTCAAGCAGTTGTCAGATTAAAATATCATCAATTCTATCTCCAATACACTCGACCCCCTCCCCGCGGCAACCAGCCTTCACTGTAGGCCTCCAGAGTGCCCATGAACACCGTGTGTGTGTGCCTTCTCCAGGGACACGCGAGCACGGACGTAGCCCGGAAAAGGGGCAGGCAGTCGACTCGGGCAGAACTCTAGACTGCCCACTGCCTGGTCCCGCGAATGGCCATCTTGGCCAGGCCCAGGAGCAGACCGACAGAGATCCCCCTTCCCCCGATGTTTTTTCTTTTTTTCTTAGAAACATAAAATAGACTATCCATAATACAATTTAGGAGATAGGTCCGTAGGTAAGAAAACAAAACTATTCGTCTAGTCCTGGGTTCAAGCTTCCGTCGAGCCTCAGCGCTGGCCCATTCTACCCCTTCAAATAATCTATGAACGGGGACCATATTCTAATAAATAATTCTGGTTTGTCAATTAAGACAAATCTAATTTTTTCCAGATTTAAGGTCTCCAACATCTCCATAATCCACATTTTAATTGTAGGGGATGCAGGGTTTTTCCAAAATTTTAATATTAGTTTTTTCCCAGTTAGTATACTATAACTTCCCCCAATGTTAAAGTTCTATCCGCGCAATCAGACAACAAACTACATTAGTCACTTGAATGTAACAATTCCTCTTTATTACTCATGCTGGAGTGTGAGAGCACATGGCTATGGCTACATACTTGCTCTATACTATGGCTACATACTGGCTGCCCCTCGCGGTCCCATGCAATTGTGTTGTGTACAGACAGTACATTTATACCTGAGTATTCACGGGCTGGGCTGGCCTTAAGCCAATTGGACCAATTTGGACCCGCACCTAAGGGGGCCCCACGCTAGAGTAATCTACTCTCGGCTTGGGTAGATCTACCCCAGGTGGAGAGAGAGTAGAGCGACGGAGGCGGAAGCAAGGGGTAGAAGTGGAAGGGGATGTGAGGGGGGATGGAGAAGGGGGATGTGGATCATTCCAACACGGTCCCGGGGCAGCGCTCCTGCCCCTCCAGTCGCCGTGCTTCACGCACACAGCCCCGGCTCCACCCCTCTCCCCGGGAAGACGCGGTGAACAATACAGGGAGGGCCAGGGGTTGGAGCGACATTTACAAACCTCGGCCTCAGCTCACACCCGTCCGCCCAGACCCTGGCATCCGCTCCTGCAGCCAGTCCCCTCCCTCCCTTCCCTTCTTCCCTCCCTCCCTTCCCTTCTTCCCTCCCTCCCTTCCCTTCTTCCCTCCCTCCCTTCCTTCTTTCTCTCCTTCCTTCCCTACCTACACACACACACACACACACACACACCCCACACCCCACACCCAAAAAGGGTAGGATGGGGCTGAAGCCTAAAATGTAGCTTAGATCTGTTTGGTCCATTACCTCGCAGGCACTTTTTAAGCGCACATTTTGATTACTTTCCATTCTACCATAGAGATATGAAGTCTATAATAGACTTTATTTGTATGTCTATGATTCTACAGACCTTGGCTGGGAACCTGGGGCTCACCAAAATTGTTCCCAATTGGGCCCCGCTCCTCCTAAGGCCGGCCCTGTTCACGGGTAATTAATCACACACTCAGAACATTCCTCCACCAGTTCCTATCTTTTCTGGATCAGACTCGTCTTTCTGTCTGGTTTTACTTAGAAATTGGCATCTTATCTGTTTAGTCACTGCACCATGCATCTGTTTCTTTTGTCATGCGTGACATCGCAATTTTAGCTATTCGCAGCATTTTACCTTGTTTCCTCATATTTCTTGCATAAGCTGTTTCTCTGCCCGTACACCCTTAAGGGCCTGTCCTACTTGCCGATTTTTTCAGCAACTGCCGGTGTAATTCCGGTCCTAATCTTTCCCCCCCTAGTCTGGTTCAGTCACACACCGAATATGAAGCCTTGGTAATCAACTCTCTTTATTATCCAATACCAACACCAATAAAATACCTAGTCCAATACCATGGGTCCAAACCTTGTCTCTACTCAATCAAGCCCTTCAGCCTCGCGCTAAAAATACATGGGGGGGCGGGGGGCGGGGGCGGGGGGCGGGGGGGCGGGGGGGGGGGGACAACTCTTACAAGCCAATTATCAGTAAGAATTACAAAATACATTAATTGACAGTTCCCGAACCCAATCACATAACACAGTTTTGATAGAAAGCGCTTGGTGGGAAACAGTTCCATTAAACAAAGAAACATTCTACCAGGTAAAGTAAACAATTTGGGCAAGGCCCCTCTCCTTGACCATTCACAAGTAACAGCGCGAAGACCATGCAACATAGTTATCAACATTATTATAACCCACCATCTCCCAACCAATCCTGAGCATGCATTTGCAGCAGGACCTAGCTCCCTCTGCAAAACCCTCATACATATTAACAATTAAAGGTCATCTGGACATCAACCTTTATTCAACCTCGTCCCAGGCCACAGACAGTCTGGAGCCATGATCCTCATGGTCTTTGCACCTTTTGCAAAAGTGGTCAAGCAGGTTTTACAAAAGCAGAAATCCTCCATTTTGTCAGGTACCGAAAATGCCCAATATTATCATTCCCCTCTTTTATCATACATGATAACAAACAAAAAAATAAGATGACACGGTTCTTGTTGTGCAACTTAACAAAATGGCCATGTAATTTATCAGAACTCTTCCTGAGTTTGCATGGGCATAGTTTCACAATTTCTGACTGACAAGTCTCCATATCGTTAGCTTAATGGACTCTTGACTCTCGATCGGTATGATGTTACCTAAGAGATGCCTCGACGAAACAAGTTAGCACCTTATTAACCATATAACCATATAACCATATAACAATTACAGCACGGAAACAGGCCCTCTCGGCCCTTCCAGTCCGTGCAGACCATTTGTTTTCCCCTAGTCCCATCTACCTGCACTCAGACCATACCCCTCCATTCCCTTCACGTCCATATACCTATCCACTTTACTCTTAAATGTTAAAATCAATCCTGCCTCCACCACTTCTGCTGGAAGCTGATTCCACACAGCCACCACCCTCTGAGTAAAGAAGTTCCCCCTCACGTTACCCGAAAACCTCTGTCCCTTAATTCTCATGTCATGCCCTCTTGTATGAAACTTCCCTACCCTCAATGGGAAAAAACGTATCCACGTCAACTCTGTCTATCCCTTTCATCATTTTAAAGACCTCAATCAAGTCCCCCCTTAACCTTTCTGCGCTCCAAAGAATAAAGACCTAGCTTGTTCAACCTTTCTCTGTAACATAGTTGCTGGAACCCTGGCAAACATTCTAGTAAATCTCCTCTGTACTCTCTCTATTTTGTTGACATCCTTCCTATAACTAGGCGACCAAAATTGTACACCATACTCCAGAATTGGTCTTACCAATGCCTTGTACAATTTTAACATTACTTCCCTACTCCTATATTTCAATGCTCTGATTTATAAAGGCCAGCACACCAAAGGCTTTCTTTACCACCCTATCTACATGCGATTCCACCTTCAGGGAAACTATGCACAGTTATTCCTAGATCCCTCTGTTCCACAGCATTCCTCAATTCCCTACCATTTACCATGTACGTCCTATTTTGATTTGTCCTGCCAAGATGTAGCACTTCACACTTATCAGCATTAAACTCCATCTGCCATCTTTCAGCCCACTTTTCCAAATGGCCCAAATCTCTCTGTAGACTTTTAAAATCTACTTCATTATCCATAACACCACCTATCTTAGTATCATCTGCATACTTACTTATCCAATTTTCCACCCATCATCCAGATCATTGATGTACATGACAAACAACAGTGGACCCAACACAGATCCCTGAGGCACCCCACTGGGCACCGGCTTCCAACCTGACAAACAGCCATCCACCATTACTCTCTGACATCTCCCATTCAGCCACTGTTGAATCCATCTTGCTACTCCGCCATTAACACCCAAAGATTGAACCTTCTTAACCAACCTTCCATGGGGAACCTTGTCAAAGGCCTTACTGAAATCATATAGACAAACATCCACTGCTTTTACCCTCATCAATTTCCCTAGTTACCGCTTCAAAAAAATTCAAGAAGGTTTGTCAAACATGACCTTCCAGGCACAAATCCATGTTGACTGTTCCTGATCAGACCCTGTTTATCCAGATGCTTATATATATTATCTCTAAGTATCCTTTCCATTAATTTGCCCACCATTGACGTCAAACTAATAGGTCTATAATTGCTAGGTTTATTCTTTGAACCCTTTTAAAACAATGGAACAACATGCACAGTACGCCAATCCTCCGGCACTATTCCCGTTTCTAATGACATTTGAAATATTTCTGTCATAGCTCCTGCTATTTCTACACTAACTTCCCTCAATGTCCTAGGGAATATCCTGTCAGGACCTGGAGACTTATCCACTTTTATATTTTTCAAAAGTGTCAGTACTTCCTCCCCTTTGAATCTCATAGTTTCCATAGCTACTCTACTCTTTCCCCTTAACTCACCGAGTTCAATATCCTTCTCCTTGGTGAATACGAAGAAAAGAAATTGTTCAATATCTCCCCCATCTCCTTTGGCTCTGCAGATAGCTGTCCATTCTGGTTCTCTAATGGTCCAATTTTATCCCTCGTTATCCTTTTGCTATTAATATAGCTGTAGAAACCCTTTGGGTTTACTTTCACCTTTCTTGCCAAAGCAACCTCATATCTTCTTTTAGCCTTCCTAATTTCTTTCTTAAGATTCTTTTTACATTCTTTATACTCCTCTAGCACCTCATTTGCTCCATGCCTCCTATAATTATTGTAGATATCTCTCTTTTTTCGAAACAAGTGTCCAATTTCCCTTGAAAACCATGGCTCTTTCCAATTTTTACTATTTCCTTTCAACCTAACAGGGACATAAAGATTCTGTACTCTTACAATTTCCCCTTTAAATGTCCTCCATTTCTCTTCTACATCCTTCCCAAGAAACAAAGTGTCCCACTTCACTCCTTTAAAATCCTTACGCATTCCCTCAAAGTTAGCCTTTCTCCAATCAAAAATCTCTACCCTAGGTCCAGTTCTGACTCTCTCCATAATTATATTGAAACTAATGGTATTGTGATCACTGGTCCCGAAGTGCTCACCAACGCATACCTCCGTCACCTGACCTGCCTCATTTCCTAACAGGAGGTCCAGCACTGCCCCTTCTCTGGTCGATACCTCTATGTACTGCTGCAAAAAACTATCCTGCACACATTTTACAAACTCCAAACCATCCAGCCCATTTACATTTTACAAACTCCAAACCATCCAGCCTATTTACATATATTCTCCCACTAATATTCTTACAATGGTGAAGATGAACCCACGCATTTTTTCCTTCTACCTTAACCGCTGTTGGAGTTGTCAGGACAATGTGGTAAGGTCCCTCCCACCAAACTTCCAAACCTTTCCTTACCCAATTCTTCACTAGTGCAAAATCACCAGGCTTGACTTTAATGGGAGAAACCAAAAGAGACCAAATATTCACTATATTGCTGCTTGCACCCTAGAATGCGAATCCCTAAGTGCTCGAGTCAAGGCCAGAACATAATTGGTCATCTCTGTAGTCATGTGATGGAAGCTTATGATTTTTGTGGCATTTTGGTTCCATGGGGTTCTTAAAGGACGTCCATTAATAATGTCAGCTGAGCTCAGTCTCGATTTCCCTGCAGGCGTACACGCATCTGAAACAAAGCTATAGGGAGTAATTTGATCCAACCAATTCCTATCTCCGCCTTCAATTTAGCGAATTTAGTTTTCAGGGTTTGGTTTGCCCTTTCTACAAGCCCAGCAGCCTGTGGTCGATAAGCACAGTGTAGTTGCTGTTTGATGCCAAGCTGTTCACAGAATTCTTTATTAATTTGCCCAATAAAATGAGGACTGAATCTAGGGATAATTTCTCGCATAAGCACCTTGACAGCAGTAGCCGCTTTGTTATCAAGTGTTGGGTAGGCCTCGATCCATCTGCTGAATACATCGACAATCACAAGTACATATCTTTCTTTTCTTTTAAAATCATTTTATTGTTTTTTTTCCAAAGAAAACAAAAATAAAACATTTTAAAAAATCTGCAAGAAAAATAGTAATAAACATAACAATGATATTGATACATAGGGATCAGGATTATGTTAATAACAGGTATAACCTGAAATGAGACCAATGTCAAAATACACATTGAGTATAGACCATTATGTAAATATAGTTAAATCTTTAAAAGTAAACATAAATATGTAGAAAAAAACACAAAAAGAAAAAAGAAAAAAGAAAAACCCCCCTAAACTAAAAAAAAAAAAATAAAATAAAATAAAAAAAATTAATAATAATAAAATAAAACTAAAAATAAAATAAATAAATAAAAACTAAACAAAGCAAAACAAAATCTGAACTAAAAGTTTCAACAATTTAAGTCTATATGACGTCAAGTCCGTTCCACCATATAGAAGTGAAATAGTTTTTATAACGGATAAAGAGGGATTCTATTGTATGAAAATGTTCAATAAATTTTCCCCAAGTCTTATCAAATTTAACCAAGGGTTCAACAATGTCACTCCTATATTTTTCAGAATACCACTGGAGTGTGGTCGGAGGGTTGGAGTCTTTCCATTTAAATACAATAGATCTTCTGACAAACACATATCTATATCCTTGGCATTTCTCTAATTCAATATAATCCCTCTGAAGAGTTTCAAAGGAACCCCTGGGCAAAGGTGTTTTCCCATGTTCACAAACTACTCCTTTCCCAGAATTATACTTCTGACAAATAATACAATAGCTACTCACTCTGTAATCTTGGATGCCACCGCAAAATGCATACACTCCACAACCCAAACTGCAAGAGGATCTGTCATGCAAGTCTGCCCTGCAAGTAACCCACAATCCCGACATGCAATCTATTGTACATCCAGGCTGTTTCCATAATCTTGTATCCCGTTTAGGAGCATCTTCCTGCAATTGAATAATTTCCTGGATGGTTGGCATTGGCTTTTCCGATGGAGACTTGTTACCTGAACTTTTTATCTGCCTCATCATTCTTGGCGCCACCACCTTGCGTTCCCGGGATACTTCCTTTGCTGCTTGATCACCACAACGATTACCTATGTCTATCGGAGTCTGTCCCTTTGTGTGAGCGCTACACTTATAAGCATCTGGATAAACAGGGTCTGATCAGGAACAGTCAACATGGATTTGTGCCTGGAAGGTCATGTTTGACAAACCTTGAATTTTTTGAAGCGGTAACTAGGGAAATTGATGAGGGCAAAGCAGTGGATGTTGTCTATATGGATTTCAGTAAGGCCTTTGACAAGGTTCCCCATGGAAGGTTGGTTAAGAAGGTTCAATCTTTGGGTGTTAATGGCGGAGTAGCAAGATGGATTCAACAGTGGCTGAATGGAAGATGTCAGAGAGTAATGCTGTTTGTCAGGTTGGAAGCCGGTGACCAGTGGGGTGCCTCAGGGATCTGTGTTGGGTCCACTGTTGTTTCTCATGTACATCAATGATCTGGATGATGGGGTGGAAAATTGGATAAGTAAGTATGCAGATGATACTAAGATAGGTGGTGTTGTGGATAATGAAGTAGATTTTCAAAGTCTACAGAGAGATTTGGGCCATTTGGAAAAGTGGGCTGAAAGATGGCAGATGGAAGTGCTACATCTTGGCAGGACAAATCAAAATAGGACGTACGTGGTAAATGGTAGGGAATTGAGGAATGCTGTGGAACAGAGGGATTTAGGAATAACTGTGCATAGTTCCCTGAAGGTGGAATCGCATGTAGATAGGGTGGTAAAGAAAGCCTTTGGTGTGCTGGCCTTTATAAATCAGAGCATTGAATATAGGAGTAGGGAAGTAATGTTAAAATTGTACAAGGCATTGGTAAGACCAATTCTGGAGTATGGTGTACAATTTTGGTCGCCTAGTTATAGGAAAGGATGTCAACAAAATAGAGAGAGTACAGAGGAGATTTACTAGAATGTTGCCAGGGTTCCAGCAAACTATGTTACAGAGAAAGGTTGAACAAGTTAGGTCTTTATTCTTTGGAGCGCAGAAGGTTAAGGGGGGGACTTGATTGAGGTATTTAAAATGATGAAAGGGATAGACAGAGTTAACGTGGATACGTTTTTCCCATTGAGGGTAGGGAAGATTCAAACAAGAGGGCATGACATGAGAATTAAGGGACAGAAGTTTCGGAGTAACGTGAGGGGGAACTTCTTTACTCAGAGGGTGGTGGTTGTGTGGAATGAGCTTCCAGCAGAAGTGGTGGAGGCAGGATCGATTTTAACATTTAAGAGTAAAGTGGATAGGTATATGGGCGTGAAGGGAATGGAGGGGTATGGTCTGAGTGCAGGTAGATGGGACTAGGGGAAAACAAATGGTCGGCACGGACTGGAAGGGCCGAGAGGGCCTGTTTCCGTGCTGTAATTGTTATATGGTTATCACTGAAATTTGTCTCGGTTGCATCAGAGCCTGTAATAAATCAGTCACCAATTGCTTATGAGATATTTGAGTTCCTGCCGAGGTTAGGAATCTATTCCTCCATAGTTGCCCAAAGTCATGTACTACTCCGAATGCATATCTAGAACATGTTCACCCTTAAATCTTTCCCAACAATACATGCTCCGATCAAAGCAAACAGTTCAGCCTGTTGTGCTGAATAGGGAGAATCAAAAGCAGCTGCCTCTATACTGTCCCATCCTGGTCTGCAATAGTGTTTGCAGAAAATCTATCACCCTGGGGCACAATGGATGCACTCCCATCCACGTATAGTGTCATGTCAGGGCCTTCTATAGGAGCGTTTTTCAGATCCTCCCTTACAGATGTTTCGTCTTGTATTATGAACAAACAGTCATGTCCTGCTTCTGACTGTTCCTCTGGAGGTAAAATGAGGAAATATGCTGGATTAGTGTCTGAATTAGAGTTTTCGATTGTTCAATAGATAAATTTCATATTTGTTTTGACGAGCCATTGTCAAAGTTGAGTTTGAAGCTGTTCCAACAATCCGAATGGGAACTGTACACTACTATTTCTTGCTGTAAGGTCAGGTTTGCAGCAGACTGTAGACTATTATAGATTGCTGTTAAGATCTGCGTGCATATTGGGTGTCATCTCGCTACTGGGTCGAGCTTTGATGAATAATAAGCCCCTGGTCTGTGCTTATCCCCATGTTTTTGGGTGAGGACTGCAGTTGAACATTCGGAAAGGATGGTACAGTAAAGTTGGAAGGGTCTATCACAGAATGGCCTTCCTAATGCTGGGGCCTGCATTAAAGATCTCTTCAAATTCTCGAAAACTTTCTAAGCTTCTTTGGACAATTGAAATTCACCCTGTAGGCTAGTATAAGGAGTCAATTCCTTGGTGTCTAGTACAATATTAGGGATCCATGGTCGGCAGTAGTTCACCATACCGAGCCACTGTCTCGTTTGCTTCGCCTCTTTTGGAATAGGACATTCGCAAATTGGTTCTAGTCTGCTGATTTCTAAACTTCTCTCTGTAGCCAAAATTATTACTCCTAGAAAGTTTACTTTTTGTTGAGCCATCAATACTTTAGACTGAGAGACCACATATCCTAAATTTGCCAAATCATTCAATAATTAAGCAGTGTCCGCACGATTGCTCTGCTCATCTAAACTAGCCACCAACAAGTCGTCCACATACTGTACTAAAGTAGATTCCCTTTTAAAACTTAAAGTGATAAACTGTTCATGAAGACATCGAGAAAACAAGGTGGGCAAATTAATAAATCCCTGCGGTAGTCTTGTCCACGTGTAGTGGTGTCCCCTGTGAGTAAAGGGAAATAGATACTGGCTGTTCTTGTGCAGAGGTAATGAGAAGAAGGCATGTTGCAGGTCTACAATTGAAAAAATCTTAGCTTCTGCTGGAATCAAAGCTAGAATATGAGCCGGGTTTGGCACCAAGGCACGGAGCGGTTATACCACTTAAATCCTGGACTAACCTGTACTGGCCCTCTTTCCCAGCCTTGGGCACTGCAAGGATTGGTGTGTTGTAAATAGACTGGCACTTCACTAAGATGTCTTGTTCCAGCAATCCCAGAATCAGCATGTCTATATTAGAAACATAGGAAGTGGGTGCAAGAGCAGGTCATTTGGCCCTTCGAGCCTGCACCGCCATTCAATATGATCATGGCTGATCATTCAACTCAGTATCCTGTACCTGCTTTCTCTCCATACCCCCTGATCCCTTTAGCCACAAGGACCACATCTAGCTCCCTCTTAAATATAGCCAATGAACTGGCCTCAACTACCTTCTGTGGCAGAGAATTCCAGAGACTCACCACTCTCTGTGTGAAAAATGTTTTCCTCATCTCGGTCCTAAAGGAATTCCCCCTTATCCTTAAACATTGACCCCTTGTTCTGGACCTCCCCAATCTTCTAAATTCTAGCGAGTACAAGCCGAGTCTATCCAGTCTTTCCTCATATGAAAGTCCTGACATCCCAGGAATCAGTCTGGTGAACCTTCTCTGTACCCCCTCTATGGCAAGAATGTCATTCCTCAGATTTGGAGACCAAAACTGTATGCAATACTCCAGGTGTGGTCTCACCAAAACCCTGTACAGCTGCGTAGAACCTCCCTGTTCCAATACTCAATTCCTTTTGCTATGAATGCTAACATACCATTCACTTTCTTAACTGCCTGCTGCACCTGCATGCGTACTTTCAATGACTGGTGTACCATTACACCCAGGTCTCATTGCATCTCCCCTTTTCCTAATCGGCCACCATTCAGATAATAGTCTACCCTCCTGTTTTTGCCACCAAAGTGGATAACCTCACATTTATCCACATTATACTGCATCTGCCATGCATTTGCCCATTCACCCAGCCTATCCAAGTCACCTTGCAGCCTCCTAGCATCCTCCTCACACCTAACACTGCCCCCCAGCTTTGTGTCATTCGCAAACTTAGAGATGTTGCATTCAATTCCCTTGTCCAAATCATTAATATATATTATAAATAGCTGGGGTCCCAGCACTGAGCCTTGCAGTATCCCACTAGTCATTGCCTGCTATTCTGAAGACCCGTTTACTCCTACCCTTTGCTTCCTGTCTGCCAGCCAGTTCTCTATCCACATCAATACTGAACCCCCAATACATTGTGCTTTAAGTTTGTATACTAATCTCTTATGTGAGACCTTGTCGAAAGCCTTCTTAAATTCCAGATATAACACATCCACTGGTTCTCCCTTATCCACTCTACTAGTTACATCCTCGAAAAATTCTATAAGATTCGTCAGACATGATTTACCTTTTGTCCAATGATTTCACCACTTTCCAAATGTGCTGCTATCCCATCTTTAATAACTGACTCCAGCAGTTTCCCCACTACCGATGTTAGACTAACTGGTCTGTAATTCCCCGTTTTCTCTCTCCCTCCTTTTTTTAAAAGTGGGGTTACATTAACTACCCTCCAACCCTCCAACAAAATTATCACTAATGCATCCACTATTTCTGTGGCTACTTCCTTGAGTACTCTGCGATGCAGCCTATCTGGCCCTGGGGATTTATCGGCCTTTAATCCATTCAATTTACCCAACACCACTTCCCGGCTAACCTGGATTTCACTCAGTTCCTCCATCTCATTTGACCCCCAGTCCCCTACTATTTCCGGCAGATTATTTATGTCTTCCTTAGTGAAGACAGAACCAAAGTAGTTATTCAATTGGACTGCCATGTCCTTGTTCCCCATGATCAATTCACCTGTTTCTGACTGCAAGGGACCTACATTTGTTTTGACTAATCTTTTTCTCTTCACATATCCTATAAAAACTTTTGCAGTCAGTTTTTATGTTCCATGCCAGTTTTCTTTCATAATCTATTTTCCCTTTCCTAATTAAACCCTTTGTATTCCTCTGCTGGACTCTGAATTTCTCCCAGTCCTCTGGTAGGCTGCTTTTTCTGGCTAATTTGTATGTTTCATCTTTTGTTTTGATACTATCCCTGATTTCCCTTGTTATCCATGGATGCACTACCTTCCCTGATTTATTCTTTTGCCAAACTGGGATGAACAATTGTTGTAGTTCATCCATGCAGTCTTTAAATGCCTTCCATTGCAGATCCACCGTCAACCCTTTAAGAATCAATTGCCAGTCTATCTTGGCCAATTCACGTCTCATTCCCTCAAAGTTACCTTTCTTTAAGTTCAGAACCCTTGTTTCTGAATTAATTATGTCACTCTCCATCCTAATGAAGAACTCAACCATATTATGGTCACTCTTGCCCAAGGAGCCACGCACAACAAGACTGCTAACTAACCCTTCCTCATTACTCAATATCCAGTCTATAATAGCCTGCTCTCTCGTTGGTTCCTCTACATGTTGGTTTAGAAAACTATCCCGCATATTAGGAATGGCCTGTTGTTTTAATGGGTACTGCTGTATCGAAGGCAGTGTCACCCCTTTCTGGAGAGCTACCTGGATGGGATGAATGCGAACACATCCTACCTGAGGTGCGTCTTCTCCCCACACTTGCGTGTCCACATACTCACATACCTCACACCCCAGATGTTGGCTTAGCAGGGTAACAACTGTCCTCGGTGTCTGATAAAACTTAACAGTACATTGATTGGACAAGTTTTGTTCTTCATATACATTCGGATCTGCCAGATAAATTGCTTTCTTTACCATTGCTCCCAAGTCTTTCGCATTGGCTGGAAAATTCACCTTCCTCATGATGTGTGGAGCAACTTCTGAAACTTGTTTCCGTATGTCGAGGGGTATTTTAATGTCGTCTGCAGTTCCTTCTTGTCCTGATACCAGTGCCAAATTATCACATTCCAATTGTTAACGAGTCATCATAGGAGCAGTTATTTTGTCTCCCCTCTTAGTTTCTCCATAGCCCCACATTTGCTCTTGTTATAGTCCCTTCTTTTTTGTTTTTGCGACGGACATTCCCTGCTGACCAAAGTTAAAGCAAACATCCGATTTCACCACTTTGCTGACCTGAAAATGTACTTTCAGGGAAAAATGGGGTTGGCTGCTATTTCTCCATAGTTCTGGGATATTTTCCAGTGACTCTTTTCTTGCAAAATTGTCAGTGGTTATTACGACTATATGTTTTACTGCTTTGTTTTGGTACACTACATCGATTGGCCCAGGGATAGGGTTCTGGTAAACTTGTTCTTTAAATCTGGACACACTTCCAGATAAGGATTGTGAGAATGGATCAGTTTGAAAGAAGAGTGTTCATCTTCTCTGCCCCTGATTTCTTTGCCAGTTCCCTCTTTGCTCTCTCTGCTCTCTGTGATCTCTTTGATGACCCCCTCCTTCATTTTGCCCTTGTGTTGGGTACTCCCTACTCCAGTGACCTAATCCACTGCAAGTATAACATTGGTCTGGTCCCAATATTCTATTCCCTGTCCAGTGTTGTCTTGGGGAAAGTGGTTCTAGGGGGTATGAGGACTGCATAAATCTAAATTAGACTTGACTTTTGTCTTAACTACTGGCTGATTCTCTTGTTTTTTTCATATCCTTCCAGTGATACCTCACTACACGAGCTATTTGACTAGAACTCTTCTCAGACCAACCCATGTTGTTTCTCTGACCAATCCATGATCAGCCATGATCATATTGAATGGCGGTGCAGGCTCGAAGGGCCGAATGGCCTACTCCTGCACCTAATTTCTATGTTTCTGTTTGTCTTAATTGCTTCAGCTACATTAGATGGCCGACAGTTTAACAATATTGCGCAGTATTGAGGAGAATTTGCCCCATTCCGAAAATTTTGATCTCCCGAATGGTCCATATGTAGTTCCGAGAACCTTTCTAAAAACGAATCTGCTCCCTTTCCTTTCTTTGGTCAAACATCCAGAATCCTAGCAATGTCTATTGGCTTTTGGAGGGTAGTGGCGAGGGCAGTTAAAACTGCATCTTCTCCTGCATTATTGTCAGTGATTACATTAGCCAGTGCTTCATGTGTTGGGTGGACTAAAGTGGCTAGGAACCTGGTACGCTCTGTCGGAGTTATGATCTGTTGTATTCCAACCCACAAATCTCTCGGGTCCGCGTGATACACACGCATAGTGGGCCGGATATAGTCCACAAAGGAAGCAGGTGATTTTTTCTGTCAGGTATTTTACTCAGTACTGCCATCATTTCATTAGGTTTCCATGGGGAATATACATCAATGGTTTGAGGATTGTTTGCACCAAGTGCATTAGCCGGATCAAAGACATGGTTAGGCATCTCCCTAACAGGAAACTGACAACAGGATATTTGTGGGTACACAAAAAGCTGGAGAAACTCAGCGGGTGCAGCAGCATCAAAGGAGCAAAGGAGATAGGCGACGTTTCGGGTCGAGACCCTTCTTCAGTCTGAAGAAGGGTCTCGACCCGAAACGTTGCCTATCTCCTTCGCTCCTTAGATGCTGCTGCACCCGCTGAGTTTCTCCAGCTTTTTGTGTACCCTCGATTCTCCAGCATCTGCAGTTCCTTCTTTAAAACAGGATATTTGTACCTCTTTCATAATTTTTGCTATGTCTGACTCACGCTCAGTGTCCCCTGATACTGTTTCACCCTCTGATGTATCATCCTCATCAATAGGGGGAAGGCGATATTTCTTAAAGGCATATCTGGTCTCTCTAGGTGGTCATTTTATTCTTCTAGGTTTAGGCTCATAAAATGGTTCTGGTCATACTTTATCTTTAAACACGGGAGCTATTTTATTTGTTTTTCTCCTTGTACCGTGCTCCACTGGAATATCTGTTAGTGGTGGAGCTGTTGGGATCAGGGAACTCTGTACTGGTGCTGCTGTCTGGTGAGCAGATGATACTATAGGATCAGCAGGGGGTGTGGGTGGTGCGATAGACACAGGATGAGGTCTGTGATGCACACAAGGTGTACAACATAGAAACATAGAAACATAGAAATTAGGTGCAGGAGTAGGCCATTCAGCCCTTCGAGCCTGCACCGCCATTCAATATGATCATGGCTGATCATCCAACTCAGTATCCCGTACCTGCCTTCTCTCCATACCCTCTGATCCCCTTAGCCACAAGGGCCACATCCAACTCACTCTTAAATATAGCCAATGAACTGGCCTCAACTACCCTCTGTGGCAGAGAGTTCCAGAGACTCACCACTCTCTGTGTGAAAAAAGTCTTTCTCATCTCGGTCTTAAAGGATTTCCCCCTTATCCTTAAGCTGTGACCCCTTGTCCTGGACTTCCCCAACATCGGGAACAATTCTTCCTGCATCTAGCCTGTCCAACCCCTTAAGAATTTTGTAAGTTTCTATAAGATCCCCTCTCAATCTCCTAAATTCCAGAGAGTATAAACCGAGTCTATCCAGTCTTTCTTCATAAGACAGTCCTGACATCCCAGGAATCAGTCTGGTGAACCTTCTCTGCACTCCCTCTATGGCAATAATGTCCTTCCTCAGATTTGGAGACCAAAACTGTACGCAATACTCCAGGTGTGGTCTCACCAAGACCCGGTACAACTGAAGTAGAACCTCCCTGCTCCTGTACTCAAATCCTTGAAGGTGCTGGATGTGAAGGTGGAGTACAGGGAGCGCAAGGGGAATAAGGTGGAGGCTGTAAACTTCTTTTAATTCGAATGCTCTCCCAATCTTCTAAATATTCTTCATCTCCCCCTTCCAAACCAAAGCCAAGCTGTGGGTCCCTTAACTCTAAGTCTACAAATGCCAGTTTCCCTTCAGGAGTTATCTCTCCAATCACCCTCTCTCCTTTCAACCCGGGTACCCAAAATTCTTTCACACCAATCTCACGCGCAGAAATCACAAAGCTTTTAAATTGGTAAACACTCTCAGTTCAAGGTGAGGACCACCTTCTCAGCAGAACAATCAACCACACTTCAGTAGCAAATCTCCTACACTCAAAACACTTCAATCCAACCAAAGGCAGATAAGCTCGTAGCACGCAAGTAAAATCACACTTAAACAAGAAATAATACTACTAATAACTATCATACAGAGACACTGCAATGTAAAATACAAGCATTCGACTAATAAGCATTCACTAACTGTACAGTTCTAAAGTAAATCACAATATTCTAAATTACCCAAATTGTGTCAATCAAAGGAACCCCTCCTACGGCTACAGGAGACGTTCCCTTCAAAGTACTTTTTCACTTGACGGTACTATTCCTTTCAAGGTACTATTCCACTTTTTAAGGTACTTTTTCCACTAACAGGTACTTCTTCCTCTTCAAGGTACTTTTCCACTAACAGGTTACTTGTTCCCGGAACCACAGGATATGCTCCCTTGTCATGATTCAGACTCCAATTACACCAGCAGTCTTACCCATGCTATATTATCATACAGTCATGATTCAAACTACAACAGCAGTATCTAACACACAAACACTCTATTACAAAGGCAATATTAATATATTATCTATTTATACGGTTATATCTAATTACGGATCTATTTAACAATTTTTTTTTGTAAAATATTTTTATTAGAAGTAAATACATATTAAGAAGGAATAACATAAAATCAAAAAGAAGAAACATATTATTCATCACATACATTCTTAATATTTTTAAAGTTTACAGTCGTTCTTATTTATACTTCTATACTTTTTATTATTTTATAACAGAAAGAAAATAGTAAAGAGAAATAATAAAAAGAAATAAAATAGAAGTAGAAAATCGATAAAATGAGTGGAGTATAAAGCAAGATATTCTTCATTGGAGATATATCCGTGGTCTATTGTATATAGTTCTTCATCTATTCCTTCATTCAGGCTTCAGTCAGGCCCTCGAACCGGACCACTTTGACCCTTTAAGTATTCAATAAATGGAGACCGTATTCCTCTGAATTGATCTAGCTTGTCCAAAAGGACAAGTCTTAATCTTTCCAGATGAAGTGTCTTCGACATTTCTGGAATCCACATTTTGATTGTGGGGGATGTAGGACCTTTCCAAAATCTTAGTATTAGTATTTTACCAATTATTAAACTATAACCAATAAAAAATTATTTGCTGTGTTGTTAGTAGTTGATCCGTTTCTAATATTCCTAATATGATTAATTTTGAGTCTGGAGTCAGATTTACATTAACTACCTTCGAGATTATCTTAAAAATTTCTATCCAAAAATTAGTAATTTTTATACATTTTGTGAATGAATGCATTAGATTAGCTTCTAATTGCTGACATTTATCACATATAGCAGAAACATTTGAAAAAAATCTGTTTAATTTGGATTTTGAAAAGTGTAATCTATGTAAAACTTTAAATTGTATCAAACTATTAAATTGTGTGGCATTTAATGAGCAGTGGTGTATATGTTGTAAACTTTCATTCCATACTTCTACACTAATTGTTTGTCCTAATTCGTTTTCCCATGCTTGCCTATATATTTCCGACTTTGGTAAATCATTTTCCAGTAAAATATTATAAATATATGATATTAATTTTTCTGTAAACGGATATTTATTTAGACATTCATCTAAAATTTCTGTCTTTCTATTTCTAAATTCCTGTGTTTGATTTAACATAGTCTCTAATTTGTAAATATCTAAAGTACTCTTTTGAGTGTAATCCGTAATTTTGTTGTAATTCCTGAAATGAAAGGAATAAACTTTCCCTGTAGAGATCACCCATCTTATTTATTCCATAGTTCTTCCATTTAAAAAAACCCTTTATCCATCATTTAAAGGTTTAAAAGTAATGTTATTTACAATGGGAAGATCGAGTGGTATACTTTCTAATTTTAATGTTTTCTTTAATTGTTTCCAAATACATATGCCACTTTCTATTATTGGATTTCCTCTACAAATTTTCTTATGTATTTTAGTATTAGCAAATAAAATCGAGCTATTTTCGAAAGGTGAATAATCTTCCTTTTCCATTTTTAACCAGTTTGGTTGTTTATCTACTTCTTCCAACCAAAAAATCATATTTTTAATATTAACTGCCCAGTAGTAAAACATAAAATTAGGCAGTGCAAAACCTCCATTCATTTTTGATTTACATAGATGTTTTTCGATTTATTCTATGGCTCTTATAATCCCAAATAAAGTTAGTAACTATAGAGTCCACGTTCTTAAAAACAATTTTAGGAAAATATATCGGGATCAGTTGAAACAGGTATAATAATTGCGGAAGAAAAATCATTTTTATCGCATTAATTCTACCTAGCATTGAAATAGGTAATGTTTTCCAATGTAGGATATTCTTAAGTAGTTTATTCAAAAGGGGTGGGTAATTAGATTTAAATAAAGAATCATATATTTTTGTTACATGAATTCCAAGATATTTGTTTTTTTCATTTGCTATCTTAAAAGGATGTTGTAATATATGTGAGTTATTTCCCATTATTGGCATAAGTTCACTTTTATTCCAATTAATTCTATGTCCTGAAATCAATCCAAATTGAGTTATTAAATCTAATAAGTTAGGCAAATACTAATTTCGGCTTTGTAATATAAAGTAATACATCATCTGCGTATAAAGAGATTTTATTTTCAGTTTCTTTGGTTTCATACCCGTATATTTCAGGATGTAATCTCACGCATTGTGCTAATGGTTCAATTGCCAGTGCGAACAGTAGTGGAGATAGAGGACGACCTTGTCTACAGCCTCGGAATAAATTAAATTTAGTTGTTAACATTTGATTTATTAATATTCTAGCTGTTGGCTTGGTATATAGTAGCTTAACCCATGTTATAACCTTCTCTCCCAACTGAAAAGTTTCCATAACCGAAAATAAATAAGACCATTCAATCTGATCAAAAGCTTTCTCTGATTTTTATCTGATTTAGATATGAGCGTTATAATAGATTCATTTAATGTTTCTGGTAATCTCTGTTGTGCATAAATGTGTTCATAAAGTGTCTTCAAACGTGGAGCTATCATATAGAATGTTTTATAAAATTCTGATCCAATACCATCCGGTCCTGGAGTTTTACCATTTTCTGTCGTTTTGGCTGAATATACAATTTTATAATATTGCAAAAATCTCTCATTTATATCTTTAGTTTGTACTAATAATTCCCCTTTGTCTGATTTAATCCTATGGATTAATTATTCTCCCTCCAATATTCGTAATTGACGAGCCAATCATTTTTGTGGTTTATCTCCGAATTCAAATTGTATTTGTTTAGTATATTGGTATATATTGGTATCTTCCAACGGCTCCCACAGGAGCCGTTGGAAGAGGAGGAGGGGGAGGAGCGACACCCGACCGGTAAGCTTCAAAATCTAGTGCGGGGCTTGTTTTTTCAGAGGCCCACAGGAGCCGTTGGAAGAGGAGGAGGGGGAGGAGCGACACCCGACCGGTAAGCTTCAAAATCTAGCGCGGGGCTTGTTTTTTTTTCAGAAGGCCCACAGGAGCCGTTGGAAGAGGAGGAGGGGGAGGAGCGACACCCGACGGTAAGCTTCAAAATCTAGCACGGGGCTTGTTTTCTTTTCAGAGGCCCACAGGAGCCGTTGGAAGTGGAGGAGGGGGATGGGAGCGACGCTTCTCTCTACCGACCGGTAGTAAGGTTTAAAATCAAGCGCGGGGCTTGTTTTTACCCAAATTCCATAACATTCCATTTGGAGAAGTGGTTTTTTTTTTTTTTGAGGAAAGCCGTGATTGGTGGGAAGTGGACCAGGGTAAGCAGCTGATTGGCAGTCAGATTCCAGCAGTTTGTTGTGTACTTTGTATTGTGTTGCTGTTGTATCCTGTGTAGGGGGGGCAGTATGAAGGCCAGGGCAGTGTACTGTTCTGGAATGTCAGATGTGGGAGGTCAGGGAATCTGATAGCCTTCCAGGACGTCCACATCTGCGCCAGGTGTGTTGAGATGGGGCTCCTAAAGGACTGTGTTAGGAACCTGGAGCAGCAGCTCGATGACCTCCGTCTCCTCAGGGAGAGTTGAGGAGGTTCATAGAGAGGAGCTACAGGGAGGTAGTCACTCCCAGACCACAGGACGCAGACAAGTGGGTCACGGTTAGGAAGGGCAAGGGGGCAGAGGCAGGGGCTAGAGAGTACCCCTGTGACCATACACCTGGAAAATAGGTTCTCGGGTTTGAGTACGATTGGAGGGGACAGCCTAGCTGGGGCACCAACAGCGGCCGGGCCCCTCCGGCACAGAGACCGGCCCTGATGCTCAGAAGGGTAGCAAAAAGAGGAGGGCAATTGTAATAGGGGACTCTATAGTTAGGGGGTCGGATATAGGCGATTCTGTAGACGCAGTCGGGAGACCCGGATGGTAGTTTGCCTCCCTGGTGCCAGGGGGGGTCTCGCATGTGTCAGAAATCGTGTACAAAAGATTCTGATAAGGGAGGGAGAGGAGCCTGATGTTGTTGGTACACATAGGTACCAAATGACATAGGCAGAAAAAGTGAAGAGGTCCTGAAGGGAGATGAAATTTAGGGAGTTGGGGGGAAAGTTAAGGAGAAGGACCAAAAGGGTAACGATTTCAGGATTACTGCCTGTTGCCGCGTGTCGTGACAGTGGGAGTAGGAATGAAATGAGGTGGAGGATAAATGCGTGGCTGAGGGACTGGTGCAGTGGGAGGGATTCAAGTTTCTTGATCACTGGGACCTCTTTTGGGGAAGGCATGAATCTGTACACAAAGGACGGGTTGCACTTGAGCCCGAGGGGGACAATATCCTGGCAGGGAGATTTGCAAAGGCTACTGGGGAGACTTTAAACTAGAAAGGTGGGGGGAGGGATCGGGTAGAGGGGGCTTTAGGGGTCAGGGTGTGGGGCAAGAGGCAGAGAAGGGAAGCACTCGGATCCAAAATGTAGGCGAGAAAGATAGAAAAGATAATAGACCGAGAATAAGGGATGGTGGGTTTCTAAAATGTGTATATTTAATGCTAGGAGCATTGTAAGTAAGGTGGACGAACTTAGAGCCTGGATTGACACCTGGGGAAATATGATGTTTGTGGCAATCAGTGAAACATGGTTGCAGGAGGGCTGTGATTGGAAACTAAATATTCCAGGATTTCGTTGCTTCAGGTGTGATAGAATTGGAGGGACCAGAGGGGGAGGTGTTGCATTGCTTGTCAGAGAAGATATTACAGCGGTGCTTTGGCAGGATAGATTAGAGGGCTCGTCTAGGGAGGCTATTTGGGTGGAACTGAGAAGTGGGAACGGTTTTGTAGCAACACTATTTCGGGGTGTATTATAGACCGCCAAATGGGGAGCGTGGTGAATTGGAAGAGCAAATATGTAAGGAGATAGCAGATATTAGTAGTAAGCACAAGGTAGTGATTGTGGGAGATTTCAATTTTCCAAAAATAGACTGGGAAACACATTCTGTAAATGGGCTGGATGGTTTGGAGTTTGTAAAATGTGTGCAGGATAGTTTTTTGCAGCAGTACATAGAGGTATCGACCAGAGAAGGGGCAGTGCTGGACCTCCTGTTAGGAAATGTGGCAGGTCAGGTGACGGAGGTATGCGTTGGTGAGCACTTCGGGACCAGTGATCACAATACCATTAGTTTCAATATAATTATGGAGAGAGTCAGAACTGGACCTAGGGTGGAGATTTTTGATTGGAGAAAGGCTAACTTTGAGGGAATGCTTAAGGATTTTAAAGGAATGAATTGGGACACTTTGTTTCATGGATGGATGTAGAAGAGAAATGGAGGACATTTAAAGGGGAAATTGTAAGAGTACAGAATCTTTATGTCCCTGTTAGTTTGAAAGGAAATAGTAAAAATTGGAAAGAGCCATGGTTTTCAAGGGAAATTGGACACATGCTTCGAAAAAACAGAGATATCTACAATAATTATAGGAGGCATGGAGTAAATGAGGTGCTTGAGAGTATAAAGAATGTAAATAAGAATCTTAAGAAAGAATTAGGAAGGCTTAAAAGAAGATATGAGGTTGCTTTGGCAAGAAAGGTGAAAGTAAACAACAAAGGGTTTTCTACCGCTATATTAATAGCAAAAGGATAACGAAGGGATAAAATTGGACCATTAGAGAACCAGAATGGACAGCTATCTGAAGAGCCAAAAAGAGATGGGGGATATATTGAACAATTTCTTTTCTTCGGTATTCACCAAGGAGAAGGATATTGAACTCGGTGAGTTAAGGGGAAAGAGTAGAGTAGCTATGGAAACTATGAGATTCAAAGAGGAGGAAGTACTGACACTTTTGAAAAATATAAAAGTGGATAAGTCTCCAGGTATCCTGACAGATATTCCCTAGGACATGAGGGAAGTTAGTGTAGAAATAGCAGGAGCTAATGACAGAAATATTTCAAATGTCATTAGAAACGGGAATAGTGCCGGAGGATTGGCGTTTACTGCGGCATGTTGTTCCATTGTTTAAAAAGGGTTTCAAAGAATAAACCTAGCAATTATAGACCTATTAGTTTGACGTCAATGGTGGGCAAATGAATGGAAAGGATACTTAGAGATAATATATATAAAGCATCTGGATAAACAGGGTCTGATCAGGAACAGTCAACATGGATTTGTGCCTGGAAGGTCATGTTTGACAAACCTTCTTGAATTTTTTTGAAGCGGTAACTAGGGAAATTGATGAGGGTAAAGCAGTGGATGTTGTCTATATGGATTTCAGTAAGGGCTTTGACAAGTTTCCCCATGGAAGGTTGGTTAAGAAGGTTCAATCTTTGGGTGTTAATGGCGGAGTAGCAAGATGGATTCAACAGTGGCTGAATGGGAGATGTCAGAGAGTAAATGGTGGATGGCTGTTTGTCAGGTTGGAAGCCGGTGACCAGTGGGGTGCCTCAGGGATCTGTGTTGGGTCCACTGTTGTTTGTCATGTACATCAATGATCTGGGATGATGGGGTGGAAAATTGGATAAGTAAGTATGCAGATGATACTAAGATAGGTGGTGTTGTGGATAATGAAGTAGATTTTCAAAGTCTACAGAGAGATTTGGGCCATTTGGAAAAGTGGGCTGAAAGATGGCAGAAGGAGTTTAATGCTGATAAGTGTGAAGTGCTACATCTTGGCAGGACAAATCAAAATAGGACGTACATGGTAAATGGTAGGGAATTGAGGAATGCTGTGGAACAGAGGGATCTAGGAATAACTGTGCATAGTTCCCTGAAGGTAGAATCGCATGTAGATAGGGTGGTAAAGAAAGCCTTTGGTGTGCTGGCCTTTATAAATCAGAGCATTGAATATAGGAGTAGGGAAGTAATGTTAAAATTGTACAAGGCATTGGTAAGACCAATTCTGGAGTATGGTGTACAATTTTGGTTCGCCTAGTTATAGGAAGGATGTCAACAAAATAGAGAGAGTACAGAGGACATTTACTAGAATGTTGCCAGGGTTCCAGCAACTATGTTACAGAGGAAGGTTTGAACAAGTTAGGTCTTTATTCTTTGGAGCGCAGAAGGTTAAGGGGGGACTTGATTGAGGTCTTTAAAATGATGAAAGGGATAGACAGAGTTGACGTGGATACGTTTTTCCCATTGAGGGTAGGGAAGATTCAAACAAGAGGGCATGACATGAGAATTAAGGGACAGAGGTTTTGGGATAACGTGAGGGGGAACTTCTTTACTCAGAGGGTGGTGGCTGTGTGGAATGAGCTTCCAGCAGAAGTGGTGGAGGCAGGATCGATTTTAACATTTAAGAGTAAAGTGGATAGGTATATGGACGTGAAGGGAATGGAGGGGTATGGTCTGAGTGCAGGTAGATGGGACTAGGGGAAAACAAATGGTCGGCACGGACTGGAAGGGCTGAGAGGGCCTGTTTCCGTGCTGTAATTGTTATACGGTTATATGGTTATATGGTATAGTTTACAACTTGGTCTGACTGTATTTTATTTAATTTATATTTCAATGCAAAGATTTTATTATGTTTTATCATGGTTGGGTTAACAGCGTTTTTTGTGTCTATTTAACAATTTTTACGATCAATATATACAATAACCAGTGCCCTCAATATGAACGCCCGGAATAAATCAAAACGGATCGCTATACAATAACCAGTGTCCTTCAATATGAAGCCCTGAATTTGGTGAAATTTGAATCGGAAAATTTAGATCACTGTTCCAGATAATAGACACGTCTCTACCCCTCTTAGTGTTGCTTTAAAGTATTTCTCAGCCTAACTATACTCCAACACTGAGTACCAGTACTGCACTGAAGTGCTTAAACCACACACAGGCGGGGCCTCAACCCCCCTAGGCATCTCCTTCCCACCTGCTAAATACTGGTCTTCAGCAAGTATCTGCTTCGTGCTGGTCTTTGATGCTGAATTTTAAAGTGTCTCTTTCCAATCACACTCTCAGCACCGATACATTAGTTCCTCCTTTTAGTGTTCCCGCTCAATCCTGTCCATGAGGATACCTCAAAATTTGTATCCCAGTCTGAGTGGAGCCTCAAACCCTAGGGTTTACCAACCCTCAAATATTGGGCCAACTCAATGATACCTGAATGCAACAGCTGTTGTCTAATAAAGGTGTGGGGCCTTAAACCCACTAGAGAAAAATAAGCCTTGTGAGCCCAACTCCCACCATCCACGGGACTCGAACCCCCCAGGCGGGAACTTCAACCCTCTAGAGTCTCAAACCCTCGCCCTCAGTGCTCGCCAGAGTACTATTCTTATCGATCTTGTCAGGAATCCAAACACAAGCACGCGAATTACCGATTCATCACAGATCAGCGGAGCAGGGAAAACCGATCCGAAAGTTGCACCGTGGCGCCGATTTCTCCTCTCGCAATCCGACACGACTCAATTCCCTGACCGCAAATTTATGTTCAGCACTCTGTTGAGATCCCGGACGAGCCCCCAATGTAATTCCGGTCCTAATCTGAAAACCCCTGGTCTGGTTCAGTAAAACACCGGATACGAATCAACTCTATTTATTATCCAACACCATTACAATACCTAATCCAACATCACAGGTCCGATCCTTGTCTCTACTCGTTCAAGCCCTTCAGCCTTGTGCGAATAGAACAACTCCAGAAGATCAGCACACTCCCATGCGCTATCCCAGAAGATCGGCAAACTCCAATGTGCTCTCCCTTCGTTTATACCTTCATGGACCCTTGGTGTAAAATACATGGGGGGCAATTCCCACAAGCCAATCATCAATAAGGATTACAAAATATATTAATTGACAGTTCCCTAACCCAATCACAAAACATCACATAACATAGTTTTGATAGAAAGAACTTCGTGGGAAACAGTTCCATTAAGCAAAGAAATATTCTACCAGGTAAATTAAAGTAAATTAAATTAAAAGTAAAGTGGATAGGTATATGGACGTGAAGGGAATGGAGGGGTATGGTCTGAGTGCAGGTAGATGGGACTAGGGGAAAACAAATGGTCGGCACGGACTGGAAGGGCCGAGAGGGCTTGTTTCCGTGCTGTAATTGTTATATGGTTATATGGTTATATGGTAAAGTAAACAATTTGGGCAAGGCCCCTCTCGCTGATCAAGAGTAACGGCGCGAAGACCATGCATCATAGTTAGCAACATTATTATAACCAATCATTTCCCAACCAATCCTGAGCATGCATTTTCAACAAAACCTAGCTCTTTTTGCAAAAGATGTCACGCTGGCTTTACAAAAGCAGAAATCCTCCATTTCTTCGCGTACCCAAAATGCCCAATATTATCACTGGCATCATTGATTGACATATCAGGTCACCAAAAAAGTCATGCAGTGACGCGCCGTGATGAAGTATTGACGCGCGGTGTCTTATTCAAGTTTCGCAACATTTTTTTGTCGCCGCTGGATTTTGAAAATGTTCAAAATCTTTTGGAGACCCTGATATGTCAATCAATGCAGGGCTGCCAACTCTCATGCATTGAGCGTGAGACTAACGCATTTGAGGAAATTCTCACTCTCTCATGCTGATGACAGAAGTTCTCACGCTCAAAAAAATATTTAAAACAATATATAAATAAATAAATAAAGTCACACTCCTCCACACTCACCAATGAGAATAGTGCAGATGGTGTGATAGGTGAGACACGGCTGTGGTCCCAGCACTGACACCCATGGAGTTGCCAAGAGCGAACTGGGTGAGTGGGGGCGTCGGTGCCGTCTCCGGAGCCGCAGGGATGAATCTCGGGCTATAGCTCTGCTCCGATGCCCGACCCCCGGGTCATTGTTCCTCACCTCCCCCAGACCCCAGATGGACACACAGAGCACCTGGGCCGGCCCGCATTCCTGGGGAGGGGGGAGAGAGAGGGAAATGCTCCCTGGACATCGCCAAGTCTCTGCTCACTCCGGGTGTTGTCACCGCTTCACTGACACACACTCTCATGCACAACCTAACACACACTCTCACGCACAACCTAACACACACTCTCATGCACAACCTAACACACACTCTCATGCACAACCTAACACACACTCTCATGCACAACCTAACACACACTCTCACGCACAACCTAACACACACTCTCATGCACAACCTAACACACACTCTCACGCACAACCTAACACACACTCTCATGCACAACCTAACACACAGCCTTACACACACACAAGGTTTAAAGGGATATGGGCCAAATGCGGATAAATGGGACTAGTTTAGATGGGGCATCTTGATCTGCATGGACAAGTTGGGATGAAGGGCCTGTTTCCATGCTGTAAGACTGTGACACTGTAGAAAAGGTGCAATTGCTCTGGAGAGGATCCAGGGGCGATTTATGAACATATTGGCGGGGCTGGAATTTTTTTTTCACTTTGAAGAAAGATTTGATAACTGGGATTGTATTCTCTGTAGCAACGGAGGTGAAGAAAAGACTTAGAAACATAGAAACATAGAAATTAGGTGCAGGAGCAGGCCATTCGGCCCTTCGAGCCTGCACCGCCATTCAATATGATCATGGCTGATCATCCAACTCAGTATCCTGTACCTGCCTTCTCTCCATACCCCCTGATCCCTTCAGCCACAAGGACCACATCCAACTCCCTCTTAAATATAGCCAATGAACTGGCCTCAACTACCTTCTGTGGCAGAGAATTCCAGAGATTCACCACTCTCTGTGTGAAAAATGTTTTTCTCATCTCGGTCCTAAAAGACTTCCCCCTTATCCTCAAACTGTGACCCCTTGTCCTGGACTTCCCCAACATCGGGAACAATCTTCCTGCATCTAGCCTGTCCAACCCCTTAAGAATTTTGTAAGTTTCTATAAGATCCCCCCTCAATCTTCTAAATTCTAGTAAGTACAAGTCGAGTCTATCCAGTCTTTCTTCATATGAAAGTCCTGACATCCCAGGAATCAGTCTGGTGAACCTTTTCTGTACTCCCTCTATGGCAAGAATGTCTTTCCTTAGAGGCAGTACAAATTCCACCAACATGTCTCCTTCGCCACTAGAGAAGATAAGGTACTGGACAAAGTTTATAAGAACATGGCTGAAGCCTACAAAGCCATCTCCCTCCCCCACCTTGGACAGTCTGATCACCTCTCATTGTTCCTGCTCCGCAAGTACTCTCCACTCATCAGATGTGTTAAACCTACAGTGAGTTAAAGTTTGGTCAGAGGGAGCGGGCTCCGCACTTCAGCAGCGTTTTGGAAACACTGACTGGAATGTGTTTGCAGCTCAGGGCACCCTTGACTCCCACACGGACATACCTCCTCCGTTATGGACTTTATCAACTCCACCATTAACAGTGTCACCATTAACAGGTAATCAAACGGATTACCACATTCCCGAATCGGAAGCCATGGATGAACAGAGAGGTCAGGCTCCTGCTGAAGGCTTGTGTCACCGCTTTCAGGTCAGGCGATGCTCGAGCCTACAGTTCATCCAGGGCTAACCTGAAGAGGGGCATCAAGAAGGCCAAGCACAGCTACAAGCTAAGGATCGAGGAGCACCAAGAACAACTCAGACCCCCGACACATGTGGCAAGGCATCAGGGCCATCAGGGCTACAAATCCACCAATACCACCCCCAGAGCCGTATTCACCACTAGGCTTCATAGGCTGAAGCCTAGGGCCTCGAAATCTAGGGAGGCCTCTGGCCAAGGCAGGACACCTGCCATTCAACTCTGAACCCTCTCTATCTCTCTCTCCGTCTCCGCCCGCCATCCGTATCTGGGCCGTTGGGTCTCCGCTCTCCACTCTCCGCCGGCACGGCAGGCTGCTTTGCACAAGCGCACAACCATGGCCAACACATCATCGGCCGCCCTGCGCATGCGCACTGCCATAGCAACTGGTCGACGCTGGGCACTTTCTCCCTCGCTTTGAATTGTGGGAGATCTGGCCGCCATTGCTGTTTGGTAGTCGCCTCGCCGTGACCGCTGAAAACCAACGCAGAATCACTCCCTGATCCTGGATCTGGAGTAACTCCCTGGAGTAACTCTTGCTTCTGCTTTCCTGGTCCTCCAAAAATATTCTAAACGGAATTTAAACTGGAGGTGGTGGAGGGCTGAACAATAACAGCCTATTGCATTTTATCTGTTTATTTATTGTGTATATTTTTGGCCTATGGTATATAAACACACTGAACTTTTATCTCCTCTGTATTATGTTTACATATTCTGTTGTGCTGCAGCAAGCAAGAATAAGAATTTAATTGTCCTAACTGGGACACATGACAATAAAACTCTCTTGACTCTTGACTTGGACTTAAGCAAAAGCGGGTTCTTGGGGAAAAAAGAGCTACCTTAAATTTAGTTGCATCTGGTTGGGTAACTATGGTAGGGTGAAGACTATTCCATGCTTTAATTGTGCGGGGGAACTTCATGGAGCAGCCAGCATCTCTGGATAGAGGAAATTGGGTGACCTCTGGTTTTAGTATTTTTAGTTTAATTTAATGATACAGCGGGGAAACAGGCCCTTCGGCCCACTGAGTCCATGCCAACCACCGATCACCCGTACACTAGCTATATCCCACACATTAGCGACGTAAATCAAGAGTCAAGAGTTTTTTATTCTCTCAGATCCCAGTTAGAACAATGAAATCCTTACTTGTGGCAGCACAACAGAATATGTAAACATAGTACTCTGTAAACAATGGTATAAATGAGAAAACAAAATGGTGTATATTTGTATATGAATATATAATTATATAAATATATATATGTGTGTTTGTGTGTGTAATACACACATACACACACAATTTCCCTCCTGGGATTAATAAAGTTCTATTGTATAGTATTGTGTGTGTAGGAAGGAACTGCAGATGCTGGTTCAAACTGAAGATAGACACAAAAAGCAGGAGTAACTCAACAGGTCAGACAGAATCTATGGACAAAAGGAAAATATTACGTTTTGGGTTGGGTCTCAACAGGGAAGGAGATGGGAAGATGTGGCCAGTGGTGGGATCCCATTGGTAGACAAAAAAGCTGGAGAAAATCAGCGGGTAAGGCAGAATCTATGGACACCTTTGGAATGTGGAAGGAAACAAGAGCACCCGGAGAAAACCCATGTAATCAAAGGGAAAAGGAGCAAACTCCACACAGACAGCTCCCATATTCAGGATCAATTCCGGGTCTCTGGCACTTTGAGGCAGCAACTTTATGGCCAATGTACTGCCCCATAGTCTTGAACTGAATTAAAACATACAGTAGCTGTAAAGGGGGACATAGCGTCACTTGGAGATTTAACACTGAAAATGGATATTGTCATTTTATTTTAGTAATCAAAGTTATCAATGTATAAATTGAATTAAATTATGTCTTACATTAATCGAACATTTGTGTATATATATCAAATACTATTCCCATGTTTCCTTCGTAATTTTTATCATTAATTCTCGTTCCCACTCTTCTCTAAGTGCCTCTGTCGATGGTAAATCTATATTTAAAATACTATTATATAAATATGATATTAATTTCTGTGTCAGCCTTAATATTCGTTGCTTCTTCCAGTGGATCTAAAGTTATGTTTTGATATCTTTGTATGTATTTCTTCATGAAGTCGCAGATCTGAAGATATTTAAAATATTGGTTATCCTCGGGCACTGTCTGTGTTGAATTTGCACATTCTCCCTGCAAGTGTGTGGGTTTCCTCCCACATCCCAAAGACGCATTGGCTTTGTAGGTTAACTTATCTCTGTAAAATTGCCCCTAATGTGTAGGGAGTGGGTGAGGAAAGTGGGATAACAGAATCGTGTGAATGGGTAGACAAAAATGCTGGAGAAACTCAGCGGGTGAAGCAGCATCTATGGAGCGAAGGAAATAGGCGACGTTCAGGTCAAGATCCTTCTTCAGACTGATGTGAGGGTGGGGGGGGGGACGGGAAGAAAAAAGAAAGAGGCGGAGACAGTGGGCTGAGGGAGAGCTGGGAAGGGGAGGAGAAAGCAGGGACTACCTGAAATTGGAGAAGTCAATGTTCATACTGCCCAAGCAAAATATGAGGTGCTGCTCCTCCAATCTACGGTGGGCCTGACTCTAGCCATGGAAGAGGCCCAGGACAGAAAGGTCGGATTCGGAATGGGAGGGGGAGTTGAAGTGCTGAGCCACCGGGAGATCAGGTTGGTTATTGCAAACCAAGTGGATATGTTGGGTGAAGCGATCGCTAATCCTACACTTGGTCTCACTGATGTGGAGCAGGTGACACCTAGAGTAGCGGATGCAATGGAGAAGGTGCAGGTGAACCTTTGCTGCTCCTGGAAAGACTGCTTGGGTCCTTGAATGGAGTCAAGGGGGGGAAGGTAAAGCCCAGGACAGAAAGGTTGGATTCGGAATGGGAGGGTGAGTTGGAGTATTGAGCCACCAGGAGATCAGGTTGGTTATTGCAAACTGAGTGGAGGTGTTGTGCGAAGCGACTGCCAAGCCTGCGCTTGGTCTCACCGAGGTTGATCATACGCTAAATAATCCAACCACATTTTTGTTTGGAAGTGGAAAGAAATAATAGAAATTGCATTCATTGCAATGTGTAAAAGGAGATGAGATACTGTGTTATAACCACAGATAACCATATAACAATTACACCATGGAAACAGGCCCTCTCGGCCCTTCCAGTCCGTGCCGACCATTTGTTTTCCCCTAGTCCCATCTACCTGCACTCAGACCATACCCCTCCATTCCCTTCACGTCCATATACCTATCCACTTTAGTCTTAAATGTTAAAATCGATCCTGCCTCCACCACTTCTGCTGGAAGTTCATTCCACACAGCCACCACCCTCTGAGTAAAGAAGTTCCCCCTCACGTCCCTTAATTCTCATGTCATGCCCTCTTGTTTGAATCTTCCCTACCCTCAAAGGAAAAACGTATCCACGTCAACTCTGTCTATCCCTTTCATCATTTTAAAGACCTTAAATCAAGTCCCCCCTTAACCTTCTGCGCTCCAAAGAATAAAGACCTAACTTGTTCAACCTTTCTCTGTTACATAGTTGCTGGAACCCTGGCAACATACTAGTAAATCTCCTCTGTACTCTCTCTATTTTGTTGACATCCTTCCTATAACTAGGCGACCAAAATTGTACACCATACTCCAGAATTGGTCTTACCAATGCCTTGTACAATTTTAACATTACTTCCCTACTCCTATATTCAATGCTCTGATTTATAAAGGCCAGCACACCAAAGGTTTTCTTTACCACCCTATCTACATGCGATTCCACCTTCAGGGAACTATGCACAGTTATTCCTAGATCCCTCTGTTCCACAGCATTCCTCAATTCCCTACCATTTACCATGTACTTCCTATTTTGATTTGTCCTGCCAAGATGTAGCACTTCACACTTAACAGCATTAAACTCCATCTGCCATCTTTCAGCCCACTTTTCCAAATGGCCCAAATCTCTCTGTAGACTTTGAAAATCTACTTCATTATCCACAACACCATCTATCTTAGTATCATCTGCATACTTACTTATCCAATTTTCCACCCCATCATCCAGATCATTGATGTACATGACAAACAACAGTGGACCCAACACAGATCCCTGAGGCACCCCACTGGTCACTGGCTTCCAACCTGACAAACAGCCATCCACCATTACTCTCTGACATCTCCCATTCAGCCACTGTTGAATCCATCTTGCTACTCTGCCATTAACACCCAAAGATTGAACCTTCTTAACCAACCTTCCATGGGGAACCTTGTCAAAGGCCTTACTGAAATCCATAGAGACAACATCCACTGCTTTACCCTCATCAATTTCCCTAGTTACTGCTTCAAAAAAATTCAAGAAGGTTTGTCAAACATGACCTTCCAGGCACAAATCCATGTTGACTGTTCCTGATCAGACCCTGTTTATCCAGATGCTTATATATATTATCTCTAAGTATCCTTTCCATTAATTTGCCCACCACTGACGTCAAACTAATAGGTCTATAATCGCTAGGTTTATTCTTTGAACCCTTTTTAAACAATGGAACAACATGCGCAGTACGCCAATCCTCCGGCACTATTCCCGTTTCTAATGACATTTGAAATATTTCTGTCATAGCTCTGCTATTTCTACACTAACTTCCCTCAATGTCCTAGGGAATATCCTGTCAGGATCTGGAGACTTATCCACTTTTATATTTTTCAAAAGTGTCAGTACTTCCTCCTCTTTGAATCTCATAGTTTCCATAGCTACTCTACTCTTTCCCCTTAACTCGCCGAGTTCAATATCCTTCTCCTTGGTGAATACCGAAGAAAAGAAATTGTTCAATATCTCCCCCATCTCTTTTGGCTCTGCAGATAGCTGTCCATTCTGGTTCTCTAATGGTCCAATTTTATCCCTCGTTATCCTTTTGCTATTAATATAGCTGTAGAAACCCTTTGGGTTTACTTTCACCTTTCTTGCCAAAGCAACCTCATATCTTCTTTTAGCCTTCCTAATTTCTTTCTTAAGATTCTTTTTACATTCTTTATACTCCTCTAGCACCTCATTTACTCCATGCCTCCTATAAACATGGCTCTGAAGTACCTGCATTCGGGAGTCGTAACAAAATGGGGGCTCGTCCTAAGCTTTGAGGACCCTAGACAGTTTGGGTTTTTTTTTTTGGTAGGCTCCTGTTGACTGAGGAAGTCTGTGTTGTGAGGAGATTTTTTTTTCTCGTCCGTTTGTGGTGACATTGGTGCCCAGGGTTTGGCTGGTGGTTTGGTCCTACATTTGATATGGAGTTTAAAGTACAGGAATTTACTGAGGCTCCTAGCCGGGAGTTGTTTGATAAATGTACCAAGGAGCATTTTGTGTATGCTGGCAGAGACCTATAAGGTGCCTATTGATAAGCATTTGAAGAAATAGGCTATAAAGTCGGAGTTATGGTCTGCGTTGGTGAGGAGTGGGGTATTGCCTGCTGGTGCAGACAGTCCTCTATCTTCTACAAAGCCTAGTCAGGAAATGGGGGACCCCATTCGATTGAAGGAGTTAGAGCTTGAAATGAAAAAGGAGGAAAGGGCCTTAAGAGAGAAAGAGCTCCAATCAGAGCTTGAAATGAAACAACTTGAGCTGCAGGAGATGGAATTGAACGCTTCCCGAGTTTCTTCTAGGGAACGGAAGGTGTCTAAGGCCGCGGTGTTAGCAGATGAGTATGTATTGACTCATAAAACGGAGTTTGTTAGGCGATCCTATAGTTTTGGTGCACGGCCGTTTAATCGTGGTGGTGTCGCCGGTGGCAGTGCCCTGTGGTAGGATTCGGGTTGGAGGACATGGTAGTGCCTTTGCATACCGTGAGTCTCGAGTCCGAGTTGGCTTCATGACGGGTAATTGATGGGTTACGGCCGTGTTTTCCCGTTGCGGGAGTTTCTGTGATTTTGGGGAATGACTTGGCAGGAGGTAGGGTTCTCATTACTCCTGAGGTGACAGCTGTTCCGATGGTGCAGAGACCTGATAGATTGGCTATACAGCATCCGACGGTCTTCACAGCTTGTGCTGTCACAAGGGCTATGGCTAAGAGCCAGGCAAAGTTTGAAGATGTAGTGAACCAGAGTGAGAGCATTTTTGGGGATCAGGAAGAGGGATCCTGTGTTGTGAAGGGTGTTTCTACATCTCAAGATGGGGTCTTGTCTGAAAATGTGCCGGTGTCGCTGTCATGTGACCGGCTGGTTGAGGAGCAAAAGAGTGATCCAGGTTTATCGGATCTGTTCGACTGCGCGGTGCCCGAGGGGGATATGGATTCCACAGCAAAGGGGTATTTTCTGAGGAATGGCTTGCTGATGCGAAAGTGGTCTCCCTTGGATATGTCAGGGCAGGATGATTGGAGCGTGGTGGATCAGATTGTGATACCTCGTCGGTATAGGGACAAGATACTCTGTTTGGCTCATGATGGACCTCTGGGTGGACATTTGGGGGTCAATAAGACATATGACCGTATCTTACGGAATTTTTTTTTTGGCCAGGGTTGAAAAAGGACGTGAAGCAGCACTGCAGGTGTTGTCACATTTGCCAGGTGGCAGGAAAGCCGAACCAATCGATTGTTCCTGCGCCTTTATATCCACTCCCTGTGGTCGGGGAGCCGTTTGAACGGATTCTGGTTGATTGTGTGGGTCCTCTACCTCGGACAAGGGTGGGCAACAAGTTTTTATTGACAATTATATGTGCGTCTACCCACTTTCCGGAGGTGGTCCCTTTGTGTAATCTGATCAACCATGCTCCAATCATCCTACTGCCCCTGCCATTGTGAAATCTCTCACTAAGTTTTTTTCGTTGTTCGGTTTGTCCAAGGTGGTGCAGAGTGACTAAGGTTCCAACTTCATGTCAAAGGTTTTTGGTCAGGTAATGAAGTTGTTGGATATTGAGCATTGTTACTCCAGTGCGTATCATCCAGAGAGCCAGGGAGCTCTCGAGCGGTTTCACCAGACTTTGAAATCCATGTTGAGGACTTACTGCCTGGAGTTTGAAAAGGACTGGGATGAGGGGGTTCATCTCGTTATGTTTGCGGTGCGTGAGGTCGTGCAGGAGTCTTTAGGGTTCAGTCCTGCTGACCTGGTGTTCGCGCATACTGTTCGTGGTCTGTTGAGGGTCCTGAAGGAGAAATGATTGCAGGAGAATTCAAAACGTAGTATTTTAGACCACGTCTGTACTTTTAGGTCTAGACTACGGAGGGCATGCGAACTGGCAATGGGTAATCTGGCTTCTGCTCAGTCTAGGATGAAGGGCTGGTTCGACGGGAAGGCTTCTAGTAGGAATTTTTCTCCAGGTGACAAAGTCCTGGTGTTGTTGCCTATTCCTGGTTCCAGTCTGCAGGCTCGGTATAGTGGTCCCTATCAGGTGGTTAAGAAGGTTGGTGCAAGGGATTACGTTATTGGTACCCCTGATCGGAGGCGTAAGACTCAGCTCTGTCATATCAACATGCTGAAGCAGTACCATGAGCAGGAGCAGGTACAGGTTGATGGGGAGGAGCTGTGTCCTTCGGTTTTGTCTAAGCCGGTTTTGGCTGTAGTAGTGCTGCCCCCTGACACGGGTGGTGATGTGGGTGAGGCACGGTTGGCGGTGGCAGTAACGCAGGGAAAGCTGTGCAACTCTGAAGCTTTGGAGTCGCTTCCCTTGCGGTTGTCTCATTTGGCTGGAAGTCAGCGGGATGATCTGCTTGCTTTGGTGGGGTCAAATGGGTCCCTGTTCTCGGATGTGCCTTCTCAGACGCCTATGCTGCAGCATGCAGTTGCTGAACCTAGTTGTAGTCTGTGGAGTTCTCTGTGTCTACTGGCTATGAAGGCTAATGGGGAGGACAGGTTTTGCATGGACTTTCGGAACGTGAATGGTGTAACTAAGCCGGATTGCTATCCTCTTCCACAGATGGAGGATCGTGTGGATCATGTGGGAAGTGCATCTTTTGTCTCTAAGTTGGACTTGCTGAAAGGGTATTGGCAAGTTCCGTTGTCACTGAATAGTTTCTTCCGAAGCTTATTCAGTATCTTTAGGTGGGGGTGTTAGGTACTTCCCCCCCCTCTGGTGAATGCTATGTACTTAACACTTCTGTTTCTCTCCTGAGTGCAGGCCCCGTGGCTGGTAGTCAGCAATCAAGGGGTTAAGGGCTCCTGTACCCGATTGGCCAAGCTGCGTCAGCTGACGGGTGACTCATCGGAAGCTTAAATACCAGAAGCTCGCAGAATTCTCTCTCTCTTCGTCGACCCTGACTCATGAGCAGGTTGCTGGTGTGAGCTGCAGGAGGCCTGGCCACATGGCATAGAACTTTGTGTATTACTACCTACATTTGTCAATTAATATTGAATTCGGACGGATAAGGGCTGACCTGAGGGTTTTCGTGTATTTTGTTTAAGGGTTATTTCCATTTAAACCATATAACCATATAACCATATAACAATTACAGCACAGAAACAGGCCCTCTCGGCCCTTCCAGTCCGTGCCGACCATTTGTTTTCCCCTAGTCCCATCTACCTGCACTCAGACCATACCCCTCCATTCCCTTCACGTCCATATACCTATCCACTTTACTCTTAAATGTTAAAATCGATCCTGCCTCCACCACTTCAGCTGGAAGCTCATTCCACACAGCCACCACCCTCTGAGTAAAGAAGTTCCCCCTCACGTTACCCCAAAACTTCTGTCCCTTAATTCTCATGTCATGCCCTCTTGTTTGAATCTTCCCTACCCTCAATGGGAAAAACGTATCCACGTCAACTCTGTCTAACCCTTTCATCATTTTAAAGACCTCAATCAAGTCCCCCCTTAACCTTCTGCGCTCCAAAGAATAAAGACCTAACTTGTTCAACCTTTCTCTGTAACATAGTTGCTGGAACCCTGGCAACATTCTAGTAAATCTCCTCTGTACTCTCTCTATTTTGTTGACATCCTTCCTATAATTAGGCGACCAAAATTGTACACCATACTCCAGAATTGGTCTTACCAATGCCTTGTTCAATTTTAACATTACTTCCCTACTATATTCAATGCTCTGATTTATAAAGGCCAGCACACCAAAGGCTTTCTTTACCACCCTATCTACATGCGATTCCACCTTCAGGGAACTATGCACAGTCATTCCTAGATCACTCTGTTCCACAGCATTCCTCAATTCCCTACCATTTACCATGAACGTCCTATTTGGATTTGTCCTGCCAAGATGTAGCACTTCACACTTAACAGCATTAAACTCCATCTGCCATCTTTCAGCCCACTTTTCCAAATGGCCCAAATCTCTCTGTAGACTTTAAAAATCTACTTCATTATCCACAACACCACCTATCTTAGTATCATCTGCATACTTACTTATCCAATTTTCCACCCCATCATCCAGATCATTGATGTACATGACAAACAACAGTGGACCCAACACAGATCCCTGAGGCACCCCACTGGTCACCGGCTTCCAGCCTGACAAACAGTCATCCACCATTACTCTCTGACATCTCCCATTCAGCCACTGTTGAATCCATCTTGCTACTCCGCCATTAACACCCAAAGATTTAACCTTCTTAACCAACCTTCCATGGGGAACCTTGTCAAAGGCCTTACTGAAATCCATATAGACAACATTCACTGCTTTACCCTCATCAATTTCCCTAGTTACCGCTTCAAAAAAAAATTCAAGAAGGTTTGTCAAACATGACCTTCCAGGCACAAATCCATGTTGACTGTTCCTGATCAGACCCTGTTTATCCAGATGCTTATATATATTATCTCTAAGTATCCTTTCCATTAATTTGCCCACCACTGACGTCAAACTAATAGGTCTATAATTGCTAGGTTTATTCTTTGAACCCTTTTTAAACAATGGAACAACATGCGCAGTACGCCAATCCTCCGGCACTATTCCCGTTTCTAATGACATTTTAGCTCCTGCTATTTCTACACTAACTTCCCTCAATGTCCTAGGGAATATCCTGTCAGGATCTGGAGACTTACCCACTTTTATATTTTTCAAAAGTGTCAGTACTTCCTCCTCTTTGAATCTCATAGTGTCCATAGCTACTCTACTTTTTCCCCTTAACTCACAGAGTTCAATATCCTTCTCCTTGGTGAATACCGAAGAAAAGAAATTGTTCAATATCTCCCCCATCTCTTTTGGCTCTGCAGATAGCTGTCCATTTTGGTTCTCTAATGGTCCAATTTTATCCCTCGTTATCCTTTTGCTATTAATATAGCTGTAGAAACCCTTTGGGTTTACTTTCACCTTTCTTGCCAAAGCAACCTCATATCTTCTTTTAGCCTTCCTAATTTCTTTCTTAAGATTCTTTTTACATTCTTTATACTCCTCTAACACATTTACTCCATGCCTCCTATAATCATTGTAGATATCTCTCCTTTTTCGATACGTGTCCAATTTCCCTTGAAAACCATGGCTCTTTCCAATTTTTACTATTTCCTTTCAACCTAACAGGGACATAAAGATTCTGTACTCTTACAATTTCCCCTTTAAATGTCCTCCATTTCTCTTCTACATCCTTCCCATGAAACAAAGTGTCCCAATTCACTCCTTTAAAATCCTTACGCATTCCCTCAAAGTTAGCCTTTCTCCAATCAAAAATCTCCACCCTAGGTCCAGTTCTGACTCTCTCCATAATTATATTGAAACTAATGGTATTGTGATCACTGGTCCCGAAGTGCTCACCAACGCATACCTCCGTCACCTGACCTGCCTCATTTCCTAACAGGAGGTCCAGCACTGCCCCTTCTCTGGTCGATACCTCTATGTACTGCTGCAAAAAACTATCCTGCACACATTTTACAAACTCCAAACCATCCAGCCCATTTACAGAATGTGTTTCCCAGTCTATTTTTGGAAAATTGAAATCTCCCACAATCACTACTTGTGCTTACTACTAATATCTGCTATCTCCTTACATATTTGCTCTTCCAATTCACGCTCCCCATTTGGCGGTTTTATAGTACACCCCTAAAAGTGTTGCTACACCGTTCCCACTTCTCAGTTCCACCCAAATAGCCTCCCTAGACGAGCCCTCTAATCTATCCTGCCAAAGCACTGCTGTAATATCTTCTCTGCCAAGCAATGCAACACGTCCCCCTCTGGTCCCTCCAATTCTATCACACCTGAAGCAACGAAATCCTGGAATATTTAGTTTCCAATCACAGCCCTCCTGCAACCATGTTTCACTGATTGCCACAACATCATATTTCCAGGTGTCAATCCAGGCTCTACGTTCATCCACCTTACTTACAATGCTCCTAGCATTAAAATATACACATTTTAGAAACCCACCATCCCTTATTCTCTGTCTATTATCTTTTTCATCTTTCTCGCCTACATTTTGGATCTGAGTGCTTCCCTTCTCTGCCTCTTGCCCCACACCCTGACCCCTAGCTCCCTCTACCCGAGTCCCTCCCCCCAGCCTTTCTAGTTTAAAGTCTCCCCAGTAGCCTTTGCAAATCTCCCTGCCAGGATATTGGTCCCCCTCAGGTTCAAGTGCAACCCATCCTTTGTGTACAGATCATGCCTTCCCCAAAAGAGGTCCCAGTGATCAAGAAACTTGAATCCCTGCCCACTGCACCAGTCCCTCAGCCACGCATTTATCCGCCACCTCATTTCATTCCTACTAATACTGTCACACGGCACAGGCAGTAATCCTGAAATCGTTACCCTTTTGGTCCTTCTCCTTAACTTTCCCCCAACTCCCTAAATTCTCCCTTCAGGACCTCGTCACTTTTTCTGCCTATGTCATTGGTACCTATGTGTACCACAACATCAGGCTCCTCTCCCTCCCTTATCAGAATCTTTTGGACATGTTCTGACACATGCGAGACCCTGGCACCAGGGAGGCAAACTACCATCCGGGTCTCCCGACTGCGTCTACAGAATCGCCTATCCGACCCCCTAACTATAGAGTCCCCTATTACAATTGCCCTCCTCTTTTTGCTACCCTTCTGAGCATCAGGGCCGGTCTCTGTGCCGGAGGCCCGGCCGCTGTTGCTGCCCCCAGCTAGGCTGTCCCCTCCAATAGTACTCAAACCCGAGTACCTATTTTCCAGGTGTACGGTCACAGGAGTACTCTCTAGCCCCTGCCTCTGCCCCTTGCCCTTCCTAACCGTGACCCACCTGTCTGCCTCCTGTGGTCTGGGAGTGACTACCTCCCTGTAGCTCCTCTCTATTACCTCCTCACTCTCCCTGACCAGACGGAGGTCATCGAGCTGCTGCTCCAGGTTCCTAACACAGTCCTTTAGGAGCCCCATCTCGACACACCTGGCGCAGATGTGGACGTCTGGAGGGCTATCAGATTCCCTGACCTCCCACATCTGACATCCAGAACAGTACACTGCCCTGGCCTTCATACTGCCCCCTTACACAGGATACAATATCAACACAATACAAAGTACACAACAAACTGCTGGAATCTGACTGCCAATCAGCTGCTTTCCCGAGACCCCACCAATCAGCTGCTTACCCTAGTCCACTTCCCACCAATCAGCGGTTTCCTCAAAAAAATAAAATAATTTAATTTAAAAAAAAAACCACTTCTCCAAATGGAATGTTATGGATTTCGGTAAGCCTCTGAAAAAACAAGCCCCGCGCTGGATTTTTAAGCTTACCGGCAGGTTAGAATCTCTAGTTCGACGGCCCATTGCGAGGCTGGCTGGAGCACTGTTATCTTTGTTTATTAGTTTATTCTTGTCCTTGACTGGGTTGTTTGAATCAGGTTTGGGTTTTAACAAATAAAATACTATTTTCTTGACGATGGTTTTTGACTATGTTATGCGGCTCTGAAGTACCTGCATTCGGGAGTCGTAACAGAGGGGCCTCACGTGGAACAACCTAGGGCCTCTCTTCATCTAAATCCGGCCCTGAGCACCCCCACATCCAGCGACTCCTCGTTCCTTGAGGAGCCTAACCACTTTTATGGCCGCTTTGACAGGGACAAGCAAGAGATGGCCATCAAGGCTGTGCTCCCTGCTGATCACCAGCCCCTCACACTCACCCCCATCGACGTGCATGCGGCACTGAGCAGGACTAATGCACAAAAGGCTGCTGGCCCTGACAGCATTCCCGGGCACATCCTCAGGACTTGTGCTGTGCAGCTGACAGACGTCTGGACTGACATCTTCAACCTGTCACTTGCCCAAGCAGTTGTCCCCACTTGCCCTAAAACTACCTCCATCGTGCCGGTGCCAAAACACTCCACTGTGGCGAGCCTCAATGACTTCCGCCAAGTTGCACTTACTCCCATCATCACTAAGTGCTTCGAGAGGCTGGTCCTGGCACACCTCAAAGACTGCCTACCTCCCACACTGGACCCCTGGCAGTTCGCCTACTGCAAGAACAGGAGTACGGAGGATGCCATCTCAACGGCACTTCACTCCGCCCTCTCCCACCTCGACAACAGAGACACCTACGTGAGAATGCTATTCATCGACTTTAGCTCAGCATTTAACACCATTATCCCCTCCAAACTGATCACCAAACTCATCGACATGGGCATCAACCATTCCCTCTGCAACTGGATATTGGACTTTCTAACCAACAGACCACAGTCTGTTAGGTTGGACAACCACACCTCTTCAACCCTCACCCTGAACACCGGCGTTCCACAGGGCTGAGCCCCCTCCTCTAATCCCTCTTCACCTATGACTGCATACCTGTACATGGTACTAACACCATCATCAAGTATGCAGATGATACAACGGTGATTGGCCTCATCAGCGACAACGATGAGTCAGCCTACAGGGAGGAGGTTCAGCTCCTAGCAGCATGGTGCGCTGACAACAATCTGGCCCTTAACACCAAGAAGACCAAGGAGCTCATTGTGGACTACAGAAGGTCTAGGGGTGGCACGCACACCCCCATCCATATTAACGGGACGGAGGTGGAGCGTGTTTCCAGCTTCAGGTGTCTGGGGGTCAACATCTCTAATGACCTCTCTTGGACCCACAATACCTCTACACTGGTCAAGAAGGCTCACTAGCGTCTCTTCTTCCTGAGGAGACTAAAGAAGGTCCATCTGTCTCCTCAGATTTGGGTGAACTTCCACCGCTGTGTTATCGAGAGCATCCTTACCAACTGTATCACAGTATGGTATGGCAACTGCTCTGTCTCTGACCGGAAAGCACAGCAGAGGGTGGTGAAAACGGCCCAACGCATCACCGGTTCCTCACCCCCTCCATTGAGTCTGTCCAGAGCAAGCGATGTCTGCGAAGGGCGCGCAGCATCGTCAAGGACTGCTCTCACCCCAGCCACAGACTGTTTACTCTCCTCCCATCTGGGAGGTGCTACAGATGCCTCCGTTGCAGGACCAGCAGGTTCAGGAACAGCTTCTTCCCTGCAGCTGTTACAATACTTACAGTGGCTTGCAAAAGTATTCATACCCCTTGAACTTTTCCACATTTTGTCACGTTACAACCACAAACGTAAATGTATTTTATTAGGATTTTGTGTGATAGACCAACACAAAGTGGCGCATAATTGTGAAGTGGAAGGAAAATGATACATGCTTTTCAAATCTTTTTACAAATAAAAAACTGAAAAGTGTGACGTGCAAAAGTATTCAGCCCCCTTTACTCTGATACCCCTAAATAAAATCCAGTGCAACCAATTGCCTTCAGAAGTCACCTAATTAGTAAATAGAGTCCACTTGTGTGTAATCTAATCTCAGTATAAATACAGCTGTTCTGTGAAGGCCTCAGAGGTTTGTTAGAGAACATTAGTGAACAAACAATGTTCCATGGGCATCATGAAGCCCAAGGAACACACCAGACAGGTCAGGGATAAAGTTGTGGAGAAGTTTAAAGCATGGTTAGGTTATAAAAAAATATCCCAAGCTTTGAACATCTCATGGAGCACTGTTCAATCCATCATCCGAAAATGGAAAGAGTATGGCACAACTGCAAACCTACCAAGACATGGCCGTCCACCTAAACTGACAGGCCGGGCAAGGAGAGCATTGATCAGAGAAGTAGCCAAGAGGCCCATGGTAACTCTGGAGGAGCTGCAGAGATCCACAGCTCAGGTGGGAGATTCTGTCCACAAGACAACTATCAGTCGTGCACTCCACAAATCGGGTCTTTATGGAAGAGTGGCAAGAAGAAAGCCATTGTTGAAACAAAGCCATAAGAAGTCCCGTTTGCAGTTTGCCACAAGCCATGTGGGGGACACAGCAAACATTTGGAGGAAGGTGCTCTGGTCTGATGAGACCAAAATTGAAGTTTTTGGCATAAATGCAAAATGCTATGTGTGGTGGAAAACTAACACTGCACATCACCCTGAACACACCATCCCACTGTGAAACATGGTGGTGGCAGCATCATGCTGTGGGGATGCTTTTCTTCAGCAGGGACAGGGAAGCTGGTCAGAGTTGATGGGAAGATGGATGGAGCCATATACAGGGCAATCTTGGAAGAAAACCTGTTAGAGTCTGCAAAAGACTTGAGACTGGGGTGGAGGTTCACCTTCCAGCAGGACAACGACCCTAAACATACAGCCAGAGCTACAATGGAATAGTTTAGATCAAAGCATATTCATGTGTTAGAATGGCCCAGTCAAAGTCCAGACCTAAATCCAATTGAGAATCTCTGGCAATACTTGACAATTGCTGTTCACTGACACTCTCCATCCAATCCGACTGAGCTTGAGCTATTTTGCAAAGAAGAATGGGCAAAAATTTCAGTCTCTAGATGTGCAAAGCTGGTAGCGACATAACCCAAAAGACTTGCAGCTGTAATTGCAGCGAAAGGTGGTTCTACAAAGTATTGACTCAGGGGGGCTGAATACTTTTGCACGCCGCACTTTTCAGTTTTTTATTTGTAATAAAATTTGGAAACCATGTATCATTTTCCTTCCACTTCACAATTATGCACCACTTTGTGTTGGTCTATCACATAAAATCCCAATAAAATACATTTACGTTTGTGGTTGTAACGTGACAAAATGTGGAAAAGTTCAAGGGGTATGAATACTTTTGCAAGCCACTGTAACTCTGCACCTTGGTGATTGCCAGTCATCCCCCCCACCGGACACTCCTTCCCCCAGTGACTGATCTCCCCCGCCCCGGAAATTGCACTACTGCTACTGTATGTACATATATATACATTCTACTGTTTTTATACTGCTCTACACTACTGCTACTGTGTATATATATATAATATATATATATATATATATATATATTCTACTGTTTATACTGCTCTACACTACTGCTACTGTATATATAATATATATATATATATATATATATATATATATATAATATCTATTCTACTGTTTATACTGCTCTACACTATTCCATACACTACTGCTACTGTATTTATATATTCTACTTCTGTATATACTGTATATATCCATCCACAACGTACTTAATGCTTACTACACTAATACTTCTGTCTATACGGCATATATCCCACCCAGCGTATCCATACTACAATGTCCCACTCTACATATATTTCCCCACCTATAGTGTACCCTTATCCATAGACTACTGTATATATCCTACTCTTACTGCCTATGCTGCTCTACTGCACTTTCTTAGATATTATTCCAGCACATGCAGTGTTTTTGCACTTCTAGTTAGATGCTAATTGCATTTTGTTATCTCTGTACTTGCACTCTCCACAATGACAATAAAGTTGAATCTAATCTAATCCAGCCCAACCAGTCCCTGATGCCACTGGGAGTGGGGGAACTGTTTGTGTAGGAAATAAATATGAGCAGAACACTCAGAGAGCAGAAACAGAATAGGAGGAGTTTCTCGTTAATGAACGTAATGGAAACCAGGAGCTCTGGGATTTCTTTGTTGATAGTCATGTGTATAGAGATACTGCGACAATCCTGTTCTGCATGTGATCCACTCAAAAATCCATTGAAAGTAGGCATGCAGGTGCAGCAGGCAGTGAAGAAAGCAAATGGTATGTTAGATTCATAGCAAAAGGATTTGAGTATAAGAACAGGGAGGTTCTACTGCAGTTGTACAGGGTTTTGGTGAGACCACACCTGGAGTATTGCGTACAGTTTTGGTCTCCTAATCTGAGGAAAGACATTCTTGCCATAGAGGGAGTACAGAGAAGGTTCACCAGACCGATTCCTGGGATGTCAGGACTTTCATATGAGGAAAGACTGGATAGACTCGGCTTGTACTCGCTAGAATTTAGAAGATTGAGGGGGGATCTCATAGAAACTAACAAAATCCTTAAGGGGTTGGACAGGCTAGATGCAGGAAGATTGTTCCCGATGTTGGGGAGGTCCAGAACAAGGGGTCACAGTTTAAGGATAAGGGGGAATTCCTTTAGGACCGAGATGAGGAAAACATTTTTCACACAGAGAGTGGAATGCTCTGCCACAGAAGGTAGTTGAGGGCCAGTTCATTGGCTATATTTAAGAGGGAGTTAGATGTGGCCCTTGTGGCTGAAGGGATCAGGGGGTATGGAGAGAAGGCAGGTACAGGATACTGAGTTGGATGATCATCCATGATCATATTGAATGGCGGTGCAGGCTCGAAGGGCCGAATGGCCTACTCCTGCACCTATTTTCTATGTTTCTATGTAAATCACAAAGTACATGAGCACAATAGATCATTTCCTGAAACGCCACGCTACGAGTCGCCATTTTCCGGCACCTTCTTGCAACTTCCAAGTCTCTGAAAAATCCGATCTTGGCCCAAGGAGATGTGCAGCTTCTCATTTCCTGACCTTAAGGCCAGGTGTGGTGGCAGCACTGATGGGTGAAGTAGGGGTGGGTCTTGCCAAGTGTGATCTATCCACCGCTGGCTCCTTCCACCGCCGCACTCGTGCAGCTGCAGCAGGCTGCGCTCAATCGCCCGGCTGTTGTAGAGCCTCCTGCAGCCGCTCCCACCAATGCCTGGGCTGGCTGCCTCGCCCTTTTCCGGGGGTACGTCCGCGCACGGGTGGGGTTAGAGAGGGACTACGCGCTGTCCACGGGTGCCCTGGGGGATTTCCGGGACCGCTGGACACCGCGGGGGTTGGAATGTATCCTCAATAAGGATGGGGAAATAATGATTAAATGTTTAAGAATATTTTTTTATTTTGTATCATGGTGGTGAGTTTGTTTGTATTTTTGTGTGTGATTTTGTAAATAGTTGATTTAAATTATTTTTGGATGAAAAAAAATACCACCACCAAATGCACCGTCCATCGCCTCCCACATCCGCCCTCCACATCCGTGCGCTGAGGTAGAGTGTCCCGCTTCCCGGGTTGATCACGGACCTTTAGGGAGTTGTCCAAGGACGGGTGGGAGGTGAGATCCTCCACTGTTGACAGCTGCCGACTTTCCCCTTCACATTTCACCGCTACAGTTTTTCCCAGCAAAGCTGGGACATTCAATGCCTCGTGAGGTGCTTGAACCGGTCTTGGTACTGCAGAGAGAGAGGGTGAGCAGCAGCATCACAGCAGTGTGGCCACAATGAGAGTGTCTGGGTGTGAATACCAGCATGGATCAGCAGGGCTGCATGTAACCAATGTCATCTCTTAAATGGTGTGGGACTGTTCGGTTTACGATAATGATAATGGGGAAATAACTGATAGTGGAATAAAACAGCAGATAGACACAAAAAGCTGGAGTAACTCAGCGGGTCAGGCAGCATCTAGGAAAAAAAGGAATGGATTACGTTTCGGGGCAGAATGGCAAGCAGTGGTGAGTGGAGAGCAGTAAGGCTCTGTTGGGGCTGCAACTGTTTACCATATATATTAATGATTTGGAAGAGGGAATTAGAAGCAACACTAGCAAGTTTGCGGATGACGCAAAGCTGGGTGGCAGTGTGAACTGTGAAGAGGATGTTAGGAGGTTGCAGGGTGACCTGGACAGGTTGAGTGAGTGGGAAGATGCATGGCAGATGCAGTATAATATATATAAATGTGAGGTGATCCACTTTGGCGGCAAAAACAAGGGGGCAGATTATTATCTCAATGGGGTTAGGTTAGGTAATAGGGAGGTTCAGCGAGAGCTGGGTGTCCTTGTACACCGGTCACTGAAAGTTGGCGTGCAGGTACAGCAGGCAGTGAAGGAAGCTAAAGGAATGTTGGCCTTCATAACAAGAGGATTTCAGTATAGGAGTGAAGAGGTTCTTCTGCAGTTGTATAGGGCTCTGGTAAGACCACATCTGGAGTATTGCGGACAGTTTTGGTCTCCTAATTTGAGGAAAGACATCCTTGTGATTGAGGCAGTGCAGTGTAGGTTCACGATATTGATCCCTGGGATGGCGGGACTGTCATGTGAGGAAAGATTGAAAAGACTAAGCTTGAATTCACTGGAGTTTAGAAGGATGAGAGGGATCTTATAGAAACATATAAAATTATAAAAGGACTGGACAAGCTAAATGCAGGAAAAATGTTCCCAATGTTGGGTGAGTCCAGAACCAGGGGCCACAGTCTTAGAATAAAGTGGAGGCCATTTAAGACTGAGGAAAGAAAAAACTTTTTCACCCAGAGAGTTGTGAATTTGTGGAATTCCCCGCCATAGAGGGCAGTGGAGGCCAACCCACTGGATGGATTTAAGAGGGAGTTAGATAGAACTCTAGGGGCTAGTGGAATCAAGGGATATGGGGAGAAGGGAGGCACTGATTATTGATTGGGGACGATCAGCCATGATCACAATGAATGGCGGTGCTGGCTCGAAGGGCCGAATGGCCTCCTCCTGCACCTATTTTCTATGTTTCTATGTTTCTATGACAACGACCCTAAGCACACGGTCAAGACAATGCAGGAGTTGTCAACGCAAGACAATACGGGGAGAAAAGATGAGGTACGAAGTTAAGCAAGCCAAGAATATAAAGCAGCAAGGTAAAAGCTTCTTTAGGTATGTGAAGAGGAAAAAATTAGTTAAGACCAAAGTTAGGCCCTTGAAGACCGAAAACCAAGACCGAATTTATTATGGGGAACAAGGAAATGGCAGACGAGTTGAACAGGTACTTTGGATCTGTCTTCATTAAGGAGGACACAAACAATCTTCTTGATATAGTAGTGGCCAGAGGATCTGAGGTGACGGAGGAACTGAAAGAAATCCACATTAGGCAGGAAATGGTGTTGGATAGACTGATGGGTCTGCATCCCAGGGTACTTAACGAAGTGGCTCTAGAAATCGTGGATGCATTGGTGATAATTTTCCAATGTTCTATAGACTCAGGATCAGTTCCTGTGGATTGGAGAGTAGCTACTGTTATCCCACTTTTTAAGAAAGGCGGGAGAGAGAAAACAGGGAATTATAGACCAGTTAGCCTGACATCGGTGGTGGGGAAGATGCTGGAGTCAATTATAAAAGATGAAATAGCACACATTTGGATAGCAGTAACAGGATCGGTCCAAGTCAGCATGGATTTACGAAGGGGAAATCATGCTTGACTAATCTTCTGGAATTTTTTGAAGATGTAACTAACAAAATGGACAAGGGAGAGCCAGCAGATGTAGTGTACCTGGACTTTCAGAAAGCATTTGATAAGGTCCCACATAGGAGATTAGTGGGCAAAATTAGGGCACATGGTATTGGGGGTAGAGTGCAGACATGGATAGAGAAGTGATTGGAAAACAGGAAACAAAGAGTAGGGATTAACGGGTCCCTTTCAGAATGGCAGGCAGTGACTAGTGGAGTAACGCAAGGCTCGGTGCTGGGATCACAGCTATTTACAATATACATCAATGATTTGGATGAAGGGATTCAAAGTAACATTAGCAAATTTGCAGATGATACAAAGCTGGGTCCCTCGAGCTGAAAATAGCTGTGCATCGACACTCCCCAACCCAACCTGACAGAGCTTGAGAGAATCTGCAGAGAAGAATGGGAGAAATTACCCAAATACAGGTGTTCGATCGGGTTCAAATCCAGGCTCTGGCTGGGCCACTCAAGTACATTCACAGAATTGCCACAAAGCCACTCAATAAACAATAGACAATAGGTGCAGGGATAGGCCATTCGGCCCTTTGAGCCAGCACCGCCATTCAATGTGATCATGGCTTGATCATCCCCAGTCAATACCCCGTTCCTGTCTTCTCCCCATATCCCCTGACTCCGCTATTTTTAAGAGCCCTATCTAGCTCTCTCTTGAAAGCATCCAGAGAACCCGCCTCCACCATCTTCTGAGGCAGAGAATTCCACAGATTATGAAAGTAAGCATGCAAATACAGCAGGCAGGGAAGAAAGCGAATGGCACGTTGGCCTTTATAACAAGAGGAATCGAATATAGGGCAAAGAGGTCCTTCTGCAGTTGTACAGGGTCCTAGTGAAACCACACCTGGAGTATTGTGTACAGTTTTGGTCCCCTAATTTGAGGAAGGACATTCTTGCTATTGAGGGAGTGCAGCGTAGGTTTGCAAGGTTAATTCCCGGGATGGCGGGATTGTCATATGCTGAGAGAATGGAGCAGCTGGGCTTTTACACTCTGGAGTTTAGGATGAGAGGGGATCTCATTTAAACATATAAGATCGTTAAGGGCTTGGACACGCTAGAGGCAGGAAACGTGTTCCCAATGTTGGGCGTGTCCAGAACCAGGGGCCACAGTTTAAGAATAAGGAGTAAGCCATTTAGAACGGAGACGAGGAAACACTTTTTCTCACAGAGAGTGGTGAGTCTGTGGAATTCTCTGCGTCAGAGGGCGGTGGAGGCAGGTTCTCTGGATACTTTCAAGTGAGAGCTAGATAGGGCTCTTAAAAATAGTGGTGTCAGAGGATATGGGGAGAAGGCAGGAACGGGGTACCGATTGCCGATGATCAGCCATGATCACATTAAATGGCGGTGCTGGTTCGAAGGGCCGAATGGCCTACTCCTGCACCTATTGTCTATTGTCTATTGAGTGGCTTTGTGACAAGTCTGTGAATGTACTTGAGTGCGCCAGCCAGAGCCTGGACTTGAACCGGATCTAACATCTCTGGAGGGATGTAATTTGAGAAATTACCCAAATACAGGTGTGCCAAGCTTGCAGCGTCCTGTCCAAGAAGACTTGAGGCTGTAATCGCTGCCAAAGGTGCCTCAACACTGAGTAAAGGGTCTGAATACTTATGTAAATGTGATATTTCAGTTATTTATTTTCAATTACTTTGCAAAGAATTCTGTTTTTGCTTTTTTATTATAGGGTAATGAGTGTAGATTGATGATAAAAAAATGAATTTAATCAATTTTAGAATAAGGCTGTAACATAACAAAATGTGGAAAAGTGAAGGGGTGTGAATACTTTCTGAATGCACTGTATTATAATCGGATCATCACTGCATAGTCTAATGTGCAGAATGAGCCCGATTGAGGTAAAGGGCATGCACAACCACGTGAGAACGTGTAGGAGTTGGTGTTATAAAGTGTGGAGAGAATGTTGAAGAGTGAACAATGATTGCAGAGCCCAGTTGATTGATTGAAAGATACAGCATGAAAATATGCCCTTCGGCCCACCGAGTCCACACTGACCATCACCATTCATCCTTGATCTATGTTATCCCACTCCCTCATCCAATCTCTCCAAATTGGGAGAAATTTACAGAGGGACGATTAACCTACAAACCCGCATACCTTTAGGATATGGGAAGAAACCGGGGCACCCGGAGGAAACCCACGTGGTCACGGGGAGAACGTGCAAACTCCACGCAGACAGAACCTGAGGTCAAGATCGAACCCGGGTCTCTGGCGCTGTGAGGCAGCATCTCTACCAACATATATTCTCAGTAAACATTTGGCTCGGCTTCTTGACTTTCCTGGAGGTAAATCATTTAATGTGAATATTGATAGACAATAGACAATAGGTGCAGGAGGAGGCCATTCGGCTCTTTGAGCCAGCACCGCCATTCACTGTGATCATGGCTGATCATCCACAAACAGTACCCCATTCCTGCCTACTCCCCATATCCCTTCGCTTATCTTTAAGAGCTCTATCTGACTCTCTCTTGAAAGCATCCAGAGAATTGGCCTCCACTGCCTTCCGAGGCAGAGAATTCCACAGATTCACAACTCTCTGGGTGAAAAAGTTTTTCCTCATCTCTGTTCCAAATGGCCTGCCCCTTATTCTTAAACTGCGTTTGGATATGTTTATGTATTAATGATTACTGGGCACATGCCAGTGTATATAATAGTGGTGGCGATGAATCAAGCATAGCGTTCCTGTCCTCACGAGCAGAAACGTAAAGTTTCAAGTCAAGCACGGTCTCTCTTCAGAAAGCTTGGATGAAAGGGCATTGATCTGAATGTCCCTCCATCAACACTTCCTGCATTTTCCTTTTATATATATATTTTTTTCATTTTGTAAAAATTATTTTGAAAATTATTTTGAAATACATATTGTAGGATATTTAGAAATTATTAGGAAGATGATTGGGTTACAGTCTGTTTAAGCCTTGATCTTACATACCGGGGAAGCATGATGGGTAAAATGGTTAGGAAGGTAATAAATAGATAAGTCAATATATTTAGCTTTCACAGCACAGCCTAATTAAAATAGCTAAAACTGTGGAACAGAGGGATCTAGGAATAACTGTGCATAGTTCCCTGAAGGTGGAATCGCATGTAGATAGGGTGGTAAAGAAAGCCTTTGGTGTGCTGGCCTTTATAAATCAGAGCATTGAATATAGGAGTAGGGAAGTAATGTTAAAATTGTACAAGGCATTGGTAAGACCAATTCTGGAGTATGGTGTACAATTTTTGGTCGCCTAGTTATAGGAAGGATGTCAAACAAAATAGAGAGAGTACAGAGGAGATTACCTAAATGTTGCCAGGGTTCCAGCAACTATGTGACAGAGAAAGGTTGAACAAGTTAGGTCTTTATTCTTTGGAGCGCAGAAAGTTAAGGGGGGACTTGATTGAGGTCTTAAAATGATGAAAGGGATAGACAGAGTTGACGTGGATACGTTTTCCCATTGAGGGTAGGGGGAAGATTCAAACAAGAGGGCATGACATGAGAATTAAGGGACAGAGGTTTCGGGGTAGGGTGGGTAACGTGAGGGGGGGGGGGGGGAACTTCTTTACTCAGAGGGTGGAGGCTGTGTGGAATCAGCTTCCAGCAGAAGTGGTGGAGGCAGAATCGATTTTAACATTTAAGAGTAAAGTGGATAGGTATATGGACGTGAAGGGAATGGAGGGGTATGGTCTGAGTGCAGGTAGATGGGACTAGGGGAAAACAAATGGTCGGCACGGACTGGAAGGGCCGAGAGGGCCTGTTTCCGTGCTGTAATTGTTATATGGTTATATGGTTAAAAAGCAGGCTTCCTTATCTATTGAGTGGACAGATTTGTTCACTGCTCTGTCTAGGTTCTTATCTGTTGCAACCATACAATTAAGGATGACAATAATGCTAGAGAAACTCAGTGGGTGCAGCAGTATCTATGGAGCGAAGGAAATAGGCAATGTTTCGGGCCGAAACGTAGCCTATTTCTTTCGCTCCATAGATGCTGCCGCACTCACTGAGTTTCTCCAGCATTTCTGTCTACCCCTGATTTTCCAGCATCTGCAGTTCCTTCTTGAACATACGATTAAGGATGTTCTTTGTCACTGTATTTAGCAGGCAAGTCTCCCAGAAATTAACAAACTACCTTTTTTAATAAACTGACCCCAACAATTCTCCATACTGTGAATCTTTGAAACACTGTGGCTTCTCTAAGAGTGTTTTCAGGTGCACACTGTTAAGGCCTTCAGTAGACAAACCTGTTTGATAGACTCGCACTGATCTATGAGCTGCTTGGTCTCACCGATGTAGATCAGCTGACATCTAGAGCAACTGATTCAATAGATGAGGTTGGAGGAGGTGCAGGTGAATCTCTGTCGGACCTGGAATGACTGCTTGGGTCCTTGAATAGAGTGGAGGGGGGAGGTAAAGGGACAAGTGTAGCATCTCTTGCGGTTGCAAGGGAAAGTGCCCGGGGAAGGGGTGGAGCGGGAGGGAAGGGAAGAATTGACAAGGGAGTTGCGGAAGGAGCGGTCTTTGCGGAAGGCAGACAGGGGGGGAGATGGGAAGATGTGGCGAGTGGTGGGGTCACGTTGGAAGTGGCGAAACTGGCGGAGGACTATGTGTTGTATGTGCCGGCTGGTGGAGTGAAAGGTGAGGACCAGGGGGACTCTGCCCTTGTTGCGAGTAGGGGAATGGGGAGAGAGGGCAGTGTTACGGGGTACGGAGGAGACATTGGTGCGAGCCTCATCTGTGGTGGGGAGGGGAATCCTCGTTCTCTGAAGAAGGAGGACAGTTGTGATGCCCTGGTGTGGTACACCTCATCCTGGGAGCAGATGTGGCATAGACGGAGGAATTGGGAATAGGGGATGATCCTTACAGGAAGCAGGGTGGGAGGAAGAGTAGTCCAGATAGTCATGGGAGTCTGTGGGTTTATATTGTAGTTTTATTTTGTAGTTGTGCTTATCTCAGTAATGCCAGATACAGGATATAGCACAAAATTATTTCCAATACATAACCTAGGATTTGATAGTGCATTGGATTGCCAGTTATTGCCAGACTATTATTTAAATGGTGGCCGATTAGGAAAAGGGGAGATGCAGCGAGACCTGGGTGTCATGGTACACCAGTCATTGAAAGTAGGCATGCAGGTGCAGCAGGCAGTGAAAAAAGCGAATGGTATGTTAGCTTTCATAGCAAAAGGATTTGAGTACAGGAGCAGGGAGGTTCTACTTCAGTTGTACAGGGTCTTGGTGAGACCACACCTGGAGTATTTGCGTGCAGTTTTGGTCTCCAAATCTGAGGAAGGACATTATTGCCATAGAGGGAGTGCAGAGAAGGTTCACCAGACTGATTCCTGGGATTGTCAGGACTGTCTTATGAAGAAAGACTGGATAGACTCGGTTTATACTCTCTGGAATTTAGGAGATTAAGAGGGGATCTTATAGAAACTTACACAAATTCTTAAGGGGTTGGACAGGCTAGATGCAGGAAGATTGTTCCCGATGTTGGGGAAGTCCAGGACAAGGGGTCACAGCTTAAGGATAAGGGGGAAATCCTTTAAGACCGAGATGAGAAAGACCTTTTTCACACAGAGAGTGGTGAGTCTCTGGAACTCTCTGCCACAGAGGGTAGTTGAGGCCAGTTCATTGGCTATATTTAAGAGTGAGTTGGATGTGGCCCTTGTGGCTAAGGGGATCAGAGGGTATGGAGAGAAGGCAGGTACGGGATACTGAGTTGGATGATCAGCCATGATCATATTGAATGGCGGTGCAGGCTCGAAGGGCTGAATGGCCTACTCCTGCACCTAATTTCTATGTTTCTATGTTTATTGTTGGTACCTGACGTTACGTAACTGGCGGTTGCAGCTTCCTCCTGCAGGGCCATTGGCTGATTCTCAATGGTTCAATAGAGCTTTATTTGTCACATATGCATCTGCACAGTGAAATTCTTCTGCATATATTACACATGCGGGCACCGCCATTTTTGGTGCCATTATTCAAAGTCCCCCCCCCACAACCGCACGTTGAGGGGACGGGACCCAACAGGTCCCACTTGGTCTAGTCTCCTATAAATTTGCCCCTCATGCCTTCTAGTCTCCGACATTTCCACCCTGGAAAAGGTTCTGACTGTCTACCCTTGCCCACCTCATTGCTGTTTTCAGCAGAAATGTTTCTCCAGCGTTGGATGCAGGATGATGAATGCAAAAGGAACCTGTGCTGGGTAAAGGGTAGCCCGAGGCCGAGAGAATCCGTTTTATCTTTTCATTACTGTCACGTGTACCAACGATACAGTGAAAAATGTAATTTGTGCACGGTATCTCAGTACACATGACAGTAACAATCTGCTATCTATGAGGACAATCGAACGGCACACAATTACAACAGGTGAAGGCAAAAGTGAAAGGGGAGTGCTGAATCTGGTGTTACAGTGACAGAGAACATGCAGATAAAAACAAGGTGCAAAGATCACCACCAGATAAATTAGGAGATTGGAAAGTCATCCTTAACTTATGAGAGGTCCGCTCAAGAGTCAGATAACAGAGAGGACAAAGGTTCTCTGGTTCAAAGCCCAGAGGTGTGAGCTTCGGTTTGGAATTGCTTTTCGTGGTTTATGTTCATTTATGATTTTACAACCATAGTTGAGTTATTAAAATGAGGCCAGGGTTAAATAACTTTAATTGCAATAAGTTGCCTTGTGTGTGAAGATTCTGATGAGGCAGTTAGTCCCTTGGTCCATCACAGGTGGACGGCACGTGCCGCAGCGGTAGGGCAGCGTGGTGGCGTAGCGGTAGAGTTGCTGCCTCACGGCGCGAGACCCAGGTTCGATCCCAACTACAGGTGCTGTTCGCACGAAGTTTGTACGTTCTCCCTGTGACCCGCGTGGGTTTTGTCCGAGATCTTCGGTTTCCTCCCACGCTCCAAACAACTACAGGTTTTCAGGTTAATTGGCTTGGTATAAATGTAAATTGTCCCTAGTATGTGTCGGATAGTGTTAATGTGCGGGGATCACTGGTCGGCGTGGACTCGGTGGGCCGAAGGGCCTGTTTCCACGCTGTATCTCTAAACTAAATATAGTGATCTCCCCACCATGGAAGGTCCATCACGGGTAAAGACCTTCCCACCATCGACGCAATCTACAGGAGGCCCCGTCTCAAAAAGACAGCCAGCATCATCAGAGACCCACACCACCCTGGCCACGCTCTCATCTCGCTGCTACCATCGGGAAGAAGGTACAGGAGCCTGAAAACCGTGACCTCCAGATTCAAAAACAGCTTCTTCCCAGCAGCTATCAAACTCTTGAAAACTACACAACACTAACCACACCACAGAGCTACTCCAAACTTTGAATGACTGTGGTTGCTCAGCGTGCTGGGTTAGTGGAATTAACATGGCATTGTTTACTTGCAATAACTGATGTTATTCTATATCTAGCTTTAGTTTAATTAGAGATACAGCAAACAGGCACTGTGGCCTACTGAGTCCACGCCGACCATTGATAACCTGTTCAAACCATTTCTATGCTATCTCACTATTTCTGTTGTCTCATCCACCCCCTGCACACATGGGACAATTTACAGAAGCCAATTAAACTACAAACCTGCACATCTTTGGGATGTGGAAGGAAACCAGAGCACCCAGAGGAAACCCATGCAGTCACAGGGAGAACGTGCAAACTCCGTACAGACAGCACCCCATATCTGGATTAAACCTGTGTCTGCCGTTGAAGCAGCAGCTCTTCCTGCTGCACCCGCTGAAAAGGTTTGTCTTGCATGCTATCCAGACAAATCATTACCACACACCACGAGTATAGTATTAGTACAAAGAGAAAATAAACAGAGTGCAGAATATAGTGTTACGGCTTCAGAGAAAATGCAAAACATAAGTGCAAGGGTAATGGGTGAGGAGCCACGGATGGTGGTTCACTGTTCTTTACTGGTTTACTTTTCCAAGTAAAGGTAGGATCGCTGTAATCAATCAATCAGTGTTTATTCAGTTTTACACAGCTGTGTAATAAAATGTGCTCAGAATCGAAAAAAGGCCCTGGGGTAATCAGTTAGGATTTAATTACAGATGTGAACATAAAAAGGCACATGAGATAGCTTTGGCAGATTAGGTAAAGGAGAATCCAAAGCGATTCTATAAGTATATTGAGGGCAAAGAGTTACTAACGAGAGAATAGGGCCACTTAAAGATCAGAAATCCAGTGTGGAACCACAGGAGATGAGCGAGGCATTAAATAAATAGTTCTCATCTGTTGTTACCATGGAGAAAGAATGGAATGAAGGGAATACAGGCACCTTATTAGTGATATCTCAATGAGGCCAACATTACAGAAGAGGTGCCCAAAGTCTTAAAACACAGGAATATACATAAATCACTGGGACCTGATCAAAGGTATCCTAACACAGGGCAGGAAGCTCAGGGAGAAATAACCAGACCTCTTATAACCATATAACAATTACAGCACGGAAACAGGCCCTCTCGGCCCTTCCAGTCCGTGCCGACCATTTGTTTTCCCCTAGTCCCATCTACCTGCACTCAGACCATACCCCTCCATTTAAGAGGCACCCCACTGGTCACCGGCTTCCAACCTGACAAACAGCCATCCACCATTACTCTCTGACATCTCCCATTCAGCCACTGTTGAATCCATCTTGCTACTCCGCCATTAACACCGAAAGATTGAACCTTCTTAACCAACCTTCCATGGGGAACCTTGTCAAAGGCCTTACTGAAATCCATATAGACAACATCCACTGCTTTACCCTCATCAATTTCCCTAGTTACCGCTTCAAAAAATTCAAGGTGGTTTGTCAAACATGACCTTCCAGGCACAAATCCATGTTGACTGTTCCTGATCAGACCCTGTTTATCCAGATGCTTATATATATTATCTCTAAGTATCCTTTCCATTAATTTTCCCACCACTGACGTCAAACTAATAGGTCTATAATTGCTAGGTTTATTCTTTGAACCCTTTTTAAACAATGGAACAACATGCGCAGTACGCCAATCCTCCGGCACTATTCCCGTCTCTTGTGTCATCGATAGCCATGGGTGTTACTGGAAGACTGGAGGGTAGCTAATTTGAGGCAGGCTGCATGGAAAACACTGAGAACTGAAAAGGACAGAGTGCTGGAGTAACTCAGCGGGTCAGGCAGCATCTCTGGAGAACTTGGGCATAGAGTGCTGGAGTAACTCAGCAGGTCGGGCGGCATCTCTGGAGAACATGGATAGGTGAGGTTTCACAGGGTGCTGGAGTAACTCAACGGGTTTTAGTTTTTTAGTTTAGAGATACAGCATGGAAACAGGCCCTTCATCACACCGAATCCATGCCGACCAGCGATCCCCATACATTAGCACTATCCTACACACTAGGGACAATATACAATTTTTACTGAAGCCAATTAACGTTCAAACCGGCATGTCATTGGAATGTGGGAGGAAACCTGGAGAAAACCCATGCGGTCACAATGAGAACGAACAAACTCCGTAGAGACAGCACTAATAGTCATGATCAAAGCCGAATCTCCGGTGCTGTGAGGCATCAACTACCACAGTGCCGCCGTGCTGCCCTCAGGAGAACATGGACAGGTGACTTTTCAGGTCAGGACCCTTCTTCAGATGAATTACAGACCAGTGAGCCGGACACAAGTGATGGTTCAGTTATTAACAAGTTGAAGGCCTTTGACAAGTTACCACATGGTCGACTGATCTGGAAGGTTAGATCACATGGGATCCAGGGCGATCTAGCCAATTTCATTCAAAATTGACATGAGAGGAGAGTGGGTGGTGGTGGGTGTTTTTTGGACTGGAGGCTTGAGACAAAGTGATGTCCTACAGGGAATAGTGGTGGGTCATTATTTATATTCATGAATTGTATGTGAATTAGAGATATTGGTAAATAATGGTAGTAAGTTTGTAGATGCATGAAAAATCAACACCAGTGGATTCAATATTTGAAGCAGCATTTGGTTTTAATTTCACTGATTCCTTCAATAATGTGTGAAATGATTAATTTAATTTAAAGGCAGACGCGGCGGGATGGAGAGCAAGCTCACTTGGTTTACACACTCCATGTGCACCTCAAGAGCTGTGCTCTTCCACCACGTCCTCCGTAATTGTTGCATCAGCACCAACGTCTGCCTTCACCCGCTTGCCCACCAGGTTGAAGATGTGGCTGGGGTCCACACCATTGGGCACTGCCACCTTCACAGTCATCATGTCCAGTGTCAGCATCGTTCCTGCTGCAATAGGCACCTTGGCAACAACAGACTTGCCCAGCTGCAAGAGAACAAGGAGGTAACTAACCCAGGGCTGACACAGTGTCTCTGACCCACCTTCACAGGTCACAGCAAGACCTGCAACAACCTATAGGGCGTGAGCTGCAGGGCGAGGTGCGGCAGCCTCGAACTTTATCCTCGGAGTGCAGGAGGATGAGGAGTTATCTTATAGAGGTGTACAAAATCATGAGCGGGGTAGAGTGCATGAACAGAGTCTTGTACCAGAAGGACACAGAGGTGCTGGAGTAACTCAGCGGGTCAGGCAGCATCTGTGGAGAACATGGACACAGAGTGCTGGAGTAACTCAGCGGGTCAGGCAGCATCTGTGGAGAACATGGACACAGAGTGCTGGAGTAACTCAGCGGGTCAGGCAGCATCTGTGGAGAACATGGATTGGTGAGATTGAGTTGGAAAACGTTTCCCCCCCCAGAGTTGGACAATCAAGACTAGAGGGCATAGGTTTAGGGCAAGTAGGGAAAGTTTTAATAGGAACCTGTGGGGCAACTTTTTCCACATCGGGGGTGGTGCGTATATGGAACGAGCTGCCAGAGGAGGTATTTGAGTCAGGGACTATAACAAAATTTAAAAGGCAGTTTTTCTCCAGGTGCATGAATTGGATAGGTTTAGAGAGATATGGGCCAAACGCAAGCAAATGGAACTAGCTTAGATGGAGCATCCCGGTCAGCATGGATGAGTGGGATGAAGGGCCTGTTTCCGTGCCATATGATTATAAATCTATAAATTCTTCTTCAGAGCAGATTAGACATCAGCCAGGTGTGAGGGCTGCACACAAGGACTGTAGGGATGTTGGACGGATGATGCTGCAACACTGCTATAGCTGGGAGGGGAGAGGAAGGTTGCTGGAACACTGGGAGCTGGAGGGGAGGGATGGGAAGGTTGCTGGAACACCGTGAGAGGTGGTAGGGGAGGCTGGTTGCTGTAACACGGCGAGAGGCGGTAGGGGAGGCTGGTTGCTGGGTGGTACATACCTTGTTGTGACAGGCCAGCTCGCAGGGCAGCATTTGTTTTGAGGGGAGAGCCCAGGGCCCTCTCCACAGTGCGGATGCAGCAGACCAGCTCTCTCAGCTCGGCCGGCTCCAGAGACGCCTGGTGGTCACTGCCCTTCCAGCTCTTGTCCAGGGTCACGTGACGCTCCAGCACCTTGGCTCCGAGGGCCACCGCTGCAATGCTGATCGCTATTCCACTCTCATGCCCAGAGTATCCAATGGGAATGTCGGGGAACTCCTTCTGATATTCCTGATGGGGGATCAAAGCATAGAACATAGAACAGTACAGCACAGGAACAGCCCATTTAGCCTAAAACCTTGATTAGTAGATTATGGGGAGAAGGCAGCAGAATGGGGTTAGGAGGGACAGCTAGATCAGCCAATGACGATGGGCCGAATGGCCTAATTCTGCTCCTATCACTGATGACCTTATGACAACCTCAGAACATGGCACCAAGTTATACTTACCTCGTTTGCCTGCACACAATCCATATCCCTCCATTGCCTGCATATCCATGTGCCTATCCATAAGCTCTTAAACACCACTATCGTATCTGCCTCCGCCTCCACCACCACCCCCTGTGTAAAACATTTGCCCTGCACATCTCCTTTAAACTTTCCACTTCAGACCTGAAAGTTGTACTCTCTCGTCTGAGATTTGCAATCTGGAATAAAAGGTTCAGACTGTCTACCCTATCTAAATCACATTTGTCTGGGAACCCTCTCCCTGCCCCATAAACACGCAGCTGCAGGTTGTATCGTGGTGCTTTAGAAACGGAGGAGCTGAGGAATGAAGAGGAGAGCCTGGATGTCAGTGGAGACACTGAGGTGACGTTTCCTGTGCAGCGGGACAACTGATCAGAGGACAGGGGTGAACCACGAGGTGGCGGTGTTCCAACGTCACTGTCTGACTGGAGCTGGTGGACAGGAGCAAGAAGGGTAATTAGTTTGGGAAATTTCGGATGAATGAGGGACAAACATCAAAACATAGGTGCAGGAGTGGGCCATTCAACCCTTCGAGCCAGCACCACCATTCAATATGATCATGGCTGATCATCCAAAATCAGTACTGCATTCCTGCCTTCTCCCCAAGTGACGGAGTGAGTGGAGTTGTGCATTGTGGAATCAGTTTTGGGGTGGCAGGAGGAAGGAGCAAGAGCGGCCGGAGGCAGGCGAGGAAGCCTAGCTTGTCTACGTTGCTCTAACGCGAGGTGCCGTGGGCATTGTACTGACGGTGAGGACTCGCAGGTGGACATCTTCAGGCTCCAAGGGGTAGGCACTGGTACACTGCAGCAAGCAGAAGTAGGGGTTGATGGCTTCACCCGTCTGGTAACAAACTACACTCTTCCCTTTGTCTCCAAGCCCTGGCATGCCCTAAAATTACCATCGGCGCCTGGGGACACAAGGACACACAACAGTGTCAGTGGGTCCAGTCACACACACACACACACACAGTATCAGTGGGTTACAGTCACACACACCCAGTGTCAGTGGTACAGTCAACACACACAGTGACAGTGAGTACAGTCCACACACAGACAGTGTCAGTGGGTACAGTCACACACACACAGCAGTGTCAGTGGGTACAGTCACACAACACACACACACACACCAGTGTCAGTGGGTAGGCACCAAGTCCGTGGGAACAGTCCCAAACAGCAGTGTCAGTGGTACAGTCACAACACACAGTGTCAGTGGGTACAGTCACACACACACACACACAGTGTCCGTGGGTACAGTCACACACACACACATCACACACAAAACACACACACACACACACAGTGTCAGAGGTCCAGTCACCCACACACACCACACACTAAGTGTCAGTGGGTACAGTCACCACCACCCACAAAGCGTCAGTGGGGGTAGTCCACATAGTGACATGGTCAGTGGGTAAGTCACACACACACTACGTGTCAGTGGGTACAGTCACCCACACACAGTGTCAGTGGGTACAGTCCCACACACTACAGTGCCAGTTGGGTACAGTCAACACACACATGTCCAGTGAGTACATCACACACACACACACACACACACAGCAGTGGCAGTGGGTACCGTCACAAACACACACAGTGTCATGGTAGTCACACACACACAGAGTCATGGGTAGTCACACAGCAGTGTCAGTTGGTACAGTCACCACACACACACGGTGTCAGTGGGTACAGTCACACACAGCACTGTCAGTCAGTAGTCACACAACACACACACACACGACACACAAAACACACACAGTGTCAGTGGGTACAGACCTCCACACACACACACACAGTGTCAGTGGGTACAGTCCACACACACAAAAAAATGTGTCAGTGGGGTACAGTCACACACACACACACACACAGTGTCAGTAGGTGAAGTCACACACACCCACGTGTCAGTGGGTGAGTCACATAAAAACAGTGCCAGTGGTACAGTCACAACACTCACACACACAGTGTCAGTGGGTACAGTCACACACACACACACACACCACAGGGTGAATCATTGGTACAGACAACTACAAACACACAGTGCAGTGGTACAGTCACACACACGAGTGACAGTGAGTACAGTCTCACACAACAGTGTCAGTGGGTACAGTCATCCACCACACAGCAGTGTCAGTGGGTACAGTCACACACACAACACACACCAACAGTGTCAGTGGGTAGGCACACACACACACAGTATGATCAGGTTCCCCAGGGAAGGTTGGTAAGAAGGTTCAATCGTTGATTTTAATGGCGGAGTAGCAAGATGGATTCCACAGTGGCTGAATGGAGATGTCAGAGAGTAATGGTGGAATGGCAGTTTGTCAGGTTGGAAGCCGGTGAACCAGTGGGGTTGCCTCAGGGATCTGTGTTGGGACCACTGATGTTTGTCCATGTACATCAATGATCTGGATGATGGGGTGGAAATGGATAATAAGTATGCAGATATACTAAGATAGTGGTGTTTGTTGGATAATGAAGAAGATTTTCAAAGTCTACAGAGAGATTGGGCCATTTGGAAAAGTGGCTGAAAGATGGGCAGATGAGTTTAATGCTGTTAAGTGTGAAGTGCAACATCTTGGCAGGATCAAATCAAAGTAGACGTACATGGTAAATGGTAGGGATTGGGAAATGCTGTGGAACAGAGGGCTCTAGGAATAACTGTGGCATAGTCCCCGCTGAAGGTGTAATCGCTGTAATAGGGTGGTAAAGAAAGTCCTTTGGTGTGCTGGCCTTTATAAATCAGAGCATTGAATATAGTAGGAAGTAATGTTAAAATGTTACCAAGGCATTGGTAAGACCATTTCTGGAGTATGGTGTACAATTTTGGTCGCTTAACTATATTAAGGATTCAACAAAATAGAGAGAGTACAGAGGAGATTTTACTAGAATGTTGCCTGGTTCCAGCAACTATGTACAGATAAAGGATGAACAAGTTAGGTCGTTTTTAATTTCTTTGGAGTGCAGAAGGTTAAGGGTGGCTTGATTGAGGTCTTAACATGATGAAAAGGGATAGACAGAGTTGACGTGGATACGTTTTTTCCCCAAGAGGTAGGGAAGATTCAAACAAGAGGGCATGAACATGAGAATTACGGGACAGAGTTTCGGAGTAACGCGAGGGAAACTTCTTTACTCAGAGGTGGTGGCTGTGTGGAATGAGCTTCCGCAGAAGTGGGTGGAGGCGAGGATCGATTTTAACATTTAAAAGAAAAGTGGAAAGGTTAATGGACGTTGAAGGAATGGAGGGGTATGGTTTGAGTGGCCGGTAGATGGGTACTAGGGGAAAACAATGGTCGCACGGACTGGAAGGGCCGAGAGGGCCTGTCCCGTCTGTAATTGTAATATGGTTATAGGATATAAAGTGGTCATGGGTACAGATCACACACCCACACAGTGTCCAGTGGGTACAGTCACATAGTGACAGTGTCATGTGTATCCACAACACACAACAGCAACAGTGGGTACAGTCCACACACACAGTGTCAGTGGTACAGTCACAACCATACAGTGACTGGGTACAGTCACACACACCACACCGTGTCAGGTGGGTACAGTCACACACACACAGTGTCAGTGACACCGTCCACACACACAGTGTCAGTGGGTACAGTCACACACATTGTCAGTTAGTGAGTAGTCTCACACACACACAGTCAGTGGTCGTCACACCACAGACACGAGTGTCATGGGTACAGTCACACACACACAGTGGGACAGTGGGTACAGTCCACACGACACACAGTGCAGGTGTGTACAGTCACACACACACCTTGTCAGTGGGTACAGTCACACACACAGTGTCAGTGGGTACATTCACACAACACACAATGTCAGTGGGAACATACACAACACACACACACACAGTGTCAGTGGGTAGTCACACACACGTGTCAGTGGGTAGTCACACACACACAGAATCAGTGGGTACTCACGCACCACAGTATCAGTGGGTACAGTCCACACACACACACTGTGGTCCAGTGGTCCAGTCACCCACAACACCCAGCGTCAGTGGTAGGCTCACACACACACCGTGGCATGGTACAGTCACACACAGACACAGTGTCAGTGGGTACAGTCCCACACACACAGTGTCAGTGGAGTACAGTCACACACACACTATCAGTGGGTACAGTCACACAACACACTGTGTCAGTGGGTACGTCACACACGCCACACTGTGGTCAGTGGGTAAGTCACACACAGCAGTGTCATAGAGTACAGTCACACACACACACAACAGCAGTGTCAGTGGGTACATCACACATGTCAGTGATAGTAGTCACCACAGCAGTGGTCAGTGGGTACAGTCACAACACACACACACGCGTCAGTGGGTAGTTCTCACACACACAGTGTCAGTGGGTAGTCTCGACACACCACAAACACAGTGTCAGTGGGTACAGTCTCACACACACAGGTCAGTGAGTAAGTCACCACACACAGTGTCAGTGGTACAGCACACACAGTGTCATGAGTAGTCTCACACACACACAAGTCAGTGGTAGTCCACACACAATCACAGTGTCAGTGGTACATCACACACACACAGTGTCAGTGGTACTCACACTCACACAGTGTCAGTGTGTACAGTCACACACACACAGTTCAAGTGGGTACATCCACACTCACAGTGTCCAGTGGTACATTCACACACACACAATGTCATGGTACATTCACACACACACAGTGTCAAGTGGGGTAAGTCCACACACAGTGTCAAGTGGGTAGTCAGCACACACACAGTATCAGTGGGTGTCACGACACAAGTGTAGTGGTACTTCACACGCACAACATATCAGTGGTGACAGACACACCCACAGTGTCAGTTGATACACAGTCACACACACACTATCAGGGGTACAGTCCACACACACAACTGGTGTCAGTGGGTACAGTCACACACCCACACTGTGTCAGTGGGTACAGTCACACACAGCAAGTGTCAAGAGTACAGTCACACACACACACACAGCAGTGTCAGTGGGTACAGTTCACACAGTGTCAGTGAGTAGTCACACACAGCAGTGTCAGTGGGTACAGTCCACACACACACACACAGAGCGTCAGTGGGTAGTCTCACCCACAGAGTGTCATGGGTAGTCCTCACACACACACACACCGTGTCATTGGGTACAGCACACACACAGTGTCAGTGGGTACAGCCACACACAACAGTTAGTGGGTACAGTCCCGACACACCCACATGTCAGTGGGTACAGTCACACACACACACACAACACACACACATTATCAGTGGTATAGATCACACACACACAAGTGTCCAGTGGGTATCCCACACCCACAGTATACAGTGGTACAGTCACGCACTACACACAGTTGTCAGTGGTACATGTCACACACACACACAGTCAGTGGTTAGCAAGGTCACACCAGTGGTCAGTTTGGGGGGGTACAGACACACACACACAAGTGGTCAGTGAGACAGTCCACACACAGCATTGTCAGTGGTTAACAGTCACACACAGCATGTCAGTGGGTACAAGTCACACACACAGTGCAAGTGAGTAGTCACAACACACAGCAGTGTCAGTGGTAGTCACACACACACAGCGTCAGTGGTAGTATCACACCACACACAGTGTCAGAGGATACAGTCCCCAACACACACACAGGGTCAGTGGGTACAGTCACACACAAAACACACACACACACACCAGTGTCAGGGGTACAGCCCCATAGTGACAGTGTAGTGGGTACAGTCACACACATACACACAGTGTCAGTGGGTACAGTCACACACACACAGTGTCAGGTGGTACAGTCACAAATACAGCAGTGTCAGTGGTACAGTCCACACAGCAGTGTCATGGTACAGGCACACAGCAGTAGTCCAGTGGGGTACCGTCACACACACACACACAGTGTGTCAGTGGGTACAGTCACACACACCGTGTCCGTGGGTAATCACACACACACAGTTGTCATGGAACAGTCTCACACACACACACATGTTAGGTTAGAGTCACACACACAGTGTTAGATACAGTCACACACACACACAGTTCCGGTGGGTACAGTCAACAGTGACATGGTACAGTCACAACCCACACATGTGTCCGTGGGTACAGACCCACACACACAGGTCAGTGGATGCGTCCACACACACACACATACAGTGGTCAGTAGGTGCATCACACAGACCCCACATACAGTGTCAGTAGGTTCGATAACACACACACACACACACACACGGGTCAGTGGGTACAGTCACACACACACACACACACAGTGTCAGAGGGTACAGTCACACACACACACAAGTGACGGTGGGTACAGACACACACCCACCACACACAGAGTTTTCAGGGCGGGTAAACAGTCACAACACACAGTGTCAGTGGTATACTCACACACACACACACACACAGTGACAGTGGGTATAGTCACACACAACACACACACACACACAACACAGTGTCAGTGGGTAGTCACACACACACACAGTATCAGTGGGTACAGTACACACACACGGTGTCCAGTGGGTACAGTCACACACACCACAAACCGAGTATCATTCGGGTACAGTCACGTTACAACATTCAGTGTCAGTGGGTACAGTCCACAACACACAGTGTCATGGTATAGTCACGTACACAACACAAGTGTCAGTGGGTATCACACACACACACGAGTCATCAGTGGGTACAGTCACAACACACACATGGTCAGTGGGTACAGTCACACACACACACACAGTGTCAGTGGTACAGTCACACACACACACGTGTCAAGTGGTACAGTCACACACAACACACACACAACACACGCCACACACACACACACACAGTGTCAGTGGGATAGTCACATCGCAGTGTCAGTGAGTACAAGGTCACAGACAACACACAAAAACACAGTGCCAGTGGTACAGTCACACACACAAACAGACCACAGTTCAGTGGGTACATCACACACCCAGTGTCAGTGGGTAGTCCACCCACACAGTGTCGGGTAATAATCACACACATGTCAGTGGGTAGACAGCAACACAGTAATCAGTGGGTACCAGTCCCAACACACACACACGACACACACTGTGTCAGTGGTACAGTCCACACCCACTACACAAGCGTCAGTGGGTAGGCTCACACACACACCGTGACAGTGGTACAGTCACACCACGCACACAGCGTCAGTGGGTAGACCACACACACCCAAAGTGGTCAGTGGTACAGTCACACACAGACCGTCAGTGGGTACAGTCACACACACAGTGTCAGTGAGTACAGTCACACACACAGTATCAGTGGGTACAGGTCAACACACACACTATCAGGGGTACAGTCACACACACTGTGTCAGTGGTACAGTCACACACCCCCACGTGCCATGTACAGTCACATAGTGACAGTGTCATGTGTACAGTCACACACACACACAGGTCATGGTACAGTCACACCCACACACCAGTGGTCAGAGGTAACAGTCACACACACACACAGTGTTCAGTGGTACAGTCACAACACACACTCAGAGTTTTCAGTGGGTCAGTCACACACACAGTGTCAGTGGGGTATCCTCACACACACACACAGTGTCAGTGGGTATAGTCACACACACACACACACACAGTGTCAGTGGTATCACACACACACAACACATATCTGTGGGTACAGTCACACCCACACTGTTTTCATGGGGTAACAGTCAACACACACACACACACACACACACACACACAGAGTATCAGCGGGTACATTCAACACCACCACAGTGACAGTGGGTACAGGCACACAACACACACACAATCACAGTTGCAGTGGGTATAGGCACACACACACACAGTGTCAGTGGGTAGTCACAACACACACAGTATCAGTGGGAACAGTTCACACACACACTGTGGGTCATGGTACATCACACACACACACAGTGTCAGTGGGTATCAGTCACACACACACCACAGTATCAGTGGGTACAGTCCACACACACATGTCATTGGGTACAGTCAACACACACACACACACACACACACAGTGTCAGTGGTAGTCCACACTCCATGGTCAGTGAGTACAGTCACAGACACACACACACACAGTGCCAGTGGGTACAGTCTCACACAACAAACAGACCACAGTATCAGTGGGTACAGTCCCACACACAGTGTCAGTGGGTAGTCACACATACACACAGTGTCAGTGGGTATAATCACACACGTGTCAGTGGTAGTCACGCACAACAGTAATCAGTGGTACATCCAGCACACACACACACACTGTGTCAGTGGGTACAGTCACCCACAAGCGTCAGTGGGTTAGTCCTCACACACCCACATGTCCAGTGGGTACAGTCACACACGCCCACATGCGACAGTGGGTAGTCTCACACACTACACAAAGTGTCAGGTGGGTACAGGTCACACACGAGATCACAGTGTCAGTGGGGTTACAGTCACACACACAGTGTCAGTGAGTACAGTCCACACACACAGTATCAGTGGGTACAGTCACACACACACTGTGTCAGTGGGTACAGTCACACACCCACTCTGTGTCAGGGTACAGTCACATAGTGACAGTGTCAGTGGTGTACAGTCACACACCCACATAGCGTCAGTGGGGTACAGTCCACACACAATACAGTTATCAGTGGGTACAGTCACAACCATACAAGTCAGTGCGTACAGTCACACACACGCACAGTGTTCAGTAGTACAGTCACACACACCGCGTGTCAGTGGGTACATCACGACACACACACACACTATCAGGGGGTACAGTCACACACACACACTGTGACAGAGGGTACAGTCACATACCCAACAGTGTCAGTGGGTACAGTCACATATTGACATGTCACTGTGTAGTCACACACACCCAACATCAGTGGGTACAGTCACACACACACATACACTGTCAGTGGGTACCAGTCACACACACAGTTTCGGTGAGTGAAAGTCACACACACACACACAATGCAGTGGGTACAGTCGACAACAACAGTGGCAGTGAGTAGTCACACACAGCATTGGTCCAGGGGTACCAGGTCACACACACACAAGCATCAGTGGGTAGTCTCACACACACAAAACACAACAGTCAGTGTACAGTCACACAGCAACACCACACAGTTCAGTGGGTACAGTCCACACCCACAGGTCCATGGGGTACAAGTCACCCACGCACACAGTGTCAGTGGGTACAGTCTCAACACACGCACACAGTGTCGGTGGGGTACAGTCACACCACCACACAGTTCCAGTGAGTAGTCTCACAGTGTCCAGTGGGTAAAGTCACACACAACACCCATGTCAGGGGTTACAGTCAGCACACAGTGTCAGTGGGTACATTCACGCAACAGTGTCAGTGGGTACAGTCACACTCCCACAGTTTCAGCAGGGTACGGGTCACACACACAACAATGTCAGTTGGGTACGTCACACCACACCAGTTCCATGGGTACCGTCACACACACCACACATTAGTGGGGTACAGTCACACACACAGAGTCGTGGGTACAGTCACAAACACACAGTGTTCTTGGGTACAGTCACACACACACATGTCAGTGGGTAACATTCACACACACACAACACTACACAGTGTTAGTCGGTACAGTCAACAGTGTCAGTGGTACAGTCACACACATACACACAGTGTCAGGTGGGTACAGTCCACACAACACACACACGTGGTCAGTGAGTATAGTCACACACACCCACACTGTGTCGCAGTGGGTAAAGTCCACACACACACCACACACTGTGTCAGTGGGTAGTCACATAGTGACAGTGTTTAGTGTGTACAGTCACACCACACACACAGTTCAGTTGGTAGCTTACACACAATGTCAGGGGGTACAGTCACACACACCCACATGTCAGTGGGTACAGGCAACACACACAGTGTCAGTGATACAGTCACACATTGTTCCAGTGAGTACAGTCACCTCACACACAGCAGTGTCAGTGGGTACAGTCATACCCCACACAAACACAAACACACACAGTGATCCCCCCCCAGTGGTACAAGTCACACCACACACACAAACACACACACACACAATGGTCAGGGGTACAGTCACACACACAACAGTTAGTTAGTACACACAGGCAGTCACAAACACACAGTGGTCATGGGTACAGTCCCCACACACACACACATGTTCCAGTTTGGTACAGTCACACACGCAGTGGTCATGGTCGTCACACACTCACAGGTGTCAGTGGGTAAGTCCACACACACACAGTAGTCAGTAGGGGGTAGTCACAACACATCACACACAGTGTCAGTGGGTATGCCTTCACACACATCACAGTGTCATGGTGTACAGTCCAACACAACACAAACGGTGTCCAGTGGTAATCACACAACACAGTAATCCAGTGGTACAGTCCACACCAACAGTCAGTGGGTACAGTCCAATGCACAAAGTGTCAGTGGGTAGTCTACGCACAGCATGTGTGGGTACAGTCCACACGACACACACACACACAGCAGTGTCAATGGGTACAGTCCTCACACACACACACCCACGACACACACACCGTGTCAGTGGGTACAGTCACACACACACACAGTGCAAAGTGGCAGTCACAACACACAGTGTCAGTGGGTACAGTCACACACCACACAGTGTTAGTTGGTACAGCAGGTCACCCCCTAACACACGACACACAACAGTGTCAGTGGGTAGTCAAATTGCCACACACACAGTGTCAGTGGGTAGAACACACACACACAGTGGGCAGTGTTATCACACACACACAGTGGTCATGGGTACATCACACACACAGTGTCAGTGGGTACAGTCACACACACAGCAGTGGGTACAGTCACGCACACACCAGTGTCAGTGGGTACAGTCACACACACACAAACGTGTCAGTGGGTAGTCACACACACACAGTATCAGTGGTCGTCAGTCACAACACACACAGTGTCATCGTGGTACAGTCATGCACACACACAGTGTCATGGGTAGTCACGCGCACAGCAGTGTCCAGTGGGTACAGTCAACACACCACACACACACAGTGTCAAGTGGGTACAGCCAGCACACACACTCTCACGAAACACACACACACAGTGTCAGTGGTAGTCACACAACCACACAGAACAGTGTCAGTGGGTAGTCACACACACACAGTGGTACACACACACACACCACAGTGTCAGTGGGTACATCACACACCACACAGTGTCAGTGGGTACATGCCACCACACAAGAGTCATGGGTACAGTCACTCACACAGTGTCAGTGGGTACAGTTCACACACACACACACAGTGTCAGTGGGTACATGGTCACACACACACACACACAGTGTCAGTGGGTACAGTCACACACAAGCAGTGTCAGTGGGTATACACACACACAGTGTCAGTGGGTACAGTCCACACACACAGTGTCAGTGGGTAATTCACACACACACAGTGTTCAGTGGTACAGTCAAAACACACACGTATCAGTGGGTAAGTCACAGCACACACACAGTGTCAAGTGGGTACAGTCACACACGCACACAGTGACGTGGGTGACATGCACACACGCACACAGTGTCGGTGTGTGGTTACAGTCACACACACAGTGTCAGTGAGTAAGTCACACACCGTGTCAGTGGGTATCAGCCACACACACAAACACACACAGTGTCAGTGGGTACAGTCACACACACCGTCAGTGGGTACATTCAGTGTCAGTGGTACCAGTCACACACATACACACAGTGTCAGTGGGAACTGTCACACAGCACACACACACACTACAACACACCACACTGTGTCAGTGGGTACAGTCACACACACACACACATGTAGTGGGTACAGTCACACACACAGTGTCAGTGGGTAGTCACACACACACACATGTCTAGTGGGTACAGTCACACACACACAGTGTGTAGAGGGTACATCACACACACACACACACACACAGTGTCCAGTGGTACGTACAGTCAACAGTGTCAGTGGGGTATGTCACACACAATACACACAGTTCGGTCAGGTACAGGTCCACCACACACACAACACACACACACGACACAACAGGATCATGAGTAAACAGTCACACCACACACCCTGTGTCAGTGGGTAACACACACAAACAGTGTCAGTGGGTTACAGTCACCTCGACTGTGTCGTGGGTAAGTGGGTACAGTCAACACGCACACAGTGGACGGTGTATGTGTACATGTCACACACTCACACACAAAACAGTGTGTAGTAACACACAGTGTCAGTTTTGGGTACAGTCTACAATTGTCAGTGTACCAACACTGTGGTCAGTGGGTACAGTACACACACAGTCAGTGGGTACAGTCACAGACCACGACAGTTCACACACGCACAATGTCAGTGGTACCAGTCACTCAGTACACACACAACCGCAGTGTCAGTGGGTATACGTCACACACACACACACACACAGTGTCAATGGTGGACAGGTCCACACAGTCACCGCACACACACACTCACATTCAGTGGGTACAGTCACACACCTCACAGTGAAAAGTCAGGGGTACAGTCCCACAAACACACAGTGTCAGTGGGTACAGTCACCACACACACAGTGTCAGTTGGAGTACATTCACTACACATGTTCATGGTAGTGCACACACACACGTGGTCTGTGGGTAGTCGGTACACCGTCACACAGTATCATGTCACACACACACACACTAGCAGTGGGTACAGTCACACACATACACACAGTGTCAGTGGGGTACAGTCACACGCACACACACAAACTCGTGTGCGAGGTGGGTAAACAAAAAAAAGTCCACACACACACTGTGTCAGTGAGCTACAGTCACACACACAGACACTGTGTCAGTGGGTACAGTCACACACACACACTGTGTCAGTGGGTAGTCACAGTGACAGTGGTTAGTGTGTACAGCACACACCACACACACACACACACAGTGTCAGTTGGTTAGGCTTACAACACAATGTCGTGGGTACATTCCGCGACACACACCCACAGTGTCAGTGGGTACAGAGCACACACACAGTGTCAGGGGAGTACAGTCACACATATGTCAGTGAGTAACAGTCACTCCACACAGCAGTGTCAGTGGTTACAGTCACACACACACACACACCACACAGTGTCAAGGGAGTACAGTCACACACACACAACACCAACACACAATGTCAGTGGTACAGTCCACACACACACACAGTGAAATTGTGGGCAGTTCACAAACACACAGTGCAGTGGGTTGCAGTTCACACACACACACAGTGTTAGTTGGTACAGTCACACACTCAGGTGTCAGTGGGTAGTCACACCAACACAGTGTCATGGGTAGTCACATGCACACACACAGTGTTGGGTAGTTCACACACACACACACTACAGTGGGTACAGTCACACACAAACACGTGTCAGTGGGTACAGTCACACACACACACCGGTGTAGTAGGGTAGTCACACACACACAATCAGTGGTACAGTCACACACATAGTGTCAGTGGGTACAGTCATGGCACACTGTGTCAGTGGGTACAGTCCACGCACCAGCGGGTCAGTGGTGTACAGTCACAGACACACACAGTGTACATGGGTACAGCCACACAAACACTCTCACACACAGTGTCAGTGGGTAGACACAAACACACACGTGTCATGAGTATCACACACACAGTCAGTGGGTACAAGTCACAACAACACAGTGTCATGGTAGTCACACACGACACACACAGTGTCAGTGGGTACATGCACACACACCAGTGTCAGTGGGTACAGTCACACACACACAGTGTCAGTGGGTACAGTCACACACACACACAGTGTCAGTGGGTACAGTCACACACACACACACACTATAGTGTCAGTGGGTTAACAGTAACAAAACACACAGTGTCAGAGGGGTACAGTCACACACAACAGTGTCAGTGGGGTAGTCACACACCACACAGTGTCAGTGGGTAGTCACACACATACCACAGTATCAGTGGGGTATCACACCACAAACAAAGTGTCAGTGGGTAGTCACACACACACTATCAGTGGGTACAGTACACTCACACTCACACAGTGTCAGTGGGTACAGTTCACCCATTCAGTGTCAGTGTGGTACAGGTCACACATACAGTGTCAGTGGGTACAGTCACGCACACACAGTGTCAGTGGGTACAGTCACGCACACGCAGTGTCAGTGGGTACAGTCACACACAGCAGTGTCAGTGGGTACAGTCACACACAGTGTCAGTGGGTAGTCACACACAGCAGTGTCAGTGGGTACAGTCACACACACAGCGTCAGTGGGTAGTCTTACACACAGTGTCATTGGGTATAGTCACACACACACACAGTGTCAGTGGGTACAGTCACACACACAGTGTCAGTGGGTACAGTCACACACACAGTGTCAGTGGGTACAGTCACACACACACAGTGTCAGTGGGTACAGTCACACACACACAGTGTCAGTGGGTACAGTCACACACACACAGTGTCAGTGGGTACAGTCACACACACACAGTATCAGTGGGTACAGTCACACACACAGTGTCAGTGGGTACAGTCACACACACAGTGTCAGTGGGTACAGTCACACACACACACACACAGTGTCAGTGGGTACAGTCACAAACACACAGTGTCAGTGGGTACAGTCACACACACACACAGTGTTAGTCGGTACAGTCACACACAGTGTCAGTGGGTACAGTCACACACAGTGTCAGTGGGTAGTCACACAGTGTCAGTGGGTAGTCACACACAAATGCAGTGGGTACAGTCACACACACACAGTGCAGTGAGTAGTCACAAACAGTGTCAGTGGGTGACAGTCACACACACATGCACACTCAGTGTTCAGTGGGTACAGTCACAAACACACAGTGTCAGTGGGTACAGTCACACACACACAGTGTTAGTCGGTACAGTCACACACAGTGTCAGTGGGTAGTCACACACAGTGTCAGTGGGTAGTCACACACAGTGTCAAGTGGGTAGTCACACACACAGTATCAGTGGGTACAGCCACACACACACTGTGTCAGTGGTACAGTCACACACACACACACACACTGTGAGCAAGTGGGTAGTTCACATAGTGACAGTGTTAGTGTGTACATCACACACACACACACAGTGTCAGTTGGTAGGCTTACACACAATGTCAGTGGGTACAGTCACACACACCCCACAAACCCACAGTGTCAGTGGGTACAGTCACTCACACACAGTGTCAGTGAGAACAGGTCCACAGTCACACAATGTCAGTGAGTACAGTCACTCACACACAGCAGTGGGTCAGTGGGTACAGTCACAACACAAGTCACACACACACACACACACACTACAACACAGTGGGTACAGACACACACACACAGTGGGTAACACCTGTGTCTGTGGGTAGTCAACAGGGCGTGTCAGTGGGTACAGTCACACACACACACTCACACACAGTCATGGTGGGTACACACACACACACCCACACACACACACTGTGTTAGTTTGGGACAGTCACACACAAGCATGTCAGGTTAGTCACACACACACCTCTGTGTCAGTGGGTAGTTCACACTCACAGTGTCACACACACACACAACTAGTGGGTACACACACAGTCAGTGGGTAGTCACACACACACACGTGTCAGTGGGGTAGGTCCAGTTGGGTACAGTCACACACATACAGTGTCGTGGGTACAGTCATCAGTGGGTAAAAACACACACACACACACACACACACAGTGTCAGGGGTAACAGGCGCGCCACACACAACACACCACACACACACTACAGTGGGTACAGTGGGGTAAAGTCAACACACACACACACAGTGGTGTACAGTCACACACACACCAGTGTCAGTGGGTACAGTCACACACACACACAAGTGTCCAGTCACACACAATCACACACAGTGTGTCAGCTCACACACAGATGGGTACACCACACAGTGTCAGTCACAGTAGTGGGTACACACACACACACACAGCAGTGTCAGAGGGTACAAGTCACAAAACCACATGTCAACACACAGTGACAGTCACACACACACAGTGTCTCAGTGGTAGTCACACACACACAGTGTCAGTGGGTCACACACACAGTGTCAGTGGGTCACACACGGACAGTGTCAGTGGGTATAGTCACACACACACACAGTGTCAGTGGGTACAGTCACCACAACGCACACAGTGTCGGTGGGTACACACACAGTGGGTACACACAGTGTCACAACAATCAGTGGGTACAGTGGGCACAGTGGTCCGGGGTTTACAGTCACGTGTCAGTGGGTACAGTCACACACACACACACACAGTGTCAGTGGTACAGTCACACACACAGTGTGGGTACATTCACACACAGTGTCAGTGGGTACACGACAGCAGTGTCAGTCAGGGGTACACACACACACACACAGTTGTCAGTGGGTACAGTCACACACACACAGTGTCAGTGGGTACAGTCACACACACAGTGTCAGTGGGTACAGTCACACACACACAGTGTCAGTGGGTACAGTCACACACACACAGTGTCAGTGGGTACAGTCACACACACACACAGTGTCAGTCAACACAGGGTAGTGGGTACAGTTCACACACACACACACAGTGTCAGTGGGTACAGTCACACACACACAGTGTCAGTGGGTACAGTCTCACACACACACAGTGTCAGTGGGTACAGTCACACACACACACACACAGTGTCAGTGGGTACAGTCACACACACACACAGTGTCAGTGGGTACAGTCACACACACAGTGTCAGTGGGTACACACACACACAGTGTCAGTGGGTAGTCACACACACACACAGTACACAGTCAGTGTCAGTGGGTACAGTCACACACACACACTCACACACACACACACACTGTGTCAGTGAGTAGCAGTGGTACACACACACATGTGTCAGTGGGTACAGTGTCACAGTGTCAGTGGGTACACGTGGTCAGTCACACACACACACAGTGTGGGGTCAGTGAGTACAGTCACAATGTCAGTGACATGTCACACACACCACAGTGTCAGTGGGTAACAGTCACCACACACACACACACACAGTGTCAGTGGGTACAGTCACACACAATGTCAGTGGGTACAGTCACACACACAGTGACAAAGTGGGCAGTCACAACACACACACAGTGTCAAGTGGGTACAGTCACACACACACACACATGTCAGTGGGTACAGTCACACACACACACAGTGTCAGTGGGCCAGTCACACTCACACAGTGTCAGTGGGTACAGTCACACACACACACAGTGTCAGTGGGTAGTCTCACACACACACAGTGTCAGTGGGTACAGTCACACACACACACACAGTGTCAGTGGGTAGTCACACACACACACAGTGTCAGTGGGTAGTCTCACACACACACACACAGTGTCAGTGGGTACAGTCACACACACACAGTGTCAGTGGGTACAGTCACACAAGGGACACACAGTGTCTGTGGGTAAAGGAAGATCACAACACTCAGTGTCAGGAGTAGTCACACACACACAGTGTCAGTGGGTACAGTCACACACACACAGTGTCAGTGGGTACAGTCACACACACACACACACACACACACAGTGTCAGTGGGTACAGTCACACACACACACACAGTGTCAGTGGGTACAGTCACACAACACAGTGTCAGTGGGTACAGTCACACACACACAGTGTCAGTGGGTACAGTCACACACACAGTGTCAGTGGGTACAGTCACACACACACACAGTGTCAGTGGGTACAGTCACACACACACAGTGTCAGTGGGTAGTCACACACACACACACAACAGTGTCAGTGGGTACAGTCACACACACACAGTGTCAGTGGGTACAGTCACACACACACAGTGGGGATTACAGTTCAGTGTCAGTGTCAGTGGGTAGTCACACACACACACACAGTGTCAGTGGGTCAGTGGGTAGTCACACACACACACAGTGTCAGTGGGTACACACACACACACAGTGTCAGTGGGTAGTCACACACAAGTGTCAGTGGGTACAGTCACACACACACAGTGTCAGTGGGTACAGTCACACACACACACACACACAGTGTCAGTGGTACAGTCACACACACTGTGTCAGTGGGTACAGTCACACACACAGTGTCAGTGGGTACAGTCACACACACACACAGTGTCAGTGGGTACAGTCACACACACACAGTGTCAGTGGGTACACACACAGTGTCAGTGGGTACAGTCACACACACAGTCTGTCAGTGGTGTAACAGTCACACACACACGTGTCAGTGGGTACAGTCACACACACACACACAGTGTCAGTGGGTACAGTGTCAGTGGGTACAGTCACACACACAGTGTCAGTGGGTACAGTCACACACACAGTGTCAGTGGGTACAGTCACACACACAGTGTCAGTGGGTACAGTCACACACATACAGTGTCAGTGGGTACAGTCACACACACAGTGTCAGTGGGTACAGTCACACTCACACACACAGTGTCATAGTCGGTAGTCAGTCACACACAGTGTCAGTGGGTAGTCACACACAGTGTCAGTGGGTAGTCACACACACAGTGTCAGTGGGTAGTCGCACACAAATGCAGTGGGTACAGTCATACACACACAGTGTCAGTGGGTAGTCACACACACAGTATCAGTGGGTACAGTCACACACACACACACACACAGTGTCAGTGGGTACAGTCACAAACACACAGTGTCAGTGGGTACAGTCACACACACACAGTGTTAGTCGGTACAGTCACACACAGTGTCAGTGGGTAGTCACACACAGTGTCAGTGGGTAGTCATACACACACAGTGTCAGTGGGTAGTCACACACACAGTATCAGTGGGTACAGCCACACACACACACTGTGTCAGTGGGTACAGTCACACACCCACCCAGTGTCAGTGGGTAAAGTCACACAGACACAGTGTCAGTGGGTAGTCACATAGTGAGTGTCAGTGGGTACAGTCACACACACACAGTGTCAGTGGGCACAGTCACACACAGCAGAGTTGTGGGTAGTCACACACACACACAGTCAGTGCATACAGTCGCATAGTGACAGTGGGTACAGTCACACACACACAGCAGTGTCAGTGGGTACAGTCACACAGTGTCAATGGGTACAGTCACACACACAGCAGTGTCAGTGGGTACAGTCACACACACACAGTGTCAGTGGGTACAGTCACACACAGCAGTGTCTGTGGGTAGTCACACACACACACACACATAGTGTCAGTGGGTACAGTCGCATAGTGTTAGTGGGTACAGTCACACACACACACACACACACACACAGTGTCAGTGGGTACAGTCACACACACACAGTGTCAGTGGGTAGTCACACACACACACAGACATACATACACACAGACAGACACACACACAACAGGGTAAAAACCCCGTCAGTGGAAACAGGGCAAAGATAGCATCAGCGGAACAGTCTCCCGGAGAAGGGCAGGGAATTTTGGAACCCCACTCACCTTTCTTGGCAGCCTTCTCCAGATACGGAAAGTTATTGGTGTCTCCAGAACCAACTTTGAAGAAAGGCACATTAAGTTCGTGGAGAAATTCTACCGCCATCTGAAAGACAAAAGAATATTGCTGGCTTTGCTTTCGATCACCCAGAACTGCCCCGTCTCTGCATCCCAGGACACCTTCGCTTCCCTCCTGCTCATTGCTTGCTTACTCCCACAGGCCCGGCCTCGCCTCACTTCTGTCAGCACCTCGCAGAAGACAGTGATCATTAACACTGAACTCTTCGGGACAAGGACAGGGAGCTGTCAGCCACTCTGTCTCGAGGGCAGTCGTCCATTCAACATCTACCTGGTCGCATCTCGCAGTCAAGACCCCGCACCTTTGGTGTCTGCTCATTCCCAAATGGGCCACTGGCCACTGTATCTCAGCAAAGCCCCAGAGTCTGCGGGAATCAGGCCCCTGAGCAACACCAATAGCAGGCAGCGCACCCACTCACCTGCGCGTGAATTTATACTTTCAGACTGCAGTCATCACGGTAACTGAAAGCACACTCGAGGGGCGGCACAGTGGTGCAGCGGGTAGAGCTGCTACCACACAGCACCAGAAATCCGGGTTCCATCCTGACCTCATGTGATGCCTGTGTGCAGTTTGCACGTTCTCCCTCTGACCGTGTGTGTTTTCTCTGGGATGCTCCGGATTCCTCCCACACCCCAAAGGTTAATTGGCCGTCTGTAAATTTCCCCTGGTGTGTAGGGAGTGGGTGAGAAAGTGGCATAACATAGAACTAGTGGGTGATTGGTGGTCGGCATGGAATCAGTGGGTCAATGGGTCTGTTTCATGCTGTATCTCTGAACATACATAGTCTCTCGGACAGGGTTTCAATACAGTGAAGCAGTGCAGGGCGCAGCAGGTACTGAGTGAATTTGTCTGCAGCTTCCAGTCCTGGCTGCACAGACAGCTCAGTCATTAAAGGTGTCCTCTCCACAAACAGGGGGCTCTTCTTTGCAAACAATTGCAGGGGGTATACAACAACCTAGGGCGACATAGAACGTTCCAGTGGGCAGGAGCAAGGGAATCCCAAAGCTTTAGGTACATTACCAGCAATAATAGCCAAGGAAAGAGTGGGAGCCACTAAAGCCCAGAAAGGCAACGTGTAGCCAGGGGAAGGTGGCAAATGTCACGGACAGCAGCAGGGGTAAATAAGCCTGGTGAGCGCAGGACTCGGAGTGCATCATCAGTAATAAGGCCGGAGGAACTAGAGGGGTAGGCATAACCTACACTTGGAAAGGTGGGGATTAAATCAAAGATAGTCTGTGTGAAGGAAAGAACTGCACGTTTGGTTTAAATCGAAGGTAGACACACAATGCTGGCGTAACTCAGCGGGACAGGCAACATCTCTGGAGAGAAGGAATGGGTGACGTTTCAGGTCGAGACCTTTCTTCAGATTGTGTGGAATTGTACGTTGGCCTGCATTGCGAGAGGATTTGAGTTTAGGAGCAAGAAGGTCATACTGCAGTTGTACAGGGCCCTGGTGAGACTGCACCTGGAGTATAGTGTGTAATTTCAGTCTCCTAATTTGAGGAAGGACATTCTTGCTATTGAGGGAGTGCAGCATAGATTCACCAGGTTAATTCCCGGCATGGCGGGACGGACATATGATGAAAGAATGATCACTGGAATTTAGAAAGATGAGAGGGGATCTTATAAAAACATATTAAATTCTTTAGGGATTGGACAGGCTGGATGCAGGAAAACATGTCGTGATGTTGGGAGAGCCCAGAACCAAGGGTCACAATTTAAGAGGAATGTGTAGGCCATTTTGGACTGAGATGAGGAAAAGCTTTTTTGAGGTCAGGACGGAACCAGGATCTCCGGCACTGTGAGCCAGCGCCTCTACCAGCTGCAGCACTGGGTTGCCCTTCTATTTTGATGTTGGTTTTACAGCATCTGCACCTTTAATTTCAAGTTACAAATCAGTCACAAAGTGGTGAGTAGTAACCTACAAATGAACCCACCTCATCCATGCCAGATGCTGTGAAGAAGATGCCAACTTCCTCTGCAAACTTTGCCAGCTCGCGGTACTGTTGGTGACTGAACTCCAGGAAGCGTTTGTGCTCTCCGTATGTGGCTCCCCACGAGTGCTGCGATGTGTACGGCTTCTGCAGAGCTGCCTTGTTGAACTTGTGCTCCAGTTCACTCTTCTGGAACTTGGCACAGTCGGCCCCGCATTCCTAGAGCCAACAGCAAGACTGATCAGACAACTAACCTCCCAGGCCCTACGAAGGACCTGCATCATGTGGGATTACACAACGTTCAGGACATTCCAAAGCCCTCCAGTACAACGACTGTCGTAACAGTGAAGCATTTTCTCATCATCGGCATTGAGCCAGGGAGTAACACTGATACAATTACCGACAACTGCCTGTTCTTCAAAGTAGTTCCCAGTGATTGATTGAAAGATATAGCATGGAAAAGGCCCTTCAGCCCAGCAAGTCCAGCCGACCATCGATCACCTGCTCACACTAGCTCCGTGTTATCCCACATTGACCAGATTTCTTACATCAGACACATCCATATATGACTTAACGTTCGCGGCCTCAGAGCAGAACAGAACCAATTGTGAAGGGAAATTCGATAAAATGCACACCTCCAACAGTGAGGCACACAATGTTTCATGAGGCCACAATTATTTCAGGAAGTCAGGAGAATGGACCATACAGGCAGCACCTAAACTAAAACTAACTATACATCTGTGGAAGGATAGTACTTCAGATCCAGGTCTCTTAACAAGAACTGTTTTAGTTTAATTTAGAGATATAGCATGGAACAGGCCCTTCGGCCCACCGTGACCGTGCCAACCACTGACCACCTATTCACACTAGTTCTATGTTATCCCACTTTGTTCATCCACTCCCTACACACACATTTTTGGGTTGTGGGAGGAAACTGGTGCACCCGGAGAAAACCCACATGGTCACAGGGAGAACGTGCAAACTCCACACAGAAAGCACAGGGAAAGAGAAAAAAAAACAGGTTGGTTTCAGGAGAGAATAATGGAGATGGATTGAACTAAGGGAATCTCTCGAATAGATCGATGAAATGACTTAAAGTGGCAGCAATGTCTGTGTTGTGCTGTGTTAACAGCAGGGCTGTGCAACGGGCAAATCGAACAAATTAACTGTTGTTATTAGGTTTAATCTGGAGTTCAGCAGCCTGCAGCATGCCCAGATGGAAGCAGTTGTTGCTCGTCAAGGGGTGTTGTGACAGCACAGGACGGTCAGAGGGAGTGGGCTGGAGAGTCACAGAGAAGGCAGTAGGAAGCTCGACCGAGAGCGGCACAGTGGGTAGTACTGCTGCCTCACAGCGCCAGTGACACGGGTTCCACCCCCACCTCGGGTGCTGTTTCTACAGAGTCTGTACATTCTTCCCGTGACCGCGTGGGATTTCTCCCAGTGTTCTGGTTTCCTCTCACACGCCAAAGACTTTTTGTCAAGTTTGTCTTCATCTAACACTAATGCATGGTTAATTAGCCTCTGTAAATTGCCCCCTCGTGTGTAACCATATAACCATGTAACCATATAACAATTACAGCACGGAAACAGGCCCTCTCGGCCCTTCCAGTCCGTGCCGACCACTTGTTTTCCCCTAGTCCCATCTACCTGCACTCAGACCATACCCCTCCATTCCCTTCCCGTCCATATACCTATCCACTTTACTTTTAAATGTTAAAATCGATCCTGCCTCCACCACTTCTGCTGGAAGCTCATTCCACACAGCCACCACCCTCTGAGTAAAGAAGTTCCCCCTCACGTTACCCCTAAACTTCTGTCCCTTAATTCTCATGTCATGCCCTCTTGTTTGAATCTTCCCTACCCTCAATGGGAAAAACGTATCCACGTCAACTCTGTCTATCCCTTTCATCATTTTAAAGACCTCAATCAAGTCCCCCCTTAACCTTCTGCGCTCCAAAGAATAAAGACCTAACTTGTTCAACCTTTCTCTGTAAGATAGTTGCTGGAACCCTGGCAAAATTCTAGTAAATCTCCTCTGTACTCTCTCTATTTAGTAAGGAGTGGATGAGAAAGTGGGATAAGATAGAACTAGTGTGAACAGGTGATCGATGGTCGGTGTGGTCTCTGTGGGCCAAAGGGCCTGTTTCTATGCTGTATCATTTAACTAAAGAAACTATGGCCCCAGCTGCCTCCACTTTTACCGTGCTGAAAATCAATTACTCTGGCTGTGCTGGTGTGGAGGAGACCCCAGGGTTGTTGAACAGCAACACTGGGTGGGCCATGTAGGTGACTCAGTCACCAGGAAGGAATGTTAGTGCGTCTGCATGAGGGGAAGGGTGAACGGACATACCCATTAATACCTGCAGTAGCCTTTTCAGTAGTTCTGAATGTGACAAAACTGGAATCAGAGATTGCAGCTGCAGGAGATGCTATGCCTGTCCCTGTACCCACTACCCCTGCAACTGCATGGGGTGCAACGCGTGTCTCTGAACCCCTATCCCCATCCCTACACCACCTGTCACCTCCATCTAGGGATCCCGGCAGTCCTTCCAGGTGAGATGAGGTTCACATGCACCACCTCTAACCTCATCTAATGGGAGTAAGGAAGCTTGGATGATGAGAGAAATTACGGCTCTGATCAGGAAAAAAAGGTGGCATGGGACAGACATGTGTAGCAGTGATCAACGAGGGATTTCACGAACTTGGGAACATAGTTGAGGAAATCATGAGAACAAAAAGGGGGCAGGAGATAGCTACGAAAGTAAGATTAAGGGAAATCCATGGAGATGTTATTTATGTACGTTAAGGGAATGGGTAGAGGGGTGGGGGCAGGATCCAGTGCCACGTCCCCCAACCTCAGCCCCTCTCCCCTCAGGGTCCCACCAGCCTTCCCCAGGCCCCACACACCCCTCCCCTCTCACCCTACCCACCCCCTCACACTCCACACACCCCTCCCCTCTCACCCTACCCACCCCCTCACACTCCACACCCCCTCCCCTCTCACCTACCCACCCCCCTCCCCTCTCACCCTAACCCACCCCCCTCACCCTCCCACCCCCTCACACCCCACACCCCTCCCCTCTCACCCTACCCACCCCCTCACACTCCACACACCCCTCCCGCCCCCTCACACCCCTCCCCTCTCACCCTACCCACCCCCTCCACACACCCCTCCCCTCTCACACCTACCCACCCCCCTCCCCTCTCACCCTACCCACCCCCTCACACCCACACACCCTCCCTCTCACCCTACCCACCCCCTCACACTCCACACACCCCTCCCGCCCCCTCACACCCCTCCCCTCTCACCCTACCCACCCCCACACACCCCTCCCCCTCCCGTCCCCCCGCTGCCCACCTTGGCCATGCGGATCATGCGCTTGGCGATGTCCAGGTCGCCCTGGTGGTTCTGCCCGATCTCGGCGATGATGAAGCAGGGGTGCTGGCCGCCCACCGACCGGCCCGGGCACAGCTCGAACTGCAGCGACATGACGGCGAGAGGGAGATGGCGGGACCGGGCGCTGGGGGACCGGGCGCTGAGGGAGCTGGAGCGGGCGGAGGGAGCGGGACCGAGCGCTGGGGGAGCGGGCGCTGAGGGAGCTGGAGCTGGAGCGGACGGGGCGCTGAGGGACGGACCGGGAGCTGGAGCGGGACCGGGCGCTGAGGGAGCGGGCTGGAGCGGGACCGGGAGCTGGAACGGGACCGGGCGCTGAGGGAGCGGGACCGGGAGCTGGAGCGGGACGGGGCGCTGAGGGAGGTGATGCAGGGGGAGGGGGAGGGGAGGGAGCGGGGACGCGCCTGCGCCGCAGCCCAGCCCAGCCCTCCCTAGCAACGGGGCCGCATCTACTTCCGCATCCGGTTCCGGCTGCTGTTGCTAGGAGACGGCAGCGGGCCCAGGCCCAGGCCCGATGTCTGTGCCGAACACGATGCCGCCAAACTCGCTAGTCCCTGCATGGAGTTATGAGACAGTGTGGAAACAGGCCCAACTTGCCCACACCGGTCAACATGTTCCATCTGCACGTCCCCTGCGCGCGTTTGGTCCATATCTCCCCAAACCTGCCCTGTCCATGTACCTGCCTGTCCAAATGTTTCTGGGATGGTTCCAGCCTCAACTACCTCCTCTGGCAGCTCGTTCCACACACCCACCACATTGTGCATAAATGTTACCCCTCAGATTCCTATTCAATTTTTTCCCCTTTGCCCGTAAACCCTTGCCTTCTGGTTCAGGACTCACCGACTGGACAAGAGACTCTGTGCATTCACCCTATCTATCCCTCTCATGATTTTATACCCCTCAAACTCCTGCACTCCAAGGAATAAAGCCGTTACCTGCGAAACCTCTCCCTACAGTCCATGCCTTTGAGTCCTGGCATCATTCTTGTAAATCTCAGCATCCTTTTCAGCTTGACAACATAATCCATATTACTCCTTGCATATCCATGTGCCTATGTAAAAGCCTATTAAATGTCACTATCGTATCTGCCTCCAGCGTCACCTCTGCAAGGCGTACCAGGCGAGACACACCGAAGTCAGAAGGGTAAACCCCCTTTATACACACAATTCTACATCCAACCTCCCCTACTTTGACCCGCTCCAATCAGACACTGAGGTGGACAACCTGTAGGTACGTCCCCCCAGTACCTCCCACATCATACATTGCATGTCCATGGTAATGAGCAGTTTCTTGACCAGGGGTGTGTTGTAATATTCATTTATTTTATTAAGCATGCTCAGTTGTTCATGACCTACCCTAGTTTTACTCACCTCCAAGTGAACTCTCTCAGTTCTCCTATATCAGCACTAAAGTTAAGCTATAGTGACAAGGGTCCCATCTATCACTCCATTCTACTGATAGGGATCTATCTACATCACTCCCTTCTACCGCTATACATTGCTATTACTTCTTACTCAAGGATGGGTCTGGTAACTTTTATACACAGCTGTGTCAGAACCCTCTCCCTGGCCCCTATCGGTTTGAATCCTCAAAAGCCCCTTACAATAGTGGGGTTTAATCACTTTATCCCTCACAATCCTCCCTATTTCTTTTGCTACGCATCTATTGATTAAACCTCAATTTCAAGTTCCCTCAATTCGAATCGACGTAACATTGTCCTAATCTCCTTTTCCTGTAGATCATGGACCTTTCCTGGCCGAATTATCATTATTTTCTGTATTTCCCCTTTCTCTCCCATAGGTATGACTACAGCCTGCATCTGACTTATACTCCTTGTAATAAGTTCCCTAAAACAAGGGGTGCAACAGGGGATAAAGATCAGTCCAGCCACTGCACATAGAAACACAAGTCCCACCGTTCTCCACCATGTTCCTCCGAGAATGGAATCCCACCATCGGGTTCCCATAATCGAATTCCACTTTTGTATTGGAACATGTGCCAACTGACGGATTCCGTCTGATATGTCCATCACTGCCTGTCCATTGTCATTGATGTTTAGGCAGCAATTAGAGAGGTTGAATTTTCCGCATACCCCTCCTTCTTCTGCCAGGAGGTAATCTAGGGCCAACCGGTTCTGGTATATTGCTGCTCTCATCTGTGCTGCTGCTTTGCCAGCATCTCCAGTGTCCCCGCAGTTTGGTTGGTAATTACCTCCAGTACTGCCTGATCCGGTTTAACATGTATACCAGGGTTCGGTAGCCCCAGGATCCATCCTGTGCCCAAGTGGCTGGTCCATAGTATGAGATGATTCTTGCGGGTGGCCATTCATCATCTTCCCATTCCCCAATGTCTATTTTCCTCTTCTTCCGATATAGGTCGTCAAATACAGGTGTTCCTAGCGACCGCCCTTCTTCGGTGTTTAACAGGAAAAATCCCGGTTGTACCAGTCCAATAAAGCAAGTCCCGCTCCAATTTGTTGGTAACACCGAGTATGCCTTGTGTCCGCATATCCATAACAGTCCTTCAGGGGCCGGTCCACTAGAGGTAACCTTGTTCCATATGTCTCGCAACGGGATTCCTTGATAAGGGTTGTTCCCGGTGCAGTTCCATAGTCCAGTCAATTCCATTCCATCGGTCTTCATCCAGATAGTGCAGTTTCTCCCGTCTTTCTTAGTTGGATACCATTTAGGCTCCTCTGGCCACCACACTCGGGACTGATTTGGCCACTGGGTGACGATGCGCTGGCAGGGGCTGCTGCCTACTAGGACGGCATCCCTTGCCCAAGGCCTAGCGATACACTCAGTCCCAACTGGAGCGTCTGTCAGGACCCATGCCTGGGGATCTCGGTCTTGTCCAACTGTCAGGTTCCACTCCATCAGGTCCCATACTTCAACAATGGATCCTCTCCATGGCCAACGTGAGCTCATCAGTGGTCCGCCACAGACCCAACAGTTAGTCACATTCAGGATTCCAGCTATCCGGAGGGCCAAGTCCACAAACAGGTTTTTTTCCCTCCTTCAGGGATCTCAATCTGCTTCTTCATTTCTTTGTACAGTGTCTGGTGCAATTGAGGCTGAGTAGGTGGGGGAGGGAAAGGCTTGGTGACCACTACTTTTGTTAACCTTGTTATTACTTCCTCCTTCATTTTGTCTAATGTCCATCTTAAGGCATGGAAAGGGAGACCTAACTGTCCTGTCCTAGTCATACAAACCCATCTCTCCCCCTTTGGGCAGGTAACGTACCCAAACCTCCCTACATATCCCCTATTCCCTACCATATAATACCTCTTTCCCACGTCCTCACAAATAGTTCTAGTCCTCAGGTTATAGCAAGCATCGTTCACATGGGAATGATAGGTAAATGATCTGGTTGTCCGCCCTCCGTATCTGATAGGATGATAACATTTATCACAGTTATTAATACTTTTTACCATAATTACATTCCGAGCAAGCAATACCACAACTGCTCCTTTCATGCTGCTAGTTATAAATTTATTTTTTTCTAAAAGTTAATGTTAGGGGCTTATTTCCTGGCTTCACCATCCATGTTCCTCTTTATCAGGAGCGGGTGGATCAACGGGTCCTTTAACTCGGGTGGCGTGGGTCCACCCTTTTTCTTTTGTTCGTACTGCTGTCTCGGTTGTCAGTAATACTAGGTATGGGCCGGTCCACCGGGGCTGGAGTTTCTCCTCCTTCCAATTCTTGGCCAGTACCCAGTCGCCGGCCTTTACAGCATGTATTGGAAAGTCGAGTGGTGGGCTTTGAGCCAATAGTCCTTTAGCTTTTAATTCTGTAAGGGAACGAGATACTGCCAGTAAATAGTTCCTTAAGAATACATCACTGCCCTCTATGGTGGGTATTCCTTCTATCTTTCCCAAATAAGGTAACCCATACAACATTTCATAGGGGGACACTGCTAACTTTGCATGGGGTCTCCGTTGCATTTCTCAAAGCCTTTCTGCTGCTCCAAACATGTGCCAGACTCCATGTACATATGCTGCTCTTAAAGCCTTAATTTCTGCCAATTGAGCTAAACAAGATTGCAGGCAAGCTTCCAATTTGATTACCTTAAAGTCTAATTCATCCTGATGCATCACTTCAATCCTGCATACTTGCTATTATGGTCCTTTTAACAAGAAACATCCACAAGCAAAACCTTTTTGTCCCCTTCATTCAAAGGCTCTGACTGTAAAACATTTCTCAGACTTGTGTGTCCTTCTTCCTTCATTATTTTTCTTAATGGCATCACAATTCCAACATACTTCCCAATCTAGTCTGAACTATATCCTGCCATCTGCGCTATAGCTTTTACTTCTTTAGATATTACTCGTCCAAAATATTCTACCTGCTGCTGACAAAACAACAACTTCTTCCTTGATACATTATGACCTCCTGTGCAATCTTTTCCAAGATAATTATAATGTCTCTCTCTCACATTGCTTCTCACTTGTGGACAAACCACATCCACATACTATATCAACACCTTCCAAATCTGCCTACAACATCTAATTAAAATCATGGGGCTAGTATTTAAAACCCTGCCGCATCTAGCCTAGGTGTATTTAATACCTCTTCTTAATGTTCTTACCATAGCTATGTTCACCATTACCTTAATATTATTATTATTATTATTTCCTAATTATCGTACCTGCTCACATCCCCAACACACCTTATCCATTACCTATCTCCTTACTAGCCTTCCTTGACCTCTTCCTTGAGATCCCTTCCTCCCTTGGGGACCCCAGTCCTGTCTGGGCTTATATCCAGATTTATTTCACTCCTGATAGGGCATTTGAGGAAACACTCTCCCAAATACATTTATTATTGGCATGGAATCTCTGGCCCCTGTTTGGCTCTGTCATAGGACTCACTGTGTGTCGGTGCATCACTTATTTCAGACTTTTCAACCAGGTCTGTTGTTACTGACAACGTTGGCTTTCCTTTTTCACGCTCTTTCCTTTTGAGCTCTTCAAGTTACATTTGCATCATTTTCCTCTGCACCTCCTCCTGCTGGTCTGCAAGTCTTTTTCCTATCTTTGCGATATTTCTCAACCTCATTGACCAAATGATCACTGAATCAGGGGTGGGAAATAGATTACAATCCCACCACCTCCTCCAATCTAGACTTGACTTTAGGAGGAATGACATCCACCACAGTGGTTCAAAATAAAGTGTTAATTAACTGGTTGCCTTCTATTTTTGTTCAGTTTCCAGTCTCCACCTTTTCAGCTTGTTCTCCAGATAGGCTGCTGGATTTTTGTCTGAGGGCCTGCCATACCCCCTGCCTGACTGTGTCAAACAGCATGCCATTGTTTATTGCATTGTTCACAGCATTTTTATACCAGCCATCTTCAGGAGTTCTGTCAGTTTAGTGGTTCCTATCACTTTCATCAACAGTGCCTTCAAATCTCCCATAGCCAATAATCATCCTCCAAAGCCATAATCCATTTCCTGCCCCATCTTGAATATTGCGTAAGGTATTTCTTAGCCCTCTCAGTTTATGGGTGCCCCAAAGGATTGAACATTGAATTTTCTCAATTCTGTTAACCCTTGCTGTTTCCTCCCCTTCCCACCTCTCCCTCAGCCCTCGGGCCCTGGCATTCCCTCTATCTCTATCTCCCTCCCCCACCCCAGTCGCACCAGCTTCTCATTTTCACACCACAAACAGCTTACAATGGCTTGTTCCCTTTATCATCGATACTTTTTTGCATATCTTTCACTCATTGTTCCTTATCTCTCCACATCACCATCTATATCTCTCGTTTCCCTGATCCCTGACCAGTCTGAAGAAGGGTCTCGACCCGAAACGTCGCCTATCTCCTTCGCTCCTTAGATGCTGCTCACCCGCTGAGTTTCTCCAGCTTTTTGTGTAACCCCCAAAGGATAATCTGTGTCTGGCCTGCTCTTATCCTTTTGAAGCAGTCTCATCAATGTATCCATCTGTTTCCCACTTTAATCCTTTCTGATCTGCCTTCTTTCTCTTTCTAAACTCAATGTCTTACTTCGCAGATTGTTTATCCTCCTTTGCAAATTTATTCACCTTCCTTTTAAAATCTTCCACTGACTTCTCGATTCTCATATTTTACCACCACCCCTTCTACCTCGGGGGCAGTCATCACTTTCCCCCCTAACCCCGAGATTCTGACTTGTTTTTCATCCAATCCAATTTCTTCTGGTACCTTAGTTCCACTTGATCTCTCCGCTCCCGAATTACCATAGATACCATATCCTCTCCCTGGGGTCCTAATTTCAAGTTTACCAGAGGTTCCCGTGTGCATCCCATACACCCCAGGGAGCAGGACCCCCGACTTCCCTATTCTTCCTCCATGAGTGTGTACGACTGCACCTCCCGTCGTAGCCTGGGACATTCCCTCTTGAAATGACCCTCCTCGTTACAATAGTAACAGCGGGATGACCCCGTGTACCACCCTCCTGATCCTTGTTCCTTGTTTTCCTGGGGACCCCAACTTCGGTCCCTCCATTCACCTCTTCCTCGTCCTCTGTCTCTGCCTCTTCCCCTTCCCCGGTCTCCATGAGCACCCGGCCTTCTATCACCTTCATCTCCCTTCTTCTTTACCCCTTGCTGTACTGCCTGCAACATCATTTTTGCCTTTCCCTTCTGTTTTTCCTCATCCCGTCATACACATACTTTCTGAGCCTCTGTTAACAATTGATTTAATGGTTTGTCATTCCAATCCTCCAATTTTTCCAGTTTCTTTCTAATATCTGGCCATGACTTGGTTACGAAATTAACCTTTAGTAACTGCTGACCTGCGTCTGCTGCTACCCCCGGAGCCTGCAACCCCTTTCCCAGATCTTTATTCCTGCTTGTCTGACCATCTGTCTTTCTTCTGAAGTAAATAAACTTCCCATTATTGACATCATTGTCTGCCAACTCTTTTTTTTTCCCCCTTGGCCCCATTAATTTATTACCGTTCTCCAACCAGAATGTTTATCTAAACAAACCATAAAAGCTGCTTGTTGTTCAGCAATTAACTTATTTCTAATTTTGTTCAAACCATTTTCCCTACAATTCCCAAATTCCAATTCCTAGTTTAAATACATACGACTAACAATTTTCCAAATTAAGTTTACTGAAAAGAAATCAACAAAGCCAAGCAACCTACATTTTCCAACTTTCCCGTTTTAAGTTGCGATGATACAAAGTGTCATCTGTTACCTTACAGCTGTTCGTAACCTCCCCCATTGCTTACAATTTCTTAAAGGGACACACACACCTACCCTTACAGCATGTGGCCTACAGCAAACAAATCTATCACATATACAAACTTCCTCATTCATACAAAACCGGTTTTTACACACACATCACATTAGTTCCATTCTTACTTCAATGAGATTGTGTGAAACAACTCAATATTTCTTTCATAGAAACATAGAAACATAGAAATTAGGTGCAGGAGCAGGCCATTCGGCCCTTCGAGCCTGCACCACCATTCAATATGATCATGGTTGATCATCCAACTCAGTATCCTGTACCTGCCTTCTCTCCATACCCCCTGATCCCTTCAGTCACAAGGGCCACATCCAACTCCCTCTTAAATATGGCCAACAAACTGGCCTCAACTACTTTCTGTGGCAGAGAATTCCACAGATTCACCACTGTGTGAATTTTTTCCTCATCTCTGTCCTAAAAGACTTCCCCCTTATCCTTAAACTGTGACCCCCTTGTTCTGGATTTCCCCAACATCGGGAACAATATTCCTGCATTTTTGAAGAATTTTGTAAGTTTCTATGAGATCACCCCTCAATCTTCTAAATTCCAGCGAGTACAAGCCGAGTCTATCCAGTCTTTCTTCATATGGAAGTCCTGCCATCCCAGGAATCAGTCTGGTGAACCTTATCTGTACTCCCTCTATGGCAAGAATGTCTTTCCTCAGATTAGGAGACCAAAACTGTACGCAATACTCCAGGTGTGGCCTCACCAAGACCCTGTACAACTGCAGTAGAACCTCCCTGCTCTTGTACTCAAATCCTTTTGCTATGAATGCCAACATACCATTCGCTTTCTTCACAGCCTGCTGCACCTGCATGCCTACTTTCAATGACTGGTGTACCATGACACCCAGGTCTTTCATGTGCTTCTCCTTTCTTTTACCCCCGGGGCTTCCTTCACCCCAAGATTGCCACATTCACCCCAATGGACTATCAGGCAGAATGTGCGGCTCTTCACCAGTGTGAGCCTTGTCCTGTTTCCCCCCGGACTCTTACTTTTCCCGTTCCGGTTATCTTTATCTTATCGGACTATTCCCCTCCGACAGACCCCGGTCGCCCAGGCAATACTTAATAGTCAGTTTTCTTACCTTGGTCTTGTGCACAGGAATCGCTCGACCGTCCCTTATTTATTTACCTGACACTCCCTTTTGCTTCCTGAGTCTTTTGCCCGACTATCACTCGCTCAAACCGCTGATGGCAAGCAAGGAGATCAGAGACTGCTGAAATCAGCAGGGTGCACCTTCCCTTCCTTCTTTGCCTCCACCGAGCAGCCGGAGTGGCGATCGCGGACGAGCCCCCAGTTTGTGAGATATGCAATGTGCTCATAATCAAAGACTATTCAAAGACTAAATCGTGGAAGCAAGAGATTCTTTATTTTCGAGTCTGCAGAGCCGGGTGCCTCTCCAAGTTGAGACACACCGAAGTCAGAAGGGTAAACCCCCCTTTATACACACAATTCTACATCCAACCTCCCCTCCTTTGACCCGCTCCAATCAGACACTGAGGTGGACAACCTGTAGGTACGTCCCCCCAGTGCCTCCCACATCATACATCGCATGTCCATGGTAATGAGCAGTTTCTTGACCAGGGGTGTGTTGTAATATTCATTTATTTTATTAAGCATGCTCAGTTGTTCATGACCTACCCTAGTTTTACTCACCTCCAAGTGAACTCTCTCAGTTCTCCTATATCAGCACTAAAGTTAAGCTATAGTGACAAGGGTCCCATCTATCACTCCATTCTACTGATAGGGATCTATCTACATCACTCCCTTCTACCGCTATACAATGCTATTACTTCTTACTCAAGGATGGGTCTGGTAACTTTTATACACAGCTGTGTCAGAACCCTCTCCCTGGCCCCTGTCGGTTCGAATCCTCTTTAAAGCCCCTTACAATAGTCGGGTTTAATCACTTTATCCCTCACATGCCTCTCATAATTTTATATACAATCCAAATCTTATCCAATCTCTCCCACTAGCTAATACCCTCCAATCCAGGTAGCATTCTGGTAAGCCTCCTCTGCACCCTCTAAACTCTCCACATCTTCCCTGTAATAGGACGACCAGAACTGCATATAACACTCCAAATGCAGCCTAACCAAAGTCATATCTAAGAAAGTTAGACATGGCTCTTGGGGCTAACGGAATCAAAGGATATGGGTGAAAGCAGGAACGGGCTACTGATTTTACTGAACGGGGTACGGGATGATCAGCCAATGATCATAATGAATCGTGGTGCTGGCTTGAAGGGCCGAATGGCCTACTCCTGCACCTAATTTCTATGTTTCTCTAGAGCTGCATCATGACTTCCTGACTTGTACTCAAAGCCCTGACCTGTGAAGGCAGGAAGACCATACATCTTTACCACTCCATGTACTTGCATTGCCAGTTTCAGGGATTGTGGACTTGGACCCCAAAATCCCTCTGCACATCAATGCTGTTAAGGGATGTGATTAACTGTATACTTTCCCCTTGTCTTCAACCTCTACAACAATTCACACTTGCTTGAATTAATCTCCATCTTCCATTTCACTGCCCTCTTCTGTTACAGATCTATATCGTGTGAAAAACATAACATGCTGAGAAGAGGTGCAGGAGAAGTCACCAGAACTTTTGTGGCACAGGAGATCTCGGTTCCAGAGCAGAAATCTCTCTGCATCAGGGCTCAGCATAGAGGGGAGATGGTCAGTCTAAAGAAGTGCAGGGGAGGGCTGAGATAAGTGATAGGTGAAGCCAAGTGAGGTGGAGGATGATAAGCAGATGAAGGCAGATGGGGAGGGGGTTGGAAGGGTAAGCCGAGGGAGAAGATATTTGGGTGGTTAAGTGTGTGGATGATGGGCAGATGGAGCCAGGTGGGGAAGGGTAAAGACGGGTAATTTTAGTGGACGGAACAGTAGAGATGGAAGAGGTGAACAAAAGGAGAGAGAACCTAGGTCGGCTGGTTGTCATCCTTAATTTAGTTTAATTTTGAGATACAGCATAAAAACAAGCCCTTCAGCCCATCGAGTCTATGCTGATCATTGATCACCCATTCACACTGATTCTATGCTATCTCACTTTCACATCCACTGCCTGTACACTGGGGGCAATTTACAGAGGGCCAAATAACTTACAAACCCACATACCATTGGGCTGTGGGAGGAAACTGGAACAACTGGAGGAAACCCATGCAGTCACAAGGAGAACATACAAACTCCACACAGACAGCACCTCTGCGCCACTGTGCTGCTCTTTGAGTCTGTTCTACCAATCCAAGATTCTGTGACTCAACTCAAAACAACTTTCCTGCTTTATCCATTTATCTTCTGATTGCTGCAACATCCAGAGATCTAGTGATCCCTGCTTTGATTGGACAATGCCCAGTGACCATAGACCTCCATAGAGGACAATTCCAAATATTCACAACCACGAGGTAAGTAGCTTTTCCTTATAAAAGTCTGCAACAGTTTGCCCTTTATTCTTAAACTGAAACCTCTTGTTCCAAACTTCACATCCATAGGAAACATCCTCCCTGATTTTGCTCTTCTACGCGGTTGTGTGCTGGGCAGCAAAGACTAACTCCATCCCAGGGGTGGTCTCGGAAAGGAGGATGCTCCTCAAACTGTGGAGCATCTTGGACAATGCAGCTCACCTCCTCCATGACACACTGGTCAACCTGAGGAGCCCCTTCAGCAACAGACTGGTCCCACCAAGGTGCAGCACAGAATGCCACAGGAGATCCTTTTTCCCTGTGGCTATCAAACTGTACAGCTCCTCTCATTTCTGTCCACTTAATGAGGGCAAGGCAGTTGATGTCTATCTGGACTTCAGCAATGCATTTGATAAGGTTCCACATGATTTGGTTTAGATTAGTTTATTGTCATGTGTCCCAAGGTACAGTGTAAAGCTTTTAACCATATAACAAATATAACCATATAACAATTACAGCACGGAAACAGGCCCTCTCGGCCCTTCCAGTCCGTGCCGACCATTTGTTTTCCCCTAGTCCCATCTACCTGCACTCAGACCATACCCCTCCATTCCCTTCACGTCCATATACCTATCCACTTTACTCTTAAATGTTAAAATCGATCCTGCCTCCACCACTTCTGCTGGAAGCTCATTCCACACAGCCACCACCCTCTGAGTAAAGAAGTTCCCCCTCACGTTACCCCGAAACCTCTGTCCCTTAATTCTCATGTCATGCCCTCTTGTTTGAATCTTCCCTACCCTCAATGGGAAAAACGTATCCACGTCAAATCCACGTTTTGTTGTGTACAAAGTTGTCAGCTGAAAGACAATACATGATTACAATCAAGCCATCAACTGTGTACAAATACATGATAAATGGAATAAGATGAATAACGTTTAGTGCAAGATAAAATGCAGTAAAGTCCGATCAAAGATAGTCCAAGGGTTTCCTATGAGGTAGGTAGTAGTTCACGACAGCTCTCTAGATGGTGGTCGGATAACAGCTGGGAAGAAACTGTTCCTGAATCTGGAAGTGTGCGTTTTCGCACTTCTATACCTTTTGCCCAATGGGAGAGGGGAAAAGAGGTAGTAGCCAGGATGTGACGTCCTTGATTATGCTGGTTGCCTTCCCGAGGTAGCGTGAGGCATAAATTGAATCAATGGAAGGGAGGTTGGTTTCTGTCATGGTCTGGGCTGTGTCCACAATTCTCTGCAATGTTTTGTGGTCTTGGATGGAGCTGTTCCCAAACCATGCTGTAATGCATCCCAATAAAATGCCTTTAATAGCGCATATGTAGAAGTGGGAGAGAGTTGTTGAGTTGCTGAACTTCCTGAACTTTCTACGGAAATAGAGGTGTGGGTGTGGTTTCTTGGTCATTGCTTCACGATGGGTGGTCCAGGACAAGTTGTTGGTGATATTCACTACTGGGAATGTGAAGCTATCAACTATCTTTACTTTGGCACCATCAATGCAAACTGGGGTATGTGTACCACTTCACTTCCTGAAGTCGATCACTATCTCCTTTGTCTTGCTGACATTGAGGAAAAGGTTGTTGTCACAACACTGGGTGACGAGGTTCTCAATCTCCTTCTTGTACTCCATTTCATCATTATTTGATATCCAGCCCACAATAGTGGTGTCGTCTGTGAATTTGTAAATTGAACTCGTCACTCATCACTTTAATTTCATGTTTCATGTATTGTCCACCAGGGCGCCGCACGATTGGCAGCCCCGCCAACAGTCTGTCTGTTTTTTTGTCTTTAAAAATGTTTTTAGTGTGTTTTAAAAGTTTGCGTAAATGTTCCCTGGTTTGTTTTGTATGGAGGTCGGGGGAAACATTTTTTTCAATCTCTTACCTTGGCGGAGATGCGATTATTTTCTGGGTCGTATATCCGGTCGCTCTGCGGCCTAACATCGATGGAGCTGGAGGCCTCCTCAAACTGACCTTGAGCCCCACTGGGGCGTGGACTTAACATTGGAGCCGATTCCTTGCCTGGGATCGCTCCAACTGTGGCCTGCGGACTGCCATCGAGCTCGCAGTCTTGGGAGAGGCTGGTCAGGAGCTCCAAGATGCAGAGGCTCGACCAGCCCCGACCAGCCCCGACCAGCCCCGACCTGGAGTCCGAATACTGGCGCGGGGGAGTCTAGATCGTCCCGTCAATGGTGGGCTCGAGGCCCCCGACCGCAGGAGGACAATGAAGGGAAGAGATTTTTAATCTTTTTTCGCCTTCCATCACAGTGAGGAATGTGGAGGAGTCACGGTGGTGGATGTTTATGTTAAAATGTATTTTGTGTGTTCCGTTGCTTTTTACTTGTATGACTGACTTGGCAAATTAAATTCCTCGTATGTTGCAAAACATACTTGGCTATTAAAGTATTATTGTGATTGTGATTGTTTATGACTGTTGGTAGATCAATTTCCCTCCTGGGATAAATACATTTCTATCATATCATATCGAATTAGATTTGTACTTGACTGTACAGTCATGGGTGTATAAGGAGTAAAGAAGGGGGCTGAGAACGTATCCTTGCAGAGACCAGTGTTGAGGATTATCGTAGAGAATGATTTGTCCCCTATCCTCACCGATTGGGGTCTGTTGGTCAGGATGTTGTGGATCCAGAGATGAGTGCGGACTCCAAGTCCCGCGAGTTTGGAGATGAGCATGGTAGGCTGCTCTGGAAGGTTAGATCGCATAGGATCCTGAGAGAGAAGAATTGGCTTCATGGAAGGGAGCAGTGGGTGGTGGTGGAAGGTTGTTTATTATACTAGAAGCTTGTGACTAGTGGTGTACCTCAAGGATCGGTGCTGGGCCCATTGGTATTTGTGGTAGTGTAGATGGGGCATGTTGGCGTGTGTGGGCAAGTTGAGCGGAACGGCCTGTTTCTGTGACTCTGGGACTAGTGTAGATGGGGCATGTTGGTTGTGTGGGCTAGTTGGGGTGAAGGGCCTGCTTCTGTGCTGGGTGACTAGTGTAGAATGTGAAAGTAGGCTGGTGTGGGGAAACTGGGCTGAAGGGCCTGTGACTCTGAGACGAGTGTAGATGGGGCACATTAACCAGTGTGGGCAAGGTGGGCTGAATGGCCTGTTTCCATGCTGAGTGACTGGTGTAGATGGGGCATGTTAGCAAGTTGGGCTGAAGGGCCTGCTTCGGTGACTCTAGGACTAGTGTAGATGGGATATGTAGGCCGCAGTATGCTTGAAAACAAAGAGAGAAGAATGGAGTTTGTGTACCAATAACGTGGTAAGTACATTTCTTGATGCTTTATGTTTTTATTTATTTATTTATTTTTAAAATATGTTATTTATTAGAGGTAAATACATCAATGTACTTCACATATATATTATTACAATCATTGTACCCCATAATTTTATGGCTTTTAAAGAAAAGGAATGGAAAGAAAGAGAGTGAAATAGGTGAAAAGAGTTGTGATAGTGAAAGAGCGTGCCAAAAGGGAGAAGAAACCCTTGGTCAAAGAATTAGAGAAAGGGGGTTAAGAGATAGACCCTAAAAAAAAATTTAAAAAAGGAAAAGGGAAAAAAAAAGCCAATTACTATGTTATATATATCACGCAAAAGGAATCCACCAACTCAATAGTTTTTCATCCCCCCCTACCAAGGCCCGAGGTACTCCTGCACCCTATCTTTGTAGTAATTCTATAAATGCAGACCACGTCTGAAAGAAGCGTTCTGATTTTCCTTCCAGGCGGAGTCTCATATCTTCCAGATGTAGTGTTTCAAACATAGTCGAAATCCACATATTTAATGTTGGTATAGGAGCATTTTTCCAGAATTTTAAGATTAGTTTTTTTCCTATTATTAAGCCGTAATCCAATAAATTCTTTTGATATGCATTTAATTCCGGACTACCTTCTGTCATTCCGAAAATAATCCATCCTGGCTTTGGTGTCATTTTTATTTTAAATGCTTTTGTGAAAATTTCAAAGATTTCAATCCAAAACCTTTGAATTTTTGTACAAAAGAAGAATGAGTGCGGTATAGTAGCTTCTTGGCAGTGGCATTTATCACAAATTGGTGAAACGTTAGGGAAAAATTTATTTAAGTTATTTTTTGGGTAGTATAATCTATGTATAATTTTAAATTGTATTAAAATGTGTCTTACGTTAATTGAGCATTTGTGCACATTTAATAAGTATTCTTTCCATCTTTCATTGGAAATTTTTATGCTTAGTTCTTCCCACTCACCTCTAATACCTTCCGTTGTTGGTATTACTGCATTTAGTATATTATATATATGTGAAATTAAATTTGATGATTGTTTATGTTGCTTTATGTTTTTAAATACTGTATTTCCCGAGGTGGGGGGAGAGCTCCTTTCACAGCGCTTGAGGAGTCAGGCCCGGGGTAAAGTTGCGGGGAGGCAGGAGCATTGTGAAGGAGGGGATTGGGGCCAATAACCCATTTGCGACGCTCCGGGCACTGAGCCACCGCATTGTGCCGGGGAGTGAATTAGCTCGGGTGGCTGCGAGTGGCCGCCGGGACCAGACAGCCCCTTCTGCCGATCCGCGCACACCTCTGGCAGTGCTCTCCGTCTGAAAATCTCTCTCCTGCCGCTCACCGTCCTCACTCATGTCAGCCCCTTCCCATTACTTATTTTTATTTTTTATTTTTACGGAGAGAACAATCTGTGCATGAGCGGTTTAAGATTATTTTTAAAAGCCGACTCACTGCCTACCTTGAGTAATTACTCACGGCACATGCCAGGTAGGCCGGTGTGGGCAAGTTGGGCTGAAGTGCCTGTGTCCGTGATTCTGGGACTAGTGTAGATGGGGCATGTTGGCCAGTGTGGGCAAGTTGGGCGGAAGGGCCTGTTTCTGTGACTCGTGTAGATGGGACATGTTGGCCGGTGTGGGCAAGTTGGACTGAAGGGCCTGTTTCCGTGACTCTGGGACTAATGTAGATGGGGTATGTTGGCCGGTGTGGGCAAGTTGGGCTGAAGGGCATGTTTCCATGAGTCCAGGACTAGTGTAGATGGGGCATGTTGGTTCTGTGGGCTAGTTGGCGTGAAGGGCATGTTTTCGTGTTTGGCGACTAGTGAGGATGGTGAAAATAGGACGGTGTGGGCAAGTTGGGCAGAAGGGCCTGTTTCCGTGACTCTGGGACTAGTGTATATAGGACATGTTGGCCTGTGTTTGCAAGGTGGGCTGAAGGGCCTGCTTCCATGACTCTGGGACTAGTGTCGATGGGACATGTTGACCGGTGTGGGCTAGTTGGGCTGAAGGGCCTGTTTCTGTGACTCTGTGACTAGTGTAGATGGGGCATGTTGACCGGTGTGGCCAAGTTGGGCTGCAGGAAGGGCCTGTTTCCGTAACTCTGGGACTATTGTCGATGGGGCATGTTGGCCGGTGTGGGCAGGTTGGGCTGAAGGGCCTGTTTCCATGACTCTGGGACTAGGTTAGATGGGACATGTAGAGAGGCCCGGGGAGCCGTTGGTGCGACAGGGTGGAGTTACCTGCGCTGTGAGTATAAATCTAGCGTGGAGCTTGCTTTTCACAGAAGCCCGGGGAGCCGTTGGTGCGAGAGGGTGGAGTTACTAGAATAATCTATGAACGGAGACCATATTCTAATAAATAATTCTGGTTTGTCAATTAAGACAAAGCTAATTTTTTCCAGATTTAAGGTCTCCAACATCTCCATAATCCACATTTTAATTGTGGGGGATACAGGGTTTTTCCAAAATGTTAATATTAATTTTTTCCTAGTTATTATACTATAATCATATAACCATATAACAATTACAGCACGGAAACAGGCCCTCTCGGCCCTTCCAGTCCGTGCCGACCATTTGTTTTCCCCTAGTCCCATCTACCTGCACTCAGACCATATCCCTCCATTCCCTTCACGGATGCCCTCCAGACATCCACATCTGCGCCAGGTGTGTTGAGATGGGGCTCCTAAAGGACTGTGCTAGGAACCTGGAGCAGCAGCTCGATGACCTCCGTCTGGTCAGGGAGAGTGAGGAGGTCATAGAGAGGAGCTACAGGGAGGTAGTCACTCCCAAACCACAGGAGGCAGACAAGTGGGTCACAGTTAGGAAGGGCAAGGGGCAGAGGCAGGGGCTAGAGAGTACCCCTGTGACCGTACACCTGGAAAATAGGTACTCGGGTTTGAGTATGATTGGAGGGGACAGCCTAGCTGGGGGCAGCAACAGCGGCCGGGCCTCCGGCACAGAGACCGGCCCTGATGCTCAGAAGGGTAACAAAAAGAGGAGGGCAATTGTAACAGGGGACTCTATAGTTAGGGGGTCGGATAGGCGATTCTGTGGACGCAGTCGGGAGACCCGGATGGTAGTTTGCCTCCCTGGTGCCAGGGTCTCGCATGTGTCAGAACGTGTCCAAAAGATTCTGATAAGGGAGGGAGAGGAGCCTGATGTTGTACTACACATAGGTACCAATGACATAGGCAGAAAAAGTGACGAGGTCCTGAAGGGAGAATTTAGGGAGTTGGGGGGAAAGTTAAGGAGAAGGACCAAAAGGGTAACAATTTCAGGATTACTGCCTGTGCCGCGTGACAGTGATAGTAGGAATGAAATGAGGTGGAGGATAAATGCGTGGCTGAGGGACTGGTGCAGTGGGCAGGGATTCAAGTTTCTTGATCACTGGGACCTCTTTTGGGGAAGGCATGATCTGTACACAAAGGACTGGTTGCACTTGAGCCCGAGGGGGACCAATATCCTGGCAGGGAGATTTGCAAAGGCTACTGGGGAGACTTTAAAACTAGAAAGGCTGGGGGGAGGGACTCGGGTAGAGGGGGCTAGGGGTCAGGGTGTGGGGCAAGAGGCAGAGAAGGGAAGCACTCGGATCCAAAATGTAGGCGAGAAAGATGAAAAAGATAATAGACAGAGAATAAGGGATGGTGGGTTTCTAAAATGTGTATATTTTAATGCTAGGAGCATTGTAAGTAAGGTGGACGAACTTAGAGCCTGGATTGACACCTGGAAATATGATGTTGTGGCAATCAGTGAAACGTGGTTGCAGGAGGGCTGTGATTGGAAACTAAATATTCCAGGATTTCGTTGCTTCAGGTGTGATAGAATTGGAGGGACCAGAGGGGGAGGTGTTGCATTGCTTGTCAGAGAAGATATTACAGCAGTGCTTTGGCAGGATAGATTAGAGGGCTCGTCTAGGGAGGCTATTTGGGTGGAACTGAGAAGTGGGAACGGTGTAGCAACACTTTTAGGGGTGTATTATAGACCGCCAAATGGGGAGCGTGAATTGGAAGAGCAAATATGTAAGGAGATAGCAGATATTAGTAGTAAGCACAAGGTAGTGATTGTGGGAGATTTCAATTTTCCAAAAATAGACTGGGAAACACATTCTGTAAATGGGCTGGATGGTTTGGAGTTTGTAAAATGTGTGCAGGATAGTTTTTTGCAGCAGTACATAGAGGTATCGACCAGAGAAGGGGCAGTGCTGGACCTTCCTGTTAGGAAATGAGGCAGGTCAGGTGACGGAGGTATGCGTTGGTGAGCACTTCGGGACCAGTGATCACAATACCATTAGTTTCAATATAATTATGGAGAGAGTCAGAACTGGACCTAGGGTGGAGATTTTTGATTGGAGAAAGGCTAACTTTGAGGGAATGCGTAAGGATTTTAAAGGAGTGAATTGGGACACTTTGTTTCATGGGAAGGATGTAGAAGAGAAATGGAGGACATTTAAAGGGGAAATTGTAAGAGTACAGAATCTTTATGTCCCTGTTAGGTTGAAAGGAAATAGTAAAAATTGGAAAGAGCCATGGTTGGACACTTGTTTCGAAAAAAGAGAGATATCTACAATAATTACAGGAGGCATGGAGTAAATGAGGTGCTAGAGGAGTATAAAGAATGTAAAAAGAATCTTAAGAAAGAAATTAGGAAGGCTAAAAGAAGATATGAGGTGAAAAAGGTGAAAGTAAACCCAACGGGTTTCTACAGCTATATTAATAGCAAACGGATAACGAGGGATAAAATTGGACCATTAGAGAACCAGAATGGACAGCTATCTGCAGAGCCAAAAGAGATGGGGGAGATATTGAACAATTTCTTTTCTTCGGTATTCACCAAGGAGAAGGATATTGAACTCTGTGAGTTAAGGGGAAAAAGTAGAGTAGCTATGGAAACTATGAGATTCAAAGAGGAGGAAGTACTGACACATTTGAAAAATATAAAAGTGGATAAGTCTCCAGGTCCTGACAGGATATTCCCTAGGACATTGAGGGAAGTTAGTGTAGAAATAGCATGAGCTATGACAGAAATATTTCAAATGTCATTAGAAACGTGAATAGTGCCTGAGGATTGGCGTACTGCGCATGTTGTTCCATTGTTTAAAAAGGGTTCAAAGAATAAACCTAGCAATTATAGACCTATTAGTTTGATGTCAGTGGTGGGCAAATTAATGGAAAGGATACTTAGAGATAATATATATAAGCATCTGGATAAACAGGGTCTGATCAGGAACAGTCAACATGGATTTGTGCCTGAAAGGTCATGTTTGACAAACCTTCTTGAATGAAGGGTGCTCAGGGATCTGTGTTGGGTCCACTGTTGTTTGTCATGTACATCAATGATCTGGATGATGGGGTGGAAAATTGGATAAGTAAGGTATGCAGATCTTAGGTGGTGTTGTGGGATAATGGAAGTAGATTTTCAAAGTGGCTGAATGGGAGATGTCAGAGAGATGGTTGGGCCATTTGGAAGTGGGCTGAAGATGGCCTCAGATGGAGTTTAATGCTGTTAAGTGTGAAGCGCTACATCTTGGCAGGACAAATCAAAATGGACGTACATGGTAAATGGTAGGGAATTGGAGAAATGCTGTGGAACAGAGGGATCTAAGAATAACTGTGCATAAGAAGGTGGAATCGCATGAGACTAGGGTGGTAAAGAAAGGGCCTTTGGTCCGTGCTGTAATTGTTATATGAGCATTAATATAGGTTAATGGTTAACATTGTACAAAGGCATTTAAGACCAATTTTATGTGTTACAATAGATCCTGCCTCCACCACTTCTGCTGGAAGCTCATTCAACAACCAATAGAGAGAGTACTTAGTTACCCTAAATGTTGCCCTTAGGGATCTCGTCATGCAACTCTGTCCCCACCCTACAATGAGGAAAGGTATCCACGTCAACACTCTTTATCCCTTTGGAGTCATGTTAAAGGGGGGACCTCAATGATTGAGTCTTAACCTTCTGCATCCAAAGAATAAAGACCTAACTTGTTCAACCTTTCTCCCATGTAACAGAGGTGGGAAGATTCCGAGGGCATGACATTCTAGTAAATCTCCTAAGGTTGACATCCTTCCTATAACGTAGGGGAAAAATTGTACTCACCAATAGCTTCCAGAGAAGTTGGTCTTAGGATGCCTTGTACAATTTTAACATTACTTCCCTACTCCTATATTCAATGCTCTGATTTATAAAGGCCAGCACACCAAAGGCGTTCTTTACCACCCTATCTACATGCGATTCCACCTTCTGGAACTATGCACAGTTATTCTTAGATCCCTCTCGTTCCACAGCATTTCTCTTCCCTACCATTTACCATGTACGACCTATTTTGATTTTCCTGCCAAGATGTAGCACTTCACACTTAACAGCATTAAACATCTGCCATCTTTTCAGCCCACTTTTCCAAATGGCCCAAATCTCTCTGTAGACTTTGAAAATCTACTTCATTATCCACAACACCACCTATCTTAGTATCATCTGCATACTTACTTATCCAATTTTCCACCCCATCATCCAGATCATTGATGTACATGACAAACAACAGTGGACCCAACACAGATCCCTGAGGCACCCCACTGGTCACCGGCTTCCAACCTGACAAACAGCCATCCACCATTACTCTCTGACATCTCCCATTCAGCCACTGTTTAATCCATCTTGCTACTCCGCCATTAACACGCAAAGATTGAACCTTCTTAACCAACCTTCCATGGGGAACCTTGTCAAAGGCCTTACTGAAATCCATATAGACAACATCCACTGCTTTACCCTCATCAATTTCCCTAGTTACCGCTTCAAAAAATTCAAGAAGGTTTGTCAAACATGACCTTCCAGGCACAAATCCATGTTGACTGTTCTTGATTAGATTCTGTTTATCCAGATGCTTATATATATTATCTCTAAGTATCCTTTCCATTAATTTGCCCACCACTGACGTCAAACTAATAGGTCTATAATTGCTAGGTTTATTCTTTCATCAAGGAAATTTATTTGGTTTATTGTAAGTTTTAGGTATTGTTCAGATATGCCCAATATTATTACTTTAGGATCAATCTCCAGTAGAATATTAACCACTATGGAAATAATTTAAAAAATATCCACCCAAAATATTTTAATTTTTATGCAATTTACAAAGGTATGGATTAAGTTAGCCTCGGAATATTGACATTTATCTCAGATAGGAGAAATATTAGGAAAAATTCTATTTAATTTTGTTTTAGAATAATGCAATCTATGTAATATTTTAAATTGTATTAATGAATGTCTGGCATTAAACGAACATTGATGTATATGTTGTAGACTTTCATCCCAAATATCTTTCGTTATGGGTTGAACTAATTCATTTTCCCATGCTTGTCTATGTAATTCCGTCGACGGATTCTCACTATCTAAAAGAATATTATAAATGTAAGATATTAATTTGACTGTGTTGGGATGTTTATTCAAACATTCATCTAGAATCTCTGGCTCTCTAATTCTATATTCTTGTGTATGTGATTTAACATAATCTTTCAGTTGTAAATATCTAAAAAAATTATTTGAATGTAATCCATATTTCTGTTGTACCTGAAACGATAGGAACACAGCTTTTCTATTAAGATGTCCCATCTTTTTAATTCCATAATTTTTCCATTGTGCAAAATCTTTATCCAATACTGAAGGCTTAAATGAACGGTTATTTGCAATAGGGATAAATTAAGATAAATTAGTGATAAATTATCCAATTTTAATGTCTTTTTTATTTGTTTCCAAATTCGAATACCACTATGTATTATTGGGTTTTCACTATAGATTTTTTAAATTCAATTTTGTAGGAGTTAACAAAATCGGGCCAATTTCAAATGGCAGACAATCCTCCTTTTCCATCTTTAACAAGTCTGTTTGTTGATCAATATCTTCCAACCAGAAATTTAAGTTTTTGACATTGACTGCCCAGAAATAAAATAAGAAATTTGGTAAGACTAATCCTCCATTCGTCTTGGATTTACATAAGTGTTTTTTATTTATTCTGTGATTCTTATAATCCCAAATAAAACTTGTTACAATAGTCGACTTTTTTAAAGACATTTTTAGGGAGATATATCGGAATTGATTGGAAGACGTATAGAAGTTGAGGAAGGAAAATAATTTTAATAGCATTAATTTTACCGAGCATTGAAATGGGAAGTGTTTTCCAATATTGAATATTCTTATGCAATTTATTAAGTAAAGGTATGAAATATGATTTAAATAAAGTATATTTCTTGGTCACATAAATTCCTAAGTATTTAAATTTTTCATTCACTATTTTAAAAGGTGATTGTTGCAATATATATAAATTAGGTTCCATTATTGGCATAATCTCACTCTTCTTCCAATTGATTCTGTATCCCGAGAATAAACTAAATTGAGTTATAAGATTTAACAGGTTAGGGATGCTAATTTCTGGATTTGTAATGTATAGTAATACATCATCTGCATATAGAGAAATTTTATTAACTGTATTTTTAGTATTATACCCATATATTTCTGGATGTGCTCGAACTCTTTCTGCTAGTAGTTCAATAGCAAGGGCGGATAGTAACGGGGATAGCGGGCATCCTTGTATACAACCTTTAGATAAATCAATTTTTTTTTAAAAACATTTGATTTGTCATTATTCTGGCTGTTGGGTTGGTATATAGAAGCTTAACCCAAGTACAAAACTTCTCACCTAATTTAAATTTTTCCATCACCAAAAATAAATAGGGCCATTCAACTTGATCGAATGCTTTCTCAGCATCTAGCGAAATGACTGCCAAATCTACATTAGCTATTCGATTTGAGTATATAATGTTAAATAATCGTCTCAGATTATAATATGAATAACATTTTGGAATAAAGCCAGTTTGATTGTGAGGTATTAATTTATGAATCACTAAGCTTAATCTATGTGCTAAAATTTTGGTTAATATTTTCTGATCGATGTTTAATAGAGCAATTGTTCTGTACGAACCTGAATCTTCAAGGTCCTTATGCGTTTTTGGTATAAGTATTGTTGTTGATTCATTTAAAGTTTGGGAGTTTCTGTTGCATGAATGCTTGAGTATATAATGTCTGTAGGCGTGGCGAGATCAAATCATGAATTTTTTAAATAAAATTCACTATTTAAACCATCTGGACCCGCGGCCTTTCCATTTTTTAAATAATTAATAGATTCTTCAATATCTTTTACTGATATTTCGGCCCCTAATAATTCCCTCTCTTTCAAGTCTAAACCAGTAAGGTTACAGTTCTGTAAGAATAATTCCATTCCTACAGAACCCCCTGCCGTTTTGGTTGAATAAAGTGTTTGATAGTAGTGAGAGAATTTATCATTAATATCTTTGGGTAGTGTTAATATTTCTCCCGTATCTGATTTAATTTTATATATTGTTTTTTCCCCTTCCTGTTTCCGGAGTTGGCGTGCCAGTAATTTTTGTGGTTTATCACCAAATTCAAAGTGTAACTGTTTAGTCTTTTGATAAAATTTTATGATTTGGTCTGAGTATATTTGGTTTAACATATTTGAGTGCAGCAATTTTATTATGTATTATTATAGAAGGCACGATTGCGTTTTCCATATCTAATTGCCTTATTTCCATTCCCAATACAAGTTGTTTGACGCAATTCTCGTTGTTACGAAAGGCTTGTGCGGAGATTAATGCTCCTCGTATAAATGCTTTAAATGTTTCCCAAAGAAGGGAGGCAGAAATTTCAGGGCAGTCATTTGTCTCAAAAAACATATTTATATGTTTGATAAGATATTCGTAACATGCTTTATCATTTAATATTTGAGGATTACGTCTCCATTGTGTCTGCTTGTCAGTCATTCCACTTAGTTTGATCATAAATGTTAAAGGAACATGATCCGAAATTATAATATTATGATATTTTGAATTATAAGTAAATGGCATGAGTTTAGAATATACTAAAAAGTAGTTTATCCTGGAATAGGTTTTATGTACTGATGAGTAAAATGAGTATTCCCTTCCGGATGGGTTTTCAATTCTCCAAACATCCTTGATATTGGTGGTATAAATGTATGAGTTTAATAATTCGCTTGTCTTGGATTTTGCTTTTCTTTGTCTTGATGAACTATCAAGATAGGAATCTAATGTACAATTTAAATCTCCACCGATTATCAAATTATGTTGTGTGAGCTCCGGGATAGTATTAAGTATATTCTTTAAAAAAACATAGGATTATCAAAATTTGGTCCATAGACATTGAGAAAAATCACTTTTAAAAAAAATATAATTCACCGACTAGTATAATATATCTACCATTGATGTCCGCTATAGTTGATATGTGTTTAAAAGATATACCTTTACGAATTAAAATTGCGACACCTCTGGCCTTATGAGAAAATGAAGAGTGATATGTTTCAGCAATCCATTTTGCTTTCAATCTATGTTGTGTGTCGTTTTTAAGGTGGGTCTCTTGAAGAAATGTTATGTCTGCTTTGAGTGATTTTAAGTGTGCTAATACCTTACCTCTCTTGATTGACTCATTAATTCCCTTAACATTCTAACTACAAAAGGTAATTCCTTGACCCCCGTTTTTTCTATTTACGTCTTGCATCTTGAGTTTAGGGTGGTCTATAAAAGAGCAGATCGGTCAGCACCATAGGCCCGACATTCCACCCGAACACAGGACAGATGAGTTGTAAATCTAATTCAAATAAATCTTCCTCACGGACACATCTCCACAAAAAATATTTGTAAATTAATTCAAGTTTAAAATAATAAGTAAAAAATACAAAAAGTAAAAAAATAGAAAATTAATAAAGTGTGAGAAGAAAAAAGAAACGACATCTAAATTTAGTGTAGTTAGTGCTAGCCACACTAATGTGGCTGACCATCTAAGGACTTCGGTAGATTAAAAAAAAGTTATTCCTAGCTCCATGCTTAAAAAAAAAAATTGAATATGAGTAATTTACGGGATTAAATTAAAACTATTTCGGTCCAGAATATTAGTAATCATATAGTGAGAGACTATTACTCTTAGTTAATTATTAATCAAGTGTTAGTCTGAGGTAGATAAAAGATGAACATAACAACTTCCAATTAATAAGATATCTAAATTAAACCTTTTTTTCACATTTCATGTTTTTAACTAATTATTCCAATAATAATAACAAGTGTTTTTAATGATTAATAATTGTTAGTAAAAATTAGTACTAAATATTAGAATAATATGTCCATAACAGGAGGGACTGCACAGTGGTCGTTATCAGCTTTCATTAGTCCTTGAATAAAGCGAATTAAAGTTCCATTTATTCTCAGCAAGATGACGGTATTATATGAAAGTTATTCAGTCCTCACTCAAACCCACAATCTTCTGGGCATACGCCAATGCTTTCTTGTGATCAGTGAAAAACTGTTCCTTCTGCAGATAAGTGACTCTCAATCTTGCAGGGGTACAGCAATCCATATTTCAAGTTGTCTATCTTCTTTAGAATCCCTCTTGTCTCGTTGAATAACACTCTCAAAATATGCTTATTTTGTCTCCATCAAACACAAGATTTCTTGTGCCAGTAATTTTTTTCATGATATCCTCCAAAACGTGATCGTATTGGACCTTCACTATCAGCTGCCTCGGGAGGAGCGTTCGGGTCCGAGCGACGTCCAAGAACTCTGTGTGCCCGCCCTAATAAGGGCTTTTGGTCCAAATTCAAGACTTTTTTTTTTAAATAAGTCTGCAGCAAAGTCACGGAGATCTTTATTTCCTTCTTTACCCTCATGAACGCCCACGATTCTTAAATTCTGTCTTCTCTGACGGCCCTCCAAGTCAATCCCCCCCCCTCTGCAATACATTTTTCAGTTACTTTATGCAGTAAATCTGATAAACACTTATTCTCGGCAAGGAGTGTCTCTGTAGTTTCTTCCGAGTGAGTTATGGCGTCAGCTTGTTTCTCCATTTGTTGCTGCTTTGTAGTGAAGGTCGACTCCAGCTTATCATTAAAGTTGGTTTCATTCGACTTAATTTACTCGTTTACTTCATTGATTTGTAAGTCGAAATTTACTGACATTTCCTCCTTCATATTAGTCAGTTTCATACGCACAAGATTAGTCATTTTATTTTCAAACTCTAAGAAGTCTTCTTTAATCTCTTTTTTTAAAGACTTTTCAGTATTTTTTTAATATTCAATTTGTTTTTAAAACTTATCAATTCTTCTTTTATACTTGCAATTTCCATTGTATTGCTGTTGCGAAGTTCATCCATTTCACTTTTCTATATCTTTATCTTCTGGGCCATTGAGACGTCCTCTTGGGACGACGTTAAATCTGAGCCCGAGGCTTCAGTCCGGCCTACTTCCTCCTTCATTTGTTTTCCTCTTGTAGTTTTTTTTAAGTTGGTTCCTTTGTGGGGGAGCGTGCTACCGACATTATATCTCCAGAGTCGCAGGCTGATGACGTCACGCAGGCTGCCAGAGCGATTTCTGCAGGTCAGTTCTGTATTTAATTCCCATTTTTTTTTTTTTTTTTCGCATGGAGCTAGCTGCCACTCACCCTACTCCACCATTAGCGCCACCGGAAGTCACAAATGCATACAATCAAATCGTAAAATTTGCAATGTTTGTACTCGTTGTGCTGATACCAACACCATAAGCATAACCACTTCAAGTGTTAACTTCTGAAAAGACAGTGACGTTATTGGAGCCCATTGCCAAAGCAGTGCGAGAACTATACTGACATCCCAGATTTCTGTATATCTAGGCTTGGGAGGATTTTTATTAAAAATTCCTCTCATAAATCAGGATACTAACGGATGAGACCCAATAGATTGTCGTTCTGAAAAATATCCTAAGTAAGAGGACAAAGCACTGCGAGCACTATTAATGCCACTATAACTCAGGTGCTGATCAAAATGCAACATAGCAAGGAACTCCAATACATCCGGTATGCTCGCAGTATAAGATATATCTGACTGTACACAAAACATTTCCCATTTCTTTATACGAGACATATATTGTTTCTTAGTGCTATCTCTCCAAGCTGCAGTTATGACATCCATGGTCCAAGCCCTTATAATGGTCTGGTCAGAACCTGCAGATTAACAAATTAATACGGTCATGTAACGGATTACTTTCTCCTGTTACTGGATGTACCAACAAATTACTGCAGTTGGGGATCGTCATGAATGGCTGAGTCATCATTCTGAGCACCAATGGGAACCATGGCTGTGTAGGCCAGTCTGGAACCACCAAAACGCCTGTGGCGGAGTCTTGTTCTACTTTGGTGAGACATTGCCTAATCAGGCAGAATGGGGAAAAAGCATAGAAGAATGTACGTCCCCAATGTAGCGAGAATGCATCCACCGCTACTATTCCTGGCTCCCATGAAACGTATTTAAGCAACTGGTGATTTAATCTGGATGCAAACAGATCAATATCTGGTAACACATAGCGGCTGACAATCTTTTCAAAAACTTCTGGATTTAACATCAATTCTGTATTGTCATTGAACTTTCATAGAAACATAGAAAATAGGTGCAGGAGTAGGCCATTCAGCCCTTCGAGCCTGCACTGCCATTCAATATGATCATGGCTGATCATCCAACTCAGTATCCTGTACCTGCCTTCTCTCCATACCCCCTGATCCCTTTAGCCATATGGGCCACATCTAACTTAAATATAGCCAATGAACTGGCCTCAACTACTTTCTGTGGCAGATAATTCCAGAGACTCACCACTCTGTGTGAAAAATGTTTTCCTCATCTCGGTCCTAAAGGAATTCCCCCTTATCCTTAGACTGCGACCCCTTGTTCTGCACCTCCCCAACATCAGGAACAATCTTCATGTATCTAGCCTATCCAACCCCTTAAGAATTTTGTAAGTTTCTATAAGATCCCCCCCCCCCCCCTCAGTCTTCTAAATTCCAGCAAGTACAAGCCAAGTCTATCCAGTCTTTCTTCATATGAAAGTCCTGACATCCCAGGAATCAGTCTGGTGAACCTTCTCTGTACCCCCTCTATGGCAAGAATGTATTTTCTCAGATTTGGAGACCTACACTGTATGCAATACTCCAGGTGTGGTCTCACCAAAACCCTGTACATCTGCAGTAGAACCTCCCTGCTCCTACACTCAAATCCTTTTGCTATGGATGCTAACATACCATTTGCTTTCTTCACTGCCTGCTGTACCTGCATGCCCACTTTCAATGATTGGTGTACCATGACACCCAGGTCTCGTTGCATCTCCCCTTTTCCTAATTTGCCACCATTAAGATAATAGTCTACTCTCCTGTTCTTGCCACCAGTGGATAACCTCACATTTATCCACATTATGCTGCATTATGATGAACAATTGTTGTAGTTCATCCATGCAATTAAATACCTTCCTTCACATCCACTGTCAACCCTTTAAGAATCACTTGCCAGTCTATCTTTGCCAATTCACTTCTCATACCTTCAAAGTTACCTTTCTTTAAGCAGAACCCTTGTTTCTGACTTAATTATGTCACTCTCCATCCTAATGAAGAACTCAACCATATTATGGTCACTCTTGCACAAGGGGCCACGTACAACAAGACTGCTAACTAACCCTTCCTCATTACTCAATACCCAGTCTAGAATAGCCTGCTCTCTCGTTGGTTCCTCTCTACATGTTGGTTTAGAAAACTATCCCGCATACATTCCAAGAAATCCTCTTCCTCAGCACCCCTGCCCATTTGATTCACCCAATCTATATGTAGATTGAAGTCACCCATTATAACTGTTTTAACCTTGTTGCACGCATTTCTAATTTCCTGTTTGATGCCATCCCCAACTCCACTACTACTGTTAGGTGGCCTGTACACAACTCCCACTAGCGTTTTCTGCCCCTTAGAGTTTCGCAGCTCTACCCATATCGATTCCACATCCTCCAAGCTAATGTCCTTCCTTTCTATTGCATTAATCTCCTCTCTCACCAGCAACGCTATCCCACCTCCCTTTCCTTTCTGTCTATCCCTCCTGAATATTGAATATCCCTGGATGTTCAGCTCCCAGCCTTGGTCCCCCGGAGCCATGTCTCCGTGATCCCAACTATAGCATAGTCATTAATAGCTATCTGCACACTCAACTCGTCCATCTTATTACGAATGCTCCTTGCATCGAGACACAAAGCCTTCAGGCTAGTTTTTACAACACTCTTCCTCCTTATACAATTATGTTGACAAGTGGTCCCTTTTGATGTTTGTCCTGGAAACCCACCACCTCTTATTCTCTGTTTATTATTTTTTTCTTCTTCCCCCCCCCCCTACATGTTGGGTCTGAGTGTTTCCCTTCTCTGCCTCAGGCCCCGTCTACTGGCTTTCTCTATTTGAGTCCCTCCCCCCAACCGTTCTAGTTTAAAGTCCCCCCGGTAGCCTTTGCAAATTACCCTGCCAGGATACTGGTCTCCCTCGGGTTCAAGTGCAACCCGTTCTTTTTATACAGGTCACTCCTTCCCCAAAAGAGGTTCCATTGATCCAGAAACTTGAATCCATGCCCTCTGCACCAGTCCTTCAGCCAGGCATTTATCCTCCACCTTGCTCCATTCCTATTCTCACTGCCGCGTGGCACAGGAAGTAATCCTGAGATTGTTATGTTTGCAGTTCTTTTCCTTAACTCTCTTCCTAACTCCCTAAATTCTTTCAGGATCTCTTCCTTTTTTTACCTACGTCATTGGTACCAATATTTACATCGACCTCAGGCTCCTCTCCCTCCCTTTTCAGGATATCTTGGACACGTTCAGACACATCCTGGACCCTGGCACCAGGGAGGCAAACTACCATCCGGATCTCCGGACTGCGTCCAGAGAATCGCCAGTCTGACCCCCTAACTATAGAGTCCCCTATTACTAATGCCCTCCTCTTCTTTTCCTTACCTTTCTGAGCAACAGGGCCGGTGTCTGTACCGCAGGCCAGGTCGCTGTTGCTAGCCCCAGGTAGGCTGTCTCCACGAACAGCACTCAAACAGGAGTATTTATTTCCAAGGTGTACAGCCACTGGTGTACTCTCTAGCGTCTGCCTCTGCCCCTTGCCTCTCCTAACCATGACCCACTTGTCTGCCTCCTGTGGTTTTGGAGAGACTACCTCCCTGTAACTCCTCTCTATGACCTCCTCACTCTCCCTGACCAGACGGAGGTCATCGAGCTGCTGCTCCAGGTTCCTAACACACTCCTTTAGGAGCCCCATCTCGACACACCTGGACTTCTGGAGGGCTACCCGACTCCATGACCACGACCATGACCCACATCTGACATCCGGAACAGTAAGCTGCCCTGGCACTCATACTTCTCTTACCCTGGATACAACACAAAATACAATACAAAAGTACAATACAAAATACAAAGTACAATACACTGCAAACTGCTGGAATCTGACTGCTAATCAACTGCGTACTCAGTCCACCAATCAGCGGCTTCCTGAAGCCCAGTTAATTGAATGGAACATTACGGATTTAGAACTTTACGGATTTCCCTCACCAACGGCTCCTGGGTCTCTGTAAAAACAAAGCCTCGCGCTGGGTTTTAAGCTCACCACTCGAACGTCGCTCCTCCCTCACCAACGGCTCCTGGGCCTCTGTTCGTGACCTGTTGTCTGCCACCACATTGTCTCTCCCTGGTAGGTAGATAGCTGAGACCCAGATATTTCTGGAGATACACCAGTGCCACATGAGGTTGGCCAGATTATCACATGATACTGATCTTACTCCTCCCATGTGATTGATATATGCCACAGCTGTGGTATTGTCCACCTGGAGTTGAACATGTGAATTATCCATTGTAGAACAATAAGCTTTCAATCCATAAAATGCCCCCAATAACTCCAAATAATTTATACCATGTGTTTGAAGAATTAAATCCTCTTGGACACTCCATCTACCACCACAGCTAGATTTGCTGTCCGTAGCTCCCCATCCGAGAGCGCTCACATCAGTCTGTAAAACCACTGAAGGTTGCTGAACCAAAATATTTTTAGTAGCTTGTGCAACATTGATAATCCACCATTGCAATTCAGCTAAGGCTGTAGTTGGTAACTGCATGGACGTATCAAAATGACCTGCATGCTTTTTTAGTGCTTGTTCTCTGGCTCGTTGCAGACTTTGATAGTGCAGAGGTCCAAACTCTACAGCAGGAAAGGCTGCTACCAATTTACCAATAACCCTGGCTACCTCTCGGATGGAGGGATAAGGTTTCTCAGCGAGGCAAGTACAGGCATTTGTAATATCCACAACCTTAGCTGTTGGCAAAGTTACTGACATATCAACTGAATTAATGACAATTGTTTGGGATGGCTGTAACTTAGATTTTGTTGGATGGACCAGAAACCCTAGCCTTTCAAATAGGCTTGTGGTTGCTGAAACCGATTATTCAGCTGTCTCCTGAGTGGCGCTTACAATTAACATATCATCTAGATGAACCATTACAATGTGATTTTGAGCCCTCAGTAACGCCAGTGCTGGTTTCAATAATTTTGTGAACAGCCTGGGTGCTGAAGTTAACCCATTAGGTAATGCTTTAAATTGCCACAGCTGACCCATCCAATTGAATTTCAAGTACCTGCAATAATAATGATGAATTGGAACTGAATAATAAGCATCTTTTAGCTCTATAGTAGCCATATAACAGCCTTGTGACAACAACTGCTTTGCAGTGTTGAAGGTGTCCATTTTAAAATGCCTATGCTGAAAATAAGAATTTAAATTTGTGAGGTCCAGAATGACTCTACAACCCCCATCTTTCTTTGGTCTGGGGAATACATTGGACACAAATTGTTGAGGATGATTCACCGTTCTTTCAATTACCCCTTTCTGGAATAAATTTTTAATTTCTTCTTCTACCTGACGAGTTTCTGGTGCAGCAAACCCCAAGACTCTATTAGGCCTATTCTGTACAGGTGGATCAACTCCTGCCATAAATTCTATTGTAGAGCCCGACACAGTATCTAGTATAAACCAATCAGATGTTATGCAGCACCATTCATCATAAAACAATTGTAATCTACCCCCAACCGTAGGTTGTTCCCCAGAAGTTTTATCTGTGATGGAATGAAGTTTCTGTACATCAGTAAACAACCTAGAAGGTCTCCTTCTCCCAACATAAGGGTTGATGTTGGGCTGCACTGGGTAATAGTATTTTCTAACCATTGTTTCTAACCACTAGAAAATAGTATTTTCTAGCCTGCTGGTCCCTGCCCCGGAATCAAACCCCCTTCGTATCCAACCTGCTAGTAGGGTGGACCCTCATGGCACGGGGAAGTCTGAGACGAACTGCACAGGATTGATGACCTTCGAGATCGGGAAAGGACCAACAATACGAGGAGCCAGCTTCTGGGATTCCATCCTCAGAGGTAAGTCTCGAGTGGAGAGCCACACCTTTTGGCCCGGTGAGTATACTGGAGCCGGCGTTCTTCCACGATCAGCCATCCTCTTGTAACACGCAGAACTGCGCAACAGCATCTGACGAGCCCCATTCCAAACCTTGCCACAGCGACGAATGAGAGCCTGAGCGGAGGGCACACTGGACTCCTTCTCCACAGCAGGGAACAATGGCGGTTGATAACCATAGGCACACTGGAATGGAGAGAGACCAGAGGATGAGCAAGGAAGCGTGTTGTGTGCATACTCCACCCAAATAAGGCGTTTGCTCCAAGTTGAAGGATTCTGTGCCACCAAGCACCGCAGTCCTGTCTCCAATTCCTGGTTAAGGCGTTCAGTCTGTCCATTGGATTCCGGGTGATAACCAGATGCAAGGCCGACTGTGGCGTCCAACAGAGAACAAAACTCCTTCCAAAACCTGGACACGAACTGAGGCCCCCAGTCAGACACAATGTCTGGGAAATCCATGAATTCGAAAAACATGAGACAACATGACCTCTGCCGTTTTCCTGGCGGAGGGAAGCTTGTTCAACGGAATGAAATGAACCATCTTAGAAAATCTGTCCACCAGAGTCATGACTGTGGTGTTACCTTCAGAAGAGGGCAGGCCCTGACAAAGTCCATGGAGATGTCTGACCAGGGGCGTGAGGGGACAGGCAGCAGATTCAGGAGGCCAAAGGCGGGCCGACATGAGGTCTTGTTCTGAGCACAAATACTGCAGGCGGCGACATACTCCTTTATCCCCCTCTCCATGGAAGCCACCAAAACCGCTGTTTGGCCACAAACAGCGTTCACAGGGATGACAGAAGATCCGAGACGTATGAGCCCAGTGAATCACCTGTGTTAGGAACTTCCCCACCCCCCCTCTCTCTGGTGAATGCTATGTACTTAACTCTTTTGTTTCTCTCCTGAGTGCAGGCCCCGTGGCTGGGAGTCAGGAATCAAGGGGTTAAGGGCTCCTGTACCCGATTGGCGAAGCTGCGTCAGGTGACTCATCGGAAGCTTAAATACCAGAAGCTCCCAGAATTCTCTCTCTTTTCGTCGACCCTGACTCATGAACAGACGGTGGTTTGAACTGCAGGAGGCCTGGCCACATGGCATAGAACTTTGTGTATTATTACCTACATTTGTAAATTAATATTGAATTGGGATGGATAAGGGCTGACCTGAGGGTTTTCGTGCATTTTTTTTAAGGGTTATTTCCATTTAGGCAGGTTAGAGACTCTAGTTCGACAGCCCCTTGCGAGGCTGGCTGGAGTACTGTTATCTTTGTTTATTAGTTTATTCTTGTCCTTGACTGGGTTGTTTGAATCAGGTTTGGGTTTTAACAAAATAAAATACTATTTTCTTGAACTTGAGCCTGGTTTTTGACTATGTTACGCGGCTCTGAAGTACCTGCATTCGGGAGTCGTAACAAAATGGGGGCTCGTCCTAAGCTTTGAGGACCCTAGACAGATTTGGATTTTTTTTGGTAGGCTTCGGGTGCCTGAGGAAGTCTGTGTTGTGAGGTGACTGAGGAAGTCTGTGTTGTGAGGAGATTTATTTTCCTCTTCCATTTGGGTAACATTAGTGACCAGGGTTTGGCTGGTGGTTTGGTCCTACATTTGATATGGAGTTTAAAGTACAGAAATTTACTGAGGCTCCTAGTCGGGAGTTGTTTGATAAATGTACCAAGGAGCATTTGTGTATGCTGGCAGAGACCTATAAGGTGCCTATTGATAAGCATTTGAAGAAAGGGGCTATAAAGTCGGAGTTATGGTCTGCGTTGGTGAGGAGTGGGGTATTGCCTGCTGGTGCAGACAGTCCTCTATCTTCTACAAAGCCTAGTCAGGAATTGGGCGACCCCATTCGATTGAAGGAGTTAGCTTGAAATGAAAAAGGAGGAGAGGGCCTTAAGAGCGAAAGAGCTTGAAATAAGAGAGAAAGAGCTCCAATTTGAGCTTGAAAGGAAAAAGGAGGAGAGGGCCTTAAAAGAGAAAGAGCTCATGCTCCAATCAGAGCTTGAAAGGAAAAAGGAGGAGAGGGCCTTAAGAGAGAAAGAGATCATGCTTGAAATGGAACGCCTTGAGCGGCAGGAGAAGGAATTGAATGCCTCCCGAGTTTCTTCTAGGGAACGGGAGGTGTCTAAGGCCGCGGTGTTAGCAGATGAGTATGTATTGACTCATAAAACGGAGTTTGTTGGGCGATCCTATAGTTTTGGTGCACGGCCGTTTAATCGTGGTGGTGTCACCGGTGGCAGTGCCAAAGCTGTTTCTGTGCCTGCAAGGGTCAGCTCATTAATACAGGGGGAGGTCCGAGCTGATAAGGTTGATGGAGATTTCAGGACTAAGGAAGGGCCTGTGTGCTACTATTGTAAAGGGAGCGGGCACATCTTAAAGTCGTGTCCCGTCCTGCAAAGGAAAAATGCAAAGCCTGTGGCTTTGGTGGGTACACAAAGAGCACCTGTGGTTCCTGGGATGCCTGCGTCTGAGTGTAGGAATTATTCTGCGTTCATCACGAAAGGTTTTGTTTCTCTAGAGAATGGGGGTCATAGAGTTCCAGTATCCAGCTTGCGTGATACTGGTGCTACTCAGTCCTTTATATTGGATAGTGTACTGCCGTTTTCTGGGGAGTCATCGGTTGGGTCCAGTGTCCCTGTGGTAGGATTCGGGTTGGAGGACATGGTAGTGCCTTTGCATACCGTGAGCCTCGAGTCCGAGTTGGTTTCAGGCCGGGTAATTGATGGGTTACGGCCATGTTTTCCCGTTGCGGGAGTTTCTGTGATTTTGGGGAATGACTTGGCAGGAGGTAGGGTTCTCATTACTCCTGAGGTGACAGCTGTTCCGATGGTGCAGAGTCCTGATATATTGGCTATACAGCATCCGACGGTCTTCACAGCTTGTGCTGTCACAAGGGCTATGGCTAAGAGCCAGGCAAAGTTTGAAGATGTAGTGGACCTGAGTGAGAGCATTTTTGGGGATCAGGATGATGGATCCTGTGTTGTGGAGGGTGTTTCTACATCTCAAGATGGGGTCTTGTCTGAAAATGTGCCGGTGTCGCTGTCATGTGACCGGCTGGTTGAGGAGCAAAAGAGTGATCAAGGTTTATCGGATCTGTTGGACTGCGCGGTACCTGAGGGGGATATGGATTCCACAGCAAAGGGGTATTTTCTGAGGATCGGCTTGCTGATGCGAAAGTGGTCTCCCTTGGATATGTCAGGGCAGGATGATTGGAGCGTGGTTGATCAGATTGTGATACCTCGTCGGTATAGGGACGAGATACTCTGTTTGGCTCATGATGGACCTCTGGGTGGACATTTGGGGGTCAATAAGACGTATGACCGTATCTTACGGAATGTTTTTTGGCCAGGGTTGAAAAAGGACGTGAAGCAGCACTGCAGGTGTTGTCACATTTTCCAGGTGGCAGGAAAGCCGAACCAATCGATTGTTCCTGCGCCTTTATATCCAATCCCTGTGGTCGGGGAGCCGTTTGAACGGATTCTTGTTGATTGTGTGGGTCCTCTACCTCGGACAAGGGTGGGCAACAAGTTTTTATTGACAATTATGTGTGTGTCTACCCACTTTCCAGAGGTGGTCCCTTTGCGTAACATTACTGCCCCTACCATTGTGAAGTCTCTCACTAAGTTTTTTTCATTGTTCAGTTTGTCCAAGGTGGTGCAGAGTGACCAAGGTTCCAACTTCATGTCAAAGGTTTTTGGTCAGGTAATGAAGTTGTTGGATATTGAGCATTGTTACTCCAGTGCGTATCATCCTGAGAGCCGGGGAGCTCTCGAGCGGTTTCACCGGACTGTGTCTAAACCAGTTTTGCCTGAAGTAGTTCTGCCCCCTGACATGGATGGTGATGTGTGTGAGGCACGAATGTCTGTGGCAGTGACGCAGGGAAAGCTGTGCAAATTTGAAGATTTGGAGTCGCTTCCCTTGCGGTTGTCTCATATGTCTGAAAGTCAGCGGGATGATCTGCTTGCTTTGGTGGGGTCAAATGGGTCACTGTTCTCGGATGTGCCTTCTCAGACGCCTATGCTGCAGCATGCAATTGCTGAACCCAGTTGTAGTCTGTGGAGTTCTCCGTGTCTACTGGCTACGAAGGCTAATGGGGAGGACAGGTTTTGCATGGACTTTCGGACGGTGAATGGTGTAACTAAGCCGGATTGCTATCCTCTTCCACGGATGGAGGATTGCGGTGATTCCCGGCTATTGGCTTTACACTATCCCCTGCAATGGAAGACAAGAGTCCACAGTATCAAAAGGCAGATACCAGCATGGATAGCAGGTTGGCTGGATGGCAGAAGGCAATGAGTGGCAATAAAGGGGGCTTTTTCTGTTTGGCTGCCAGTGACTAGCGGAGTTCCGCAGGGTTCGGTGCTGGGGCCGCTACTCTTCACGTTGTATATTAATGATTTGGACGAGTGGGATTGAAGGCTTTGTTTACGGATGATACGAAAATAGGAGGAGGGGCAGGTAGTGTAGAGAAAGCAGAGACTCTGAAGAAGTCTCTGGACCGGTTGGGAGAGTGGGCAGAGAAGTGGCAGATGGAATACAGTGTAGTGGGGTGGAAGATTGCAACCTTCACGTGGTCCGCCCTGTTTCGACTAATGCAATCAACTTGACGTGCACAAACAGAAGATCAAATAGAACAGGCTGTGCACGCCACACGAAAGAAGAAGAAGAATACAGTGTAAGCAAAGTTTGGAGTCATGCATTTTGGTAGTTGGAATAAAGGCATAGACTATTTTCTAAATGGGGAGAGAATCTACAAATCAGAGGTGCAGAGGGACTTGGGAGTGCTGGTGCAGGATTCCCCAAAAGTTAATCTGTAAGTCGAATCGGTAGTAAAGAAACTCAATGTTAGCATTCATTTCAAGAGGGCTTGTGTATAAAACAGGGATGTAATGCAGAGGCTTTATAAGGCACTGGTAAGGCCGCATTTGGAATACTGTGAGCAATTTTGGACACCATATCTGAGGAAGGGCTTCGGCCCGAAACGTTGCCTATTTCCTTCACTTCATGGATGCTGCCTCACCCACTGAGTTTCTCCAGCATTTTTGCTAACCTTCGATTTTCCAGCATCTGCAGTTCCTTCTTAAACATATCTGAGGATGTGCTGGCTCTGGAGAGGGTCCAGAGGAGGTTTACAAGAATGATTCCAGGAATGAGTGGGTTAACCTATGACGAGCGTTTGTCGGCACTGGGCCTGAAGAATGAGGGGGGACTTCATTGAAACATACAGAACAGTGAAAGGCTTGGATAGAATGGATGTGGAGCGGATGTTTCCTCTAGTGGGAGAGTCCAGAACCAGAGGTCATAGCCTCAGAATTAAAGGATGTTCTTTTAGGAAGGAAATTAGACATTTATTTAGTCAGAGGGTGTTGAATCTGTGGAATTCTTTGCGGTAGAGGCCAAAAATATCAATGGATATTTTTTTTGTAAAGCAGAGGTAGGTAGATTTTTCATTAGTACAGGTGTCAGGGGTTATGGGTAGAAGGCAGGAGAATGGGGATAGGAGGGAAAGATACATCAGCTATGATTGAATGGCGGAGTAGACTTGATGGGCCGAATGCCCCAATTCTAGTCCTATCAATTATTACAATAGACAATAGACGCAGGAATAGGCCATTTGACCCTTCGAGCCAGCACTGCCATACAATGTGATCATGGCTGATCATCCCAATCAGTACCCTGTTCCTGCCTTCTCCCCATATCCCCTGACTCCGCTATTTTTAAGAGCCCTATCTAGCTCTCTTTTGAACGCATCCAGAGAACCCGCCTCCACCACCCTCTGAGGCAGAGAATTCCACAGACTCACAACTCTCTGTGAGAAAAAGTGTTTCCTTGTCTCTGTTCTAAATGGCTTACTGCTTATTCTTAAAATGTGGCCCCTGGTTCTGGACTCCCCCAACATCGGGAACATGTTTCCTGGCTCTAGCGTGTCCAAGCCCTTAACAATCTTATATGTTTCAATAAGATTCCCTCTCATCCTTCTAAACTCCAGTGTTCAAGCCCAGCTGCTCCATTCTCTCAGCATATGACAGTCCCGCCATCCCGAGAATTAACCTTGTAAACCTAGCTGCACTCCCTCAATAGCAAGAATGTCCTTCTTTTAAATTAGGCGACCAAAACTGCTCACAATACTCCAGGTGTGATCTCACTAGGGCTCTGTACAACTGCAGAAGGACCTCTTTACTCCTATACTCGATTCCTCGTGTTATAAAGGCCAACATGCCATTCGCTTTCTTCACTGCATGTTGTACCTTCATGCTTAACTTATGCTTTCCATCTTTCCCAGAGTTTGGGGCTAATAGACCACCTTGGCCTGAGCTGCTGGGGTGGGGGACATGGGGATGGGCTCGGCTGGGCGGGGGCTGAGCCTGAGGGGAGGGGGGATTGGAGGGGGCAGGTTTGTGGGGGGGGGGGGGATTTGGGAGAGGGGAGATTACGGGGGGAAGGGCGACATTGCGGGGAGAGGAGATGAGATGGGAGTGGGGATTTGGGTGGGTGGTGGCGGTTTGCAGACGGGGTGCGGATGATGAAGCGGGCTGTGTTGGGGCCGCTCCAGGTGTGGCGGGGGCGGGGTGGGGTGGGGGGACGACGCCGGACACCCCCTCCCCGCTCCGCTCCGTTACGCTGCTGATTCGCGGCGGGATCAGCGCAGCCTCGGCCCGCCCTCCTCCCCCGCCTCCGCCATCCCCGCCCGGCGACATGGAGGCTGCGACCGGCAACTCTCCGCTGCCCCGCAGTCCAGCAGAGGCAGAGACGGAGACGGAGACGGAGCCCGCTCCCGAGCCGCTGCCCCCCGCCGCTGCTGCACCAGGTGAGGCTCCCACAGTCACCCTCCCTCCCTCCCTCGCCCCGGACACAGCGAGCGGCGCAGCATCTGGTGGGTGGGTGGGTGGGGGCGAGGATGCGGGTCCCGGCCGCGGACATCTACCCCCCCCCCCCCCGGACCCGGACCCGGACCCGGGACTCGAGCGCCGCTGACCGGCTCCGGAGCCGCGCCTTGCCCGTGGACCGGCTGCCCCAGGCCCGCGGTAAAGCCCAGGCTCAGGCACCTGATAATCTGGGATGATTATGGCCCATTATCATGTGTGTGGCCCCGGCCCGGGATCCCAGCGCTAACACTGGGCTTGGGGCTGCCTGCCCCTTGTAACGGGGGCTGGTGCTCAAGCGGCGGCAGCAGCTCTGGGGCTGTGGACCGCGGCCAGAACCACTGACTGAATTACATGTTTTATCCACAAATATCCCCCAATCCAGTATTACTGATCAGTAATTCACTGTGTAGTTCTACATGTATCTGTGTGTTAACGTGGGCGTAAAGCTGCCGCTGTAGATGACAATGAACACTCCTGACGACATCGGACGGCGCTCATTCCAGGGACATGTTTACCACCTGTCTCTCACCACCTCCTGAGAAGCATTGGGTGGGATTTTACTGAGTTGATTGAAGGTTGCTGGTGGGTTTATCCACATAATGCCACTGATTATTACTGATCTTTTATTGCCGTTCTTATATTTCTGTCTGTGTCTCACACAAGAGGAAGGAGAAGGAGCATTGATCACAGCAAGTAGGCACAGTGGGGAATGGAAATCCTACTGTAAGAGGGGACAGTTTACCTCAGGGAGACAAGGAACTTCAGCAAAGCACAACAGTGCTGGAAAACCCTCAGTGGGTCAGGCAGCATCGGTGGACGAATGGACAGATGACGTTTTGTGTCCAGACCTTTCTTCAGACTGGGGATGATAATTCACCGCGTGAGTCCTGAACGTATACTGGCAGCTCAGATGAGAAGATGTGATGGCAGAGGTCAGGAGATTCAGGTTTATTATTGTCACATGTACCAAGGTACAGTGAAAAGCTTTGATATTTGATCCACACAGATCAGATGTATTATACATAAATACAATCATGCCAAACTCCAGTACAATAGGTGAGCAAAGGGGAAGATGCAGAGTGCAGAATATAGTTCTCAGCATTATGGCGTATCAGCTCAATGTCCGCAATGGGGTAGAGGTGAATCGGACAGTACCCTAGCTTATGGAAGGGCCGTTCAAAAGCCTGATAACGGGGGAAGAAGCTGTTCCTGAGTCTGGTGGTGGACTCTTTCAAGCTTCTGTACCTTCTGCCGGACGTGAGCGGGGAGAAGAAGGAATGACCGGGTTGGGACTAGTCTAATTATTTGTCTGCTTTCCCGAGGCAGCGTGGAGTGTAGATGGAATCAATGGTGTCTGTGTGATGGACTGGGCTACATCCACAACTCTCTACAATTCCTTGAGGTTTTGTGCAGAGCTGTTCCCAAACCCAGCTGTGATGCAACCCGACAGTGTGCTTTCCACGATACATCTGTAGAATTTTGTATTGGAGACATGCAGAACTTCCTCAGGAAGTGGAGGCATTGGTGTGGCCTCTTGGTCTTCCACAGATCATTGGTAATATTAATGCCAAGGAACTTGAAGCTCTCAACCAATTTCACTTTGGCACCACTTCTGAGGTCTGAGGTTCCCACCTGCTTTAAGGGCATCAATTATACCAGTGCCCAAGAAGAGCAAGGTGACGTGCCTCAATGACTATCGACCTGTGGCACTAATGCCTGTGGTGATGAAGTGCTTTGAGAGGTTGATCATGGAGCAAATCAACTCCTACCTTGACAAAAACCTGGACCCACTGCAGTTCGCTTACCGCCACAACAGATCAACGGTGGACGCGATCTTGCTGGCCCTCCACTCCGCTCTGGACCACTTGCACAACAAAAACTCGTATGTCAGGCTGTTATTCATTGACTACAGCTCGGCATTTAATACAATCATCCCCTCCAAGCTGGTTACCAAACTCACAGAACTGGGTCTCTGCGCATCCCTCTGCAATTGGATCCTCGACTTCCTCATTCACAGACCACAGTCTGTTCGTATTGGTGGAGATGTGTCAGACTCGATAACAATCAGCACGGGAGCACCTCAAGGATGTGTGCTCAGCCCCCTGCCATACTCAATCTATACTCATGACTGCGTAGCTGGTCATAGTGCGAACTCCATCATCAAGTTCGCTGACGACACCACTGTAGTGGGACGTATCACTGATGGGGACGAGTCAGAGTATAGAAGAGAGGTCGAGCGACTGACCATATGGTGCCAGCACAATAACCTGGCCCTCAACACCAGCAAAACCAAGGAACTGATTGTGGACTTTGGAAGAGGTAGGATGGGGACACACAGTCCCATTTATATCAATGGGTCGATGGTGAAAAGGGTCAAGAGCTTCAGATTCATGGGTGTGCATATCTCTGAAGATCTCTCCTGGTCCGAGAACACTGATGCAATTATAAAGAAAGCACATCCAGTGCCTCTACTTCCTGAGAAGATTACGGAGAGTCGGTACGTCAAGGAGGGCTCTCTCTAACTTCTACAGGTACACAGTAGAGAGCTTGCTGACCGGTTGCATCGTGGCTTGGTTCGGCAACTTGGTCCTGGCCACACACTCATCTCCCCGCTACCTTCAGGTAGAAGGTACAGGAGCTTGAAGACTGCAACGTCCAGGTTCAGGAAAAGCTACTTCCCCACAGCCATCAGGCTATTAAACTTGGCTCAGACAAAACTCTGAACATTAATAGCCCATTATCTGTTTATTTGCACTATATCAGTTTATTTATTCATGTGTGTATATATTTATATAATGGTATATGGACACACTGATCTGTTCTGTATTCATGCCTACTATATTCTGTTGTGCTGAAGCAAAGCAAGAATGTCATTGTCCTATCAGGGACACGTGACAGTAAACTCTCTTGATCTTGAATCTGATTCTGATTGGGGCATGTACTCCACCTGCTTCCTGATCCCAATAACTAGCTTCTTCATGTTGCTGACATTGAGGGAGATGTTATTGTTTGACACCATATTACTAAATTCTCTAGCTCATTCCTGTACTCTGCCTCATCATTGATTGTGATCTGGGAGTATAGTAGGAGACTGAGAATGCATCGTTGCAGGATACCGGTTTTGAGAGTTATTGTGGAGATGGTATCCTCCCTGTTTGTAGTCTGGGTCAGAAGTTTGAGGATCCAGTGGCCGAGGGTGGAAGCTGATACCTAGGCCCAGTAGTTTGGAGATGGATTTGGACGGGATTATGGTGCTGAAGGCGGAACCACAGTTGATAAATAGGAGTCTTTGTTGTCCAGGTGTTCCAGAGATGAGTTTGGGGCCAGGGAGACGCAGTCTGCAGTGGACCTGTCGGGACAGTAAGCAAACTGCAGAGGACACCTGCAGGCCACTAGTGAGGTGCAGATAGCTGAAGGTCAACAGAGATGGGATCTTCATTCAAGAAGGGCAGCAAACATAAGGCAGGCCATTGAGACCAATGTAGGTGGTAGCAATTCATTGCAAGAGTTTAGTTTGGTTAAATCTTTTGTAGCGTGTTCCAAGGGACAGGATTGGTGTACACTTGGAAATGCAGGGATTGTCTCCATGGTTTGGGGCTGTAGAGATCCTGTTTGGCCAATTTAATTTGATTTTTCAAAGTGTTAACAAAATTAAATTGAGTGCAGCACGCCGTTGATAACATAAAAGACAATAAAACACGGGAACACGATACAATGGTCACACCGAAAATGATGCCATGTTAAACTTCTGTCTGCATGTTATCCATAGAAACATAGACAATAGGTGCAGGAGGAGGCCATTCGGCCCTTCGACCCAGCACCGCCATTCATTGTGATCATGGCTGATCGTCCCCAATCAATAGCCCGTGCCTGCCTTCTCCCCATATCCCTTGTTTCCACCAGCCCCTAGAGCTCTATCTAACTTTCTCTTAAATTCATCCAGTGATTTGGCCTCCACTGGCAGGGAATTCCACAAATTCACTACTCTTTGGGTGAAAACGTTTTTTCTCACCTCAGTCTTAAATGGCTTCCCCTTTATTCTAAGACTGTGGCCCCTGGATCTGGACTCGCCCAACATTGGGAATATTTTTCCTGCATCTAGCTTGTCCAGTCCTTTTATAATTTTATGTTTCTGTAAGATATCCCCTCATCCTTCTAAACTCCAGTGAATACAAGCCTAGTCTTTTCAATCTTTCCTCATATGACAGTCCCGCCATCCCAGGGATCAATCTTGTGAACCTACGCTGCACTGACTCAATCACAAGGATGTGCTTACAAGAGCCCTATACAACTGCAGAAGAACCTATACTGAATATCCCACTATTTCCTGCAAATCCATATGTCCATCTACATACCTCTTAACACCACTATCATATTTGCCGCCGCCACCACCCCAGGCAGCGCGTTGCAGGCACTCACCATCCTCTGTGTAAAACACTTGCCCCACACATCTTTAAACTTAGCCCTCTCACATTAAAGCTGTGTTCGCTTGTCTTTGAGTTTCTGCTGGGAAAAAGGTTCTGACTATCTACCATTTCTGTGCCTCGCAATTTTATGAACCTTTATCAGCTCTCCCCTCAACACCTGACATTACGGAGAAAACAATCCAAGTTTATACAATTTCACTTTACAGCTGATACTCTAATCCTTGGAGCATCCTGGATGAACCTCTCCAAGTTCCACATCCTTCCTGTAATGGGGGATCAGGACTACTTGAAATACTCCAAATACTTCCTAGCTAACGTCATATAAAGGTGCAACGTGACATGCTGACTCCTACACTCAATGTCCTGATATAAGAAAGTAAGCATATCATACACATTCTTTATCACTACACATTCTTTATCACTCTATCTACCTGTGTTGCCACTTTCAGAGAGGTAACTCCAGGACCATTCTGTACATCAATGCTGCCTAGTGTCTTGCCATTAACTATATACAGTGCCCTCCATAATGTTTGGAACAAAGACTCGTCATTTATTTATTTGCCTCCATACTCCACAATTTGAGATTTTCAGTTTTCTCTTCAGCATATAGAAGGCATGCTCAATTGGGTTCAGATCGGGTGATTGACACTCAAGAATTGACAATTTTTTAGCTTTGAAAAACTCATTTGTTGCTTTAGCCAGGCACGGAACTCGCTATCAAAACATGGAGGGGACAGACGGGACAATCATTTGGCGGCCGCGCGCGCATGCGCACACACACACACATGCGCGAGGCTTCGGAGGCTCAATCCAGCGCTAAATGCAGCTCAACTCTGCCTGTCTCGCCGGGTTAACCTACAGCCCTGCCTGGACAGACGGGACACCAACGCTGCTTCTCCACGCCGGCCATATTTCCCGCAAGCCCGGGCAGGTTCACCTGGCGGGACAGGCAGAGTTGAGCTGGGTTTAGCGCTGCTTCTCTGTGCTGGCTATGGGCCTGGGGGTACAGCTCCCATCTGACTGCCGACCTCTCTGGCCATCCGTGAGGGGGGGGGGCACTCGGGTGGGGACGGGACAGCGCCGGAGACCCGGCCAGGGTCGATCCTGGCTGTGGATGAGGCGCAGGTCTGTGCCACGTCTCCCTCCTCCAATCATCAGTCCCACCCCCACCCCACTCCTCCCTCCTCCAATCATCGCACTGAATCATCATGTCCCGCCCCCACTGCCTGCTGACCGACGTCTCTCTCGTCCAATCGCCGCCCTCCATCAGCAGTCCCACTGTCTAGTGGAAAGTGGAGATTTTAAAATCCGGATGACAAAAACTTTGGGGGGTAGGTCCCCCACCTCTCAAAACATGTGGGGGGACATGTCCCCTCTGCCCCCCCCCCCCGTGGCTTTCCACCCCTGGCTTTAGCAGTATGTTTGAGATCATTGTCTTGCTGTAGAATGAACCGCCGGCCAAATAATGGCTCATTTGACGTTAATTAACAACTTTGGTCCTCATGTTGATAAACAGCAATAAAAGTTTCCAAAGGTGATGGAAAGACTGGAGGAAAGACTAGGTGCTGAGAGCTCTCTTATACCTGCATTAAGGAGGCAATTAAACACACCTGAGCAATTACAAACACCTGTGAAGCCATGTGTCCCAAACATTATGGTGCCCTGAAATGGGGGGGACTATGTATAAACACAGCTGTAATTTCTACATGGTGAAACCAAAATGTATAAAAATGGCCTTTATTAAAACCTGACAATGTGATTTAACCACGTGTGTTTTCTTTTCTATTACAAATCTCAAATTGTGGAGTACAGAGGCAAATAAATAAATGATGGGTCTTTGTTCCAAACATTATGGAGGGCACTGTATTCTGTATTCCACCTTGGATTCCACCTCGCAAAGTGTAACATCTGAGACTTGCTCGGATTAAATTCCACCTGCCACTTCACTGCCCATTCCTGTAGCTGATCTATATCCCACTATCGTTTGACAGCCTTCCTCACTGTCCATGTTGGTATTATGTGAAAGCTTACTAACCAACCCACCTACATTTACGGCCCAGTAGTTTATATATATTGTATTTAGCAGGTGCTATCATAACTTATAAGAGACATTTGGACAGGTACATGGATAGGATAGGTTTACAGGATTATGGGCCAAATGCAGGCAGGTAGGACTAGTGTAGAGGAGGCATGTAGGCCGGCATGGGCAAGTTGGGCTGAAGGGCCAGTTTCCACACTATGACTAGGTGTGTATGTGTGCCTCAGTGTACAGTGCTGGGCCCGTTGCTGTTTGTCATCTATATCAATGATTTGGATGAGAACATACAGGGCAAGATTAGCAAATTTGATGATGATGCAAAAGTTTGTGGTTTTGCAGATAGTGAAGATGGTTGTGAACGGTTGCAGCAGGATCTGGATCGATTGGCCAGGTGGGCTGAGGAATGGTTGATGGAATTTAATACAGAGACGTGTGAGGTGTTGCATTTTGGAACGTCGAACAAGGGCAGGACCTACGCAGTGAATGGTCGGCGTCTGGGTAGTGTTGTAGAGCAGAGGGATCTAGGAGTACAGATGCATGGTTCCTTGAAGGTCGAGTCGCAGGTAGATAAGGTGGTCATAACGACATTTGCCCATATTGGCCTTCATCAGTCAGAGTATTGAGTATTATCAGGTAGGTGGGGACGTGCGAGACGGCTGCCCTGGCAGCAGCATGTTCGTTATTTCTACTTTATTTGTTTTTTTTTAGTGTGTCCAAATGTGTGTTTTAATGTCTCTCGGTGTGTCTTGTGTGGGGGGTGGTAAGGGGGGAATCGCGTTTGGTCACCTCCTCCATGGAGAGGCGACTCTCCATGTCGCCTCCCTCGTGGCCTAACACCATGGGCCCAGAGTTTCTGCAGCGGGCGCAACGTGGACTTCTCATCGCGGAGCGGGCGAGTCCTTGCCGGGGTCGTCAGAAGGGAGTGCTGCAATCGCTGGCCCGCTGACTGTTCAGCCTAAAGCCGCGGTCTGCGGAGCTTCTAGTCCCGGGCACGGCGTGGACTTACCATCTGGAGCGGGATCCCTTTCCGGGAATCCCCGGAGAAGAGCTCTGACCGGCGGCCTGCAGCCCTACAAGATCCTGAAGCCGCGGTCTCCGGTAGGGAAGCGCCGATTCGGGACTTACTGTCCCGACGAGAGGACCTGTACATCTGGCCGTCCGCGGAGGTTCATGGCCCCAACCACGGGGGAACAATGAAGGAGGACTGACTGTACTTTGTGCCTTTCACCACAGTGAAGGATGCTGTGGTGGATGTTTGTGTTACATTTTATTGTGTATTATGTGTTCTTTTTTATTGTACCGCTGCTGGCAAATTCATTTCACTGTACTTTATTGTGTATGTGATGGATTGATTGATAGATGGAAGTTGGGTGGTCATGCTACAGTTGTATAAGATGTTGGTGTGGTCGCATTTGGAGAATTGTGTTCAGTTGAGGGCATCATCTTATAGGAATTATGTTGTCCAGCTGCAAAGGGTACAGAGAAGATTTACAAGAATATTGTTAGGACTAGAGGGTGTGAGCTATAGGGAGAGGTTGAGTAGGCTGGGTCTCTATTCCTTGGAGTGCAGGAGGATGAGGGGCGACCTTATAGAGGTGTACAAAATAATGAGAGCAATAGATCGGGTATGTGCACAGAGTCTCTTGCCCAGAGTATGTGAATCGAGGACCAGAGGACGTAGGTTTAAGGTGAAGGGGAAAAGATTTAATAGGAATTTGCGGAGTAACTTTTTCACACAAAGGGTGGTGGGTGTATGGAACAAGCTGCCAGAGGAGGTAGTTGAGGCAGGGACTATCCCAACAATTAAAAACCAGTTAGACAGGTACATGGATAGGACAGGTTTGGAGGGATATGAACCAAATGCAGGCAGGTGAGACTAGTGTAGCTGGGACATTGTTGGCTGGTGTGGGCAAGTTGGGCTGAAGGGTCTGTTTCTACACTGTATGTCCCGGGGAATATAGGAGCAAAGAGGTCTTTCTGCAGTTGTACAGAGCCCTAGTGAGACCACACCTGTAGTATTGTGTGCAGTTTTGGTCCCCTAATTTGAGGAAGTACATTCTTGCTATTGAGGGAGTGCAGCGTAGGTTTACGAGGTTAATTCCTGGGATGGCGGGACTGTCATATGCTGAGAGAATGGAGCAGCTGGGCTTGTACACTCTAGAGTTTAGAAGGATGAGAGGGGATCTCATTGAAATATATAAGATTGTTAAGGGCTCGAACAGGCTAGAGGCAGGAAACATGTTCCGGATGTTGGGGGAGTCCAGAACAAGGGGCCACAGTTTAAGAATAAGGAGTAAGCCATTTAGAACGGAGACGAGGAAACACTTTTTCTCACAGAGAGTGGTGAGTCTGCCTCAGAGGGCGGTGGAGGCAGGTTCTCTGGATACTTTCAAGCGAGAGCTAGATAGGGCTCTTAAAAATAGCGGAGTCAGTGGATATGGGGAGAAGGCAGGATCAGGGCACTGATTGGGGATGATCAGCTGGCTGGAAAGGTCGAATGGCCTACTCCTGCGTCTATTGTCTATTGTCTATTGAAACATCCTGCAGCGCACCTTGAGGTATATGCAGGAGGCATTGTCCTGCTGCGTATACAGCCATGCTGACTGCACCTAATGAGTCCATTTTCTTCCATATGGACATAATACACATCAGTGGGTCTGGTAATCCACCTGAATGCTCATCAGACGGCATAACCGGGGGGGAGCTGGAGACAACGGATGTGAAGAGGGTTGACCGGTAGGAGGGGGTGATCCGGAGAATTGCCTCCAGCGCCTTCAAGGTCGGCTGCAGGGGGCGTCCCGGGACACCAAAGATGGCTGGGCAAGGAGAATAGAGGGGCGTTGGTTGCCAGGAACTGCTCCAGTACACCGAGCATGCGGGCCAACCAGACTTTGGAGTTTAAATAAACGTGCCAAAACATGGTGGCGTCCGCATGTGTAATATATGCAAAAGGAATTTCACAGTGTAATTGCATATAGAAACATAGAGAAACAGAAAATAGGTGCAGGAGTAGGCCATTCAGCCCTTCGAGCCTGCACCGCCATTCAATATCATCATGGCTGATCATCCAACTCAGTATCCCGTACCTGCCTTCTCTCCATACCCCCTGATCTCTTTAGCCACAAGGGCCACATCCAACTCCCTCTTAAATATAGCCAACGAACTGGCCTCAACTACCTTCTGTGGCAGAGAATTCCACAGATTCACCACTCTCTGTGTGAAAAACGATTTTCTCATCTCGGTCCTAAAAGACTTCCCCGTTATCCTTATGTGCCAAATAAAGCCCCATTGAACCAGTGAACCTGTTTACATGACCCTGAGGAAGGCCATTGCTGAAAGGCCAGGTTAGAGACTGGTCCAAGAGGTTAAAGCCCAGGCATCCAGGACAAGTTGGTAAATAGGATCCAAATATGGCTTGGTGTCAGCTGCTTGTGAGATTGGACTACACAGTAATCAGTGCTGAGACTTGAACTGCTTGTTACACAGGAGGTACAAATCCCATTTACAGATGATACAATGGTGGCGTATTGATAAACAGGAATTACATTACAGGATTATGTTGACCAGTGTGAAGGAGGGACGGACCCAAAATGTCATCTGTCCATTTCCCTCCACAGATGCTGCTTGACCACTGAGATTACATAGAAGTGGACACCATAGGAGCAGCCTGTCGGTCACAGTCATTGATGCCAAGACAAACTAGCCTCAGCTGCCTGCAATTTATTACTATTATTGTTTGTTTTTGAGAATATATATAGATATAGAAATATATGTGAATGTGTGTGTGTATATATATATATATATATATATATATATATACCCACTGAGCTTTTTTCTCTCTCGTTTATCATATTGTTTACAGTTTACTATGTTTACATATTGTGTTGTGCAGCAGCGAGTAAGAACTTCATTGTTTGATCTTGGACATATGATAATAAAACATTGACTCTTGATCCATTCCCTCCATATGCTCCTGCCTATCTGAAAACCTCTTAAACAGGCTTGTCAACAAAATAGAGAGAGTACAGAGGAGATTTACTAGAATGTTGCCTGCGATCCAGCAGCTAAGTTACAGAGAAAGGTTGAACAAGTTAGGTCTTTATTCTTTGGAGCGCAGAAGGTTAAGGGGGGACTTGATTGAGGTCTTTAAAATGATGAAAGGGATAGTCAGAGTTGACGTGGATAAGCTTTTCCCATTGAGGGTAGGGAAGATTCAAACAAGAGGGCATGACATGAGAATTAAGGGACAGAAGTTTAGGGGTAACGTGAGGGGGAACTTCTTTACTCAGAGGGTGGTGGCTGTGTGGAATGAGCTTCCAGCAGAAGTGGTGGAGGCAGGATCGATTTTAACATTTAAGAGTAAAGTGGATAGGTATATGGACGTGAAGGGAATGGAGGGGTATGGTCTGAGTGCAGGTAGATGGGACTAGGGGAAAACAAATGGTCGGCACGGACTGGAAGGGCCGAGAGGGCCTGTTTCCGTGCTGTAATTGTTATATGGTTATACGGTAGCTGCCTCCGCCACCACCCCGGCACCATGTTCCAGGCCCGCACCACCCTCGCCTTGCCCCGCACGTCTCATCTGGAGTCGGAAATAAAGAGGGTTTTGTAAGTGGCCAGATGGTGAGGCAGGTTCTGTCATGGACGAGATGCAGTTAGTCACCTTCCAGCAGAACTGTAGAGGACACACTGAGAACAGGTAACACGGTAACAGACAGCCTGGGATTCAGCACTGCTGAAGGCAGAGGGGAAAAATACACAGTGCTGGAGTGACTCGGTGAGACAGGCAGCAATTAGAAACATGGAAACATAGAAATTAGCTGCAGGAGTAGGCCATTCGGCCCTTCGAGCCTGCACCGCCATTCAATATGATCATGGCTGATCATCCAACTCAGTATCCTGTACCTGCCTTCTCTCCATACCCCCTGATCCCTTCAGCCACAAGGGCCACATCCAACTCCCTCTTAAATATGGCCAACGAACTGCCCTCAACTACCTTCTGTGGCAGAGAATTCCACAGATTCACCACTCTCTGTGTGAAAAACGATTTTCTCATCTCGGTCCTAAAAGACTTCCCCCTTATCCTCAAAAATAAGGATAAGGAAAATTCCCGAGGACGTGGAAGATATGGGTGAAGTATTGGGTCGGGACCCATCAGACTGGATGCTGAAATCATCCCCATTTAACTCCTCCTGAAGGAATGGAATGGAATGGAAAACTTTATTGTCATTCAGACCTTGTGGTCTGAACGAAATTTTGTTGCCTGCAGTCATACATATAGTAAATAACAAAACACACAATAAACACATATTTAACATCCACCACAGTGAGTTCACCAGACACCTCCTCACTGTGATGGAAGGCAAAAATCTTGTCTTTGTCTCTTCCCTTCTTCCTCTTCCTCTTCCTCTGCGCTGAGGCGACCCGGGCCTCCGATGTTGTGACCGCACCGGGTGATGTAAATAAGTCCCGCGGGTGAACCGCGCTCCGCGAGCGGGCCGGTTCAACTCCGCGGCCCGGGGCGGTCGAAGCTGCCGAAGCTGCCGCCCTCCAGTCCAGCGGACGCAGCAGTTGCCGCGGGAGCTCCGGAAAAACAAGTCACCAACCCGTGACCTGCGAACTCCCGACGATGTCGTCCACTGGGCCCGCGGCCGAACCTCCGAAGTCGCTGCCACCGCCGCCGCCACCGGAAAGCCGCCACAGCTCCGAGTCGGGCCGCCGGAACGCCTGAACCCGCCACAGCCCGGAAGTCGGCCAGCCCCGCGCTGGTGAGTCCTGGCTGGCTCTGCCTCCGGAGCCTAGGGTCGGTCGCAGTTAAAGTTGGAGGCTGCCAGCTCCGCGATAGGCCTCAGCGCAGACGGAGATGGAGACAAGAAAAGTCGCGTTCCCCCCCAAAAGGAAGAGACTAAGAACGTTTCTCCCACCCCTCCCACACACATACACTACATAATAACTCAAACTAACGCTAAAACAAGACAAGAAAACAACAACAACAAAAAAGAAAAACAGACGGACTGCAGGCGAGCCGCTGCTGCCAGGGCAGCGTCGCCATGCCAACCTGTAAGGTGACACACTGTAAGCCACACACGCACATGTACTGACCATATGTGGTATGATGGGCTTAACAGGGCCTCTTGTTTGTTGCAGAGGAAGATGGTGAAGTGGACACTGTGAACGGAGACTCCAGCCAGGTACAAACGTCTGCCTTTACTGTCCCTGTATGTTTCAAATCTCAATGCTTGTCAGTGAAGACTCTTGTATCCAGGACCTTGTTCACCCCTCAGGGACGGACCATGTGTCACAGTCTCTGCACGTCAGGCTAAACCCCCTCTCAAACATAGAAACACGGAAAATAGGTGCAGGAAAGGCCATTCGGCCCTTCGAGCCAGCACCGCCATTCATTGCGATCAAGGCTGATCGTCCCCAATCAATAACCCGTGCCTGCCTTCTCCCCATAGCCCTTGATTCCACTAGCCCCTAGAGCTCTATCTAACTCCCTCTTAAATCCATCCAGTGATTTGGCCTCCACTGCCCTTTGTGGCAGGGAATTCCATAAATTCACAACTCTCTGGGTGAAAACGTTTTTTCTCACTTCAGTCTTAAATGACCTCTGCTTTATTCTAAGACTGTGACCCCTGGTTCTGGACTCACCCAACATTGGGAACATTTTTCCTGCATCTAGCTTGTCCAGTCCTTTTATAATTTTATATGTTTCTATAAGATACCCCCTCATCCTTCTGAACACCAGTGAATACAAGCCTAGTCTTTTCAATCTTTCCTCATATGACAGTCCCGCCATCCCAGGGATCAATCTCATGAACCTACGCTGCACTGCCACAATCACAAGGATATCCTTCCTCAAATTAGGAGACCAAAACTGGACACATAGAAACATAGAAACATAGAAATTAGGTGCAGGAGTAGGCCATTCAGCCCTTCGAGCCTGCACCGCCATTCAATATGATCATGGCTGATCATCCAACTCAGTATCCCGTACCTGCCTTCTCTCCATACCCTCTGATCCCCTTAGCCACAAGGGCCACATCCAACTCACTCTTAAATATAGCCAATGAACTGGCCTCAACTACCCTCTGTGGCAGAGAGTTCCAGAGACTCACCACTACTCCATATGTGGTCACACCAGAGCCCTATACAACTGCAGAAGAACCTCTTTACTCCTATGCTGAAATCCTCTTGTTATGAAGGCCAACATTCCATTAGCTTTCTTCACTGCCTGCTGTACCTGTAAGCCATCTATCAGTGACTGGTGTACAAGGACACCCAGGTCTCGCTGCACCTCCCCCTTACTTAACCTAACCCCATTGAGATAATAATCTGCCCCCTTGTTTTTGCTGCCACAGTGGATAACCTCACATTTGTCTATATTATACTGCATCTGCCACGCATCTGCCCACTCACCCAACGTGTCCAGGTCCACCTGCAACCTCCTAACAATCTCTTCACAGTTCACACTGCCACCCAGCTTTGTGTCATCCACAAACTTGCCAGCGTTGTTCCTAATTCCCTCTTCCAAATCATTAATATATATGGTAAACAGTTGCGGCCCCAGCACTCCACTCGCCACTGCCTGCCATTCTGAAAATGACCCGTTCACTCCTACTCTTTGCTTCCGGTCTGCCAAGCAATTTTCTATCCATGTCAACACCCTATCCCCAATACCAGGTGCTCTAATTTTAGTCACCAGTCTCCCATGCGGGACCTAATCAAAGGCTTTCTGAAATTCTAGATACACTACATCCACTGGCTCCCCTTCATCCATTGTACTTGTCACATCCTCAAAACATTCCAGATTAGTCAAGCATCATTTCCCTTTCATAAATCCATGTTGACTTGGACTAATCCATTTACTGCTATCCAAATGCCCCAATTTTACCTCTTTAATAATTGACTCCAGCATCTTTCCCACCACCGAAGTCAGGCTAACTGGTCTGTAATTCCCAGTTTTCTCTCTCGCTCCTTTCTTGAAAAGTGGGATAACATTAGCTATCCTCCAATCCACAGGAACTGATCCTGAATCTATTGAACATTGGAAAATGATCACCAAAGCATCCACTATTTCTAGAGCCACCTCCCTGAGGACCCTGGGATGCAGACCATTAGGTCCAGGTGATTTACGATCCTTCTGTCCCATTAGCCTACCCAATACTGTTTCTCACCGTATTGCCCGTTTTGTTTCCTTCTGTTGTCCCAATCCTCTGGCTTCCGGCTACTCTTTGCCGCGTTATACATCTTTTCTTTTAGTTTTATTCTATCCCTAACTATTCTTGTCAGCCACGGTTGCCTCCTACTCCCCTTAGAATCTTTCTTCCTTTTTGGAACAAAATGATCCGGATTGTGCCCAGAAATTCCTGCCATTGCTGTTCCACCGTCATTCCTGCTAGGATCCCTTTCCAGTCTCTTTGGCCAGCTCCCCTCTCATGCCTTCATAGTCCCCTTTGTTCAACTACATCACTGACACTTCCGATTTAACCTTCTCAAATTGCAGATGAAAACTAATCATATTATGATCACTACCTCCAAGCGGTTCCATTACCTCGCGTTCTCTTATCATATCTGGTTCATTGGACAACACTAAATCCAGAATTGCCTTTTTTCTGGTCGGCTCCATTACAAGCTGCTCTAAGAATCCATCTCGGAGGCATTCTACAAACTCTCTGTCTTGGGGTCCTGAACCAACCAGATTTTCCCAGTCTACCTGCATATTGAAATCCCCCATCACCACAGTGGCATTGTTACACGCCAGTTTTAACTCCTGCTGCAACTTACACCCTACATCCGGGCTACTATTTGGGGGTTTGTAAATAACACCAATTAGTGTCTTCTTGCCTTTACAATTCCTCAACTCAATCCACAGTGTCTCTACCTCGTCAGTCCCTATGTCTTCCCTCGCAAGGGACTGAATTCCACCTCTCACCAGCAGAGCTACCCCCCCTCCTCTGCCCACCTGCCTGACCTTTCTATAGGATGTATAACCCTGAATATTAAGTTCCCAGGCCTGATCCTCCTGCAGCCACGTCTCAGTAATCCCCACAATGTCATATCTACCAACCTCTAACTGAGCCTCAAGCTCATCTACTTTACTTCTTATACTTCGCGCATTCATATACAATACTTTTAATTCCTTACGCATCTCACCTTTCACATCGATCCCTATTACTTGGCCATACTCCCCTATCCCTTTGTGAGCTTCCTTTCCCGTTAATTCTGGGGTCATTAACCATCCCTTTACTCTCTTTCCCTTTAACTCCGTCCTCGACTATCCCATTTGACACCTCCCCCCTTATTCAGTTTAAAACCACCAGTGTAGCAGTGGCAAACCTGCCTGCCAGAATGCTGGTCCCCCACCTGTTAAGATGCAATCCGTCCCTTTTGTACAGTTCTCCCTTACTCCAAAACAGATCCCAGTGATCTAAGAATCTAAATCCCTGCCCCCTGCACCAGTTCCTCAGCCACACGTTCAGGTCCCGTATCTCCCCGTTCCTGCTCTCGCCAGCACGAAGAACTGGAAGCAAACCGGAGATAACAACCCTGGAGGTCCTGCTTTTCAGCATTTTTCCGAGCTCTCTAAAGTCACGCTGCAGAATATTCATCCCCTTCTTTCCGACATTGTTTGTGCTGACATGTACTACCACTTCCGGCTGTTCACCTTCACCCTGAGGATTTTCTGCACTCTGTCCGTGACATACTGGATCCTGGCACCAGGAAGGCAGCACACCATCCTCGAATGCCGTCTGTTGCCGCAGAAACCCCTGTCTGTACCTCTCACAATGGAGTCTCCAACTACAATGGCGTTGCCTGACGTTGGCCTCTTTGGTTTTGGCTCAACAGCCCTTTTCGCTTCGCAAGCCAGTCCGCCGCTCAGTGTGTTAACGTCTTCTGTCCCGACAGCTGCTAAGTTGGTGAACCTGTTCACAAGAGGTACAACACCCGGGGACCTTTGCATTCCATGTTTCCCTCCCTTTCTCTCCGTCACCCACCTTCTCTCTTCCAGTACATTAGGTGTGACAATCTCACTGTAGGACTCGTCGAGGAATGACTCAGTTTCTCGGACGAACCTGATGTCATCCACTTGCTTCTCCAGTTCCCCAACATGGGGTACACACAGAAAAGTCTTTCCAGAAGACATAGGAACAGAATTAGGCCATTTGGCCCATTGCGTCTGCTCCCCCGTTCGATTGTAGCTGATTTATTTTTCCTTCTCAACCCCATTCTCCTGCCTTCTCCCTGGGTCCCTGCTGCCTTCCAGGGTCAACATGTTGTTTGTAGTTGGATCCCGCTCGCCAGCAAACTGGCCACAGAGCAGATGAGATGAGTGGCGGGCTGGGGTAGGTACTGCCAGCAACTGCCACACTCGGGCTGATGCTAAACACTACAGGAGCTGTCTGTAAAATAGAGCTATTGGCAGTCTGCAGCAACAGCAGTGTCATAAAGTCCCAGAGCTGTACTGCACAAAAACAGGCCCTTTGGCCCACCTTGTCCATGCCGACCAAGTGGCCTCATCCCATTTGCCTGCATTTGGCCCATATTCCTCTCAACCCTTCCCTATCCATATCTGGCCAGATGTAAAAGTCATCACTGTACCTGCCTCTATATAGCTTCTTCCAGCTACTCATTCCAGATATGGACTACCCTCTGTGAAACAGTTGCCCTTGAGGTCCCTCTTCAATCTCACCTTAAGCCTGTGCCCTCTAGTGTTTGATTTCTCTACCTTGGAAAAAGGGTAGCACAGTGGGGAAATGGTAAAGTTGCTGCTTACAGCGGCGGAGGCTCAGGTTCCATCCTGACTGCGGGTACATTCTCCCTGTGACCGCGTGCGTTTTCTTGAAGTCCTCTGATTTCCTACCACAATTTCAAAGATGCATAGGTTTGTAGGTTAATTGGCTTCTGTAAATTGTAAATTGTCCCCAGTGTGTAGAATAGTGCTAGTGTACGGGTGATCGCTGGTCGGTGTGAACTCAGTGGGTGAAGGGCCTGTTTCCACGCTGTATCTCTAAAGTCTAAAATGACTGAGCGTTCACCATCTCTGTGCCCCTTGTGATCTTGTACACCTCAATAAGGTCACTCTTAGCCTCCTACGCTCCATAGAAAGGAATCCCAGCCAGTAACTCAAGCCCGCAGGCCCAGGTAACATCCTGGTGAATCTCTCCTGCACCCTTTTCAAGTGAATAAAATCCTTCCTGTTGCTGGGTGTTCAGTTCAGAGATACAGTGCAGAAACAGGCCCTTCGGGACTAATAGAGTTGTCATAGTTGGGGATTTTAACTTTCCCAATATAGACTGGGACTGTCATAGTGCCAGGGGCTTAGATGCGGTGGAAATTTGTCAAATGAGTTCGGGAAAGTTTCCTCAGGAACTATGTAGAGGGCCCTAAAGGGACAGAGCAAAGCTAGAGCGAGTCAAAGAGCTATACAATGCGGAAACAGGCCCTTCAGCCCGACTTGCCCATGCCGACCAGCATGTCCCATCTACCCTAGACCCACCTGCCTGCATTTGGCCCATATCTCTCTAAACTTATACTATCCATCTACCTGGCCAAATATTTCTTAAACTTTGCGATAATACCTTAGGAAATTGGGAAGGGCAAGTAACTGAAATGTCAGACATTTGGACGTAGATGGATAGGATAGGTTTAGAGGGCCAAATGCAGGCAGGTTGGTGTGGGCAAGATGACGTATGACTCTGACGATGACAAAAGAAGCCTAGATTGCCGGAGGTATTTGACTTGTGATCCTTGTGTTGGCAGGAGAGCGTTGCTGATCTATACGCAGCCATTTCTGAAGTGGATGGTCTGTGCCAGGAGCCCGACAGTATCCGCACCTGGAGGGAGGAGCAGGTCAAGCACTTGGAGGCTCTGGGTAAAGGCACACTCACCCACCAGCCAGTGACAACAGCTGAGATGTGGCCGATGAGATTTCATGCTGTGAAGAGATGTGTTTTGTAACGATGAATGGTGATGGACATTTTCGCCACCTCCATAATCCTCCAACGGGCTCCCACCACTCAACACATCTTCCCAGCTCCACCCCTTCCCGCTTTCATCAGAGACTGTTCCCACCGCAACTCCAATGTTAACTCGTCCCTTCCCACCCAAACCATCCCCTGCCCAGGTACTGCTGGAGATGCAACACCTGTCCCTGTGGCTCATCCCTCGACTCCATCCAAGGACCCAGACAGTCCTTTCAGGTGGGGCAGAGTTTCACTGGCACCTCCTCCAACCTCATCTACTGTATCCGCGGTTCCAGGTGTGGACTCCCTCATAATGGCGAGACCACGCTCAGGCTCGGCGATCGTTTCGCTGAACACCTCCGCTCAGTGCGCCTGAACCTACCTGATCTCCCGGTTGCTAAAAAATTTAACTCCCCCTTCCATTCCCACACTGACCTTTCTGGCCTGGGCCTCCTCCACTGACAGAGTGAGGCCCTGCGCAAATTGGAGGAACAGGTTGGACAAAGCAGCAGTGAGAACCAAAGATCCTATAGCGGAGCAAGAGAGACCACTCCTTCTAAATGCAATGGGCTGACGTGTAGTACGCAACGGAGCAGAACGTGGGCCTTTTTTTCATCCATTTCAGTAACCCGACCCGACTCGCAGTGTAATCAACGTTGCGGGGGAACAGTTTGTGTTGATAAATTATAATTCTGAAAATGAGAAGATTTTTACCAAAGAGCTTCTATTTTTACGAGGATGTTTCCGTAACCGGCTTCCGTCTCCGCACTAGTATCTTTGCTCCGCTACGGGATCTTTGGTGCGGAGACGGAAGCCGGTTACGGAAATGGGGCTGAAAATTACCCATGAATCTGCCCATGACCGTACCACGTCTTTCTCGTCGAGTGGTCTCTCTTGCTCGCTGTAGGATCTTTGGTGAGAACGACCGTCGGCTGGACTTGGTGAGTCACAGGTAGAGCAGGTTTAAAAAGAGGGCAAACAGCACTTTAGCAGTCTTTGAGTGCAGGTCGGACAAAGCACATACTTCCAAGCTCATCAGAGGAAGGAAGGTTAGGAGTGAGTGTGGACAAAGGGTGCGGCCCTGTCGAAGGAAGTGCCCTGTGAATAAAGTGAGAGTCTTTGGCTGCGAGTCTTCGGCGAGGAGGCTGAGGAGAGGACGCCACACCAAACGCTGGAGAGGGAGAGAGGAAAGAAGGGGATGTCAAGCAAGCTGTTTCAGTGTGATGCTTGCAGTATGTGGGAGGTCAAGGACACTGCTGGTGCCTCTGGCTGCTACAAATGTGAGAAGTGCATCCAGGTACAGCTCCTGAAGGACCGTGTTGGGGAACTGGAGAAGCAACTGGATGACCTCAGGTTCGTCCAAGAAACTGAGTTGTTCCTCGACAAGTCCTACAGTGAGATTGTTACACTAAGGTACTGGAAGAGAGAAGGTGGGTGACGGTGAGAAAGGGAGGGAAACATGGAATGCAAAGGTCCCCGGGTGTTGTACCTCTTGAGAACAGATTCACCCACTTAGAAGCTGTTGGGACAGAAGACGTTAAAACATTGAGCAGCGGACTGGCTTGCGAAGCAAAAAGGGTTGTTGAGCCAAAACCAAAGAGGCCAACGCCAGGCAACGCCATTGTAGTTGGAGACTCCATTGTGAGAGGTACGGACAGGGGTTTCTGCGGCAACAGACGGGACTCGAGGATGGTGTGCTGCCTTCCTGGTGCCAGGATCCAGGATGTCACGGACAGAGTGCAGAAAATCCTCAAGGGCGAAGGTGAACAGCCGGAAGTGGTAGTACATGTCAGCACAAACGATGTCGGAAAGAAGGGGATGAATATTCTGCAACGTGACTTGAGAGAGCTCGGGAAAATGCTGAAAAGCAGGACCTCCAGGGTCGTTATCTCCGGTTTGCATCCAGTGCCTCGTGCTGGCGAGAGCAGGAACAGGGAGATACAGGACCTGAATGTGTGGCTGAGGAACTGGTGCATGGGGCAGGGATTTAGATTCTTCGATCACTGGGATCTGTTTTGGAGTAAGGGAGAACTGTACAAAAGGGACGGATTGCATCTTAACAGGTGGGGGACCAGCATTCTGGCAGGCAGGTTTGCCACTGCTACACTGGTGGTCTTAAACTGAATAAGGGGGGGGGGGGTGTCAAATGGGATAGTCGAGGATGGAGGTAAAGGGAAAGAGAGTAAAGGGATGGTTAATGACCCCAGAATTAACGGGAAAGGAAGCTCACAAAGGGATAGGAGAGTATGGCCAAGTAATAGGGATTGATGTGAAAGGTGAGATGCGTAAGGAATTAAAAGTATTGTATATGAATGCGCGAAGTATAAGAAGTAAAGTAGATGAGCTTGAGGCTCAGTTAGAGGTTGGTAGATATGACATTGTGGGGATTACTGAGACGTGGCTGCAGGAGAATCGGGCCTGGGAACTTAATATTCAGGGTTATGCATCCTATAGAAAGGACAGGCAGGTGGGCAGAGGAGGGGGGGTAGCTCTGCTGGTGAGGGATGGAATTCAGTCCCTTGCGAGGGAAGACATAGGGACGGGCGAGGTTGAGTCACTGTGGATTGAGTTGAGGAATTGTAAAGGCAAGAAGACACTAATTGGTGTTATTTACAGACCCCCAAATAGTAGCCCGGATGTAGGGTGTAAGTTGCAGCAGGTGTTAAAACTGGCGTGTAACAAAGGTAATGCCACTGCGGTGATGGGGGATTTCAATATGCAGGTAGACTGGGAAAATCTGGTTGGTTCAGGACCCCAAGACAGAGAATTTGTAGAATGTCTCCGAGATGGATTCTTAGAGCAGCTTGTAACGGAGCCGACCAGAGGAAAAGGCAATTCTAGATTTAGTGTTGTCCAATGAACCAGATATGATAAGAGAACGCGAGGTAATGGAACCGCTTGGAGGTAGTGATCATAATATGATTAGTTTTAATCTGCTATTTGAGAAGGAGAAGGTTACATCGATAGTGTCAGTGATGCAGTTGAACAAAGGGGACTATGAAGGCATGAGAGGGGAGCTGGCCAAAGTAGACTGGAAAGGGATCCTAGCAGGAATGACGGTGGAACACCAATGGCAGGAATTTCTGAGCATAAACCGGAAGACGCAGGATCATTTCATTCCAAAAAGGAAGAAAGAACCTAAGGGGAGTAGGAGGCAACCATGGCTGACAAGAGAAGTTAGGGATAGAATAAAACTAAAAGAAAAGATGTATAACACAGCAAAGAGTAGCCGGGAGCCAGAAGATTGGGAAACTTTCATACGACAACAGAAGGAAACAAAACGGGCAATACGGGCTGAAAAGATGAAGTACGAAGGGAAGCTGGCCAGGAATATAAAGGACAGTAAAAGCTTCTCTAGATATGTTAAGGGAAAAAGAGTTGCAAAGTCAAATGCGGGTCCCTTGAAGGCAGACATGGGTGAAATTATTATGGGCAACAAGGAAATGGCAGAAGAGTTGAACAGTACTTCGGATCTGTCTTCACTAAGGAAAACCATAAACAATCTCCCAGATGTACTTGAGAACAGAGGATCTAAAGGGGTAGAGGAACTGAAAGAAATGTTCATTAGGCGAGAAATAGTATTGGGTAGGCTAATGGGACTGAAGGATGATAAATCCCCTGGACCTGATGGACTGCATCCCAGGGTCCTCAGGGCGGTGGCTCTGGAAATAGTGGACGCATTGGTGATCATTTTCCAATGTTCAATAGATTCAGGATCAGTTCCTGTGGTTATCCCACTTTTCCCGAATGGAGTGAGAGAGAAAACGGGGAATTACAGACCAGTTAGCCTGACTTCGGTGGTGGGAAAGATGCTGGAGTCAATTATTAAAGATGTAATAATGGGGCATTTGGATAGCAGTAAAAGGATTAGTCCAAGTCAGCATGGATTTATGAAAGGAAAATCACGCTTGACTAATCTTCTGGATTTATTTGAGGGTGTGACAAGTAACATGGATGAAGGGGAGCCAGTGGATATAGTGTATCTAAACTTTCAGAAAGCCCTTGATAAGGTCCCGCACGGAAGACTGGTGACTAAAATTAGAGCACATGGTATTGGGGATAGGGTGTTGACATGGATAGAAAATTGGTTAGCAGACAGGAAGCAAAGAGTGGGAGTAAACTGGTCCTTTTCAGAATGGCAGGCAGTGACGAGTGGAGTGCCGCAAGGCTCGGTGTTGGGGCAGCAACTGTTTACTATATATATTAATGATTTGGAAGAGGGAATTAGGAGCAACACTAGCACATTTGCGGATGACACAGAACAGGGTGGCAGTGTGAACTGTGAAGAGGATGTTAGGACGTTGCAGGGTGACCTGGACAGGTTGAGTGAGTGGGCAGATGCGTGGCAGATGCAGTATAATATAGATAAATGTGAGGTTATCCTTGTGATTGACGCAGTGATTGAGGTAGTGCGGCGTAGGTTCACGAGATTGATCCCTGGGATGGCGGGACTGTCATATGAGGAAAGATTGAAAAGACTAGGTTTGTATTCACTGGAGTTTAGAAGGATGAGTGGGGGTCTTATAGAAACATATAAAATTATAAAAGGACTAGACAAGCTAGATGCAGGAAAAATGTTCCCAATTTTCGGCGAATCCAGAACCAGGGGCCACAGTCTTAGAATAAAGGAGAGGCCATTTAAGACTGAGGTGTAAACATTTTTTTTCACCCAGAGAGTTGTGAATTTGTGGAATTCCCTGCAACAGAGGGCAGTGGAGGCCAAATCACTGGATGGATTTAAGAGAGAGTTAGATAGAGCTCTAGGGGCTAGTGGAATCAAGGGATATGGGGAGAAGGCAGGCACGGGTTATTGATTGGGGACGATCAGCCATGATCACAATGAATGGCGGTGCTGGCTCGTAAGGCCGAATGGCCTCCTCCTGCACCTATTTTCTATGTTTCTAACAGCACCATATTTCACTTGGGCAGCTTACACCCCAGCGGTATGAATATTGTTTTTGTCTAACTTTAAGTAACTCTTGCTTTCCCTCCCTCTCCATCCCTTCCCCACCCAAATCTCTGACTAGTTTCACTGTCCTCCTGATGAATTTATTACTGATTGTGTGCCTCATTGTCACCTTCCCCTGGGCTAACAATGAACCATTCTACATTTGCTTGATCATCTAGTCTCCCTCTCCACGGACTCTCAGTCTGAAGAAGGGTCTTGGCCCAATGTGTCACCCATTCCTTCGCTCCAGAGATGCTGCCTGTCCTGCTGAGTTACTCCAGAATTCTGTGTCTATCTACAGTGTAAACCAGCATCTGCAGTTCCATAGTGTTGAATGTAGTGGGTGCAGGGACAGAGGAAGCTGAGTGTTGAAGTGCTTGGTTCTTGGCCGACACGCTGGTCAGTGAAACTGGTGAAGAAAGTGATCTTGGCTTTATCAATATGGACAAATATAGACAGAGACAGAAGGAACGTAACTCAGAGTGATGGAGGAACTCAAGTTCAAGTGAATTTATTGTCATGTGTCCCTGATAGGACAATGAAATTATTGCTTTGCTTCAGCACAACAGAACATAGTAGGCATTGACTACAGAACAGATCAGTGTGTCCATATACCATTATATAAATATATACACACATGAATAAATAAACTGATAAAGTGCAAATAACAGATAATGGGTTATTAATGTCGTCAGCGAACTTGATGATGGAGTTCGCACTATGACCGGTTACGCAGTCATGAGTATAGAGTGAGTACAGCAGGGGGCTGAGCACGCAGCCTTGAGGTGCTCCTGTGCTGATTGTTATCGAGTCTGACACCTTTCCACCAATACGAACAGTCTGTGGTCAGACAGAGAACTCAGCGGGTCAGACAGAGAAATAGCGGATGGAGTTTAATCTGAACAAGTGCACTTTGGGAGGTCAAACATAAGGGGCAAATACACAATTGAGGGCAAGTCCCTTCTAGCATTGATGTGGAGAGGGATCGTGGGGTCCACGACTGGGCTTGCGGGAGATAGACACAGAATACTGGAGTCACTCAGCGAGTCAGGCAGCATCTCCAGACAAAAGCAACTGGATCTTGCTCCAGTTCTGGATGTGAGCTTGGGTTAGGGCAGGCGTTACCCTGGGGACTGCACCTTATGAATTCCCGCAGCAGTTGGAATCACCCTAACAAGATGTTCTCACCTTTGAACTGCTTAGATGAGAACTCACGCGAGGCAGAGCTGGAGTGGAGGGAGAAAGCGAAGAGGGAGCTGGAGGATTGGTACACGCAGCAGGATGAGCAGCTGGAGGGAATGAAAGCCAACAACAGGTAGTCACCAGCAGCTCCTGTCACCATCCCCTCACTCATCCAAACCTACCCTTGCCTGGCGGAACTCTAGGCAAATGATCCCATTATCAGTCGGCAGATTAGATCAATGATTCAGCTGGTGCACAAAGACATGGGTGCGAGTGATGGTGGCTCCAACACTCACATCCTCCCATTTACCTCCTTGCTCCCTAATCCTGTACATTGTCCCACCAATAAAGGCCTGTCCAACGTGTGAGATTGTCCCAATGCCCAGCTGAGCAGCTTTATGGGGTGGGGGGGTGGGGGGGGGGGGGGTTCAGATTGCCACTCTCTGTTCACGATTCACTATACTTTACTGTCCTTTCAATGATAATCTTAACCCAAGATAGACTCACAATGCTGGAGGAACACAGCGGGACAGGCAGCATCTCTGGAGAGAAGGAATGGGTGACCTTTCAGACTCTCAAAGTCTGAAGAAGGGTCTCGACCTGAAATGTCACCCATTCCTTCTCTCCAGAGATGCTGCCTGTCCCGCTGAGTTACTCCAGCATTGTGTGTCTATCTTCGATTTAAACCAGCATCTGCAGTCCTTTCCTCCACACAATCTCAACCCTTATCAATTGATGTCTACCATAGGGTTGCCACCAGAACCAAGCAGCCAGCTCAAAGCTACCCTGATTAAGAGCAGTCTTGTGTTAGAAAGAGCAATGTATTTGAGTCATAGAGTCACACAGCATGGAAACAGGCCCTTCGGCCCAACTCGACTATGCTTACCAAGATCCCCCATCAAAGCTAGTCCCATCTATCTGACCTACTGCGTTACTCCAGATTTTTGTGTCGATCTCTCATTTGTCCACCTTTGGCCCATATCCCTCGAAACTTTTCCTATCAATGTACCAGTCCAAATATCTGACCTCCACAGCTTCCATGGCAAAGAATTCCACAGATTCACCACCCTCTAACTAAATAAATCGCTCCTCATCTCCTTCCTAAAGGAACGTCCTTTAATTCTGAGGCTATGACCTCTAGTCCTAGATTCTCCAACAAATGAAAACATCCTCTCCACATCCACTCTATCCAAGCCTTTCACTATTCTGTAAGTTTCAATGAGGTCCCACTCATTCTTCTAAACTCCAGCGAGTACAGGCCCAGTGCCATCAAACGCTCATCATATGTTAACCTACTCATACCTGGGATCATTCTTGTAAACCTCCTCTGGACCCTCTCCAGAGCCAGCACATCCTTCCTCAGATATGGTGCCCAAAATTGCTCACAATATTCCAAATGTGGTCTGACCGGCGCCTTATAGAGTCTCAGCATTACATCCCTTTTAATAATTTACCATTACCTTAACTTTTCCATTTAGAAATTTCGCCTGCTCCACCTATGCTTTGCTTTCTCTTTATGAGTCAACTTTGGCAGCGGGGGAAGGTCGGGAGAAACTATTTTAGCCAAAGTACTCAGTCAGTAGAACTTGTAAATGTTTGTTCCCGTTCGTACCGTCTTTGCAGAAAATTGTGAACTGTGTTATTGACGATGTCACTGTTTCTGAATCAGAGGTTTCATGAAAGCCTGTCCAGTTTCCACATCTGCTCTCCCTGGTGTCCACATGTTTCCTGTCTCATGCCATCCAACGCCTTGCAGCTCCTCCCGCGGGCTTACACTGGCAGTCTGGCACTTTTCACAGAGTGGAATCGGGCAGATTTTACTTTTGATTACAAATGTTTCCCGGGAAGCTGGAAGCTTGTGGGCACAGCTCACACTTTCCACCACATTAGGGCCAAGGTTTCTTTCATTCCAGAAGTGACAGCAGACGGAAAGACTCCCATTTCTTAATGCATCAGGGGCGAGCTTAATAATGGGAACCACAACTCCTGGTGATGAGGTCAACAGTGTTTAATTGTCTTATGTGCCAGCAACAGAACCATTAAATCCTTACTTGCTGCAGCACAACAGAATATGTAAACTTAGTACATAACGCAAGAAAAAATAAGTTCAGTGTGTATATATATACATGCACACATACTCGTACACACATAAATATATAATAATCAATAATACCATAAATGACTATGCAAGGTAACTGCAGCCAAACGCACAGTGCTTAGACCAGAGTTGCTGCCATTAGTGTTGTGGGTACTGGGAAGATGCAGTTCCTGATCCTATTGATTAGTTCCTCAGTATACGATGTACCTCTTTACTATGCTCTTTCAGTCCTTGGCAATGCAGTGTCAGAGGATTCATTTGTTGTTCACCAAGGTAACAAGATAGAGATCCCAACAAAATAGCCTCTGTCAAAAGTCGTCAACACAGAACTCAGTAGAGGCTGAAAGAAGGTGAGGGGAGGAGTTAACATTTCCAGCTGGTAAACCTTCCATTGGGTAACCATAGAACAGTACAGCACAGTGACAGACCCTTCGGCCCACAATATCCGTGCCGAACATCATGCTAAATGTAATCTCTGCTTGTGTGTGATCCATATCCCTCCATTCCCTGCATATTCATGTGCCCATCTAAAAGCCTCTCAATAGTACCATAGTATCTGCCTCCACTGCCACCCCTTCACCAGCGTGTTCCCTCACCGCTACCGTCACCACCGGCTCCCCAGAGGAGAGGGGCAAAAACAGAGTGGCCACTCTTCCCCCTCCACCACGTCAAGCTCTCTCTGGGAATCCTGTGCCATGCTTAGTTGCAGTCATACAGTGTGGAAACAGGCCTTCGCCCAACTCGCCCACACCGACCAACATGCCCTATCTACACTTGTCCCACCTGCCTGCATTTGGCCCATATCCCTCCAAACCTGTCCTATCCATGTACCTGTCTAAATATCTCTTAAATGTTATGCTAGCACCTGCTTTGTGCTGTTGCTATGTCTGGGTATTATCCCTCTCTCCCCATCCACCATGTCTTTGATAATGCTGCTTTGTGCTGTTGAAGTGTCTGTCTCTCACTCCTCTCTCGCTTCTCTTCTCTCCACTGATCACCCATGGACCACCAAATGGCATCTTGACCCCAAGGATCCTAGATGAAGCTTTCTACAAACAACCCTTTGCTGACGTCATTGGCTATGTGTATGTTGCTTTCTCTTTTTCCTCTCTACTATTCTCTCAAATACTTTGAGATACTACTATTAATTCTGGAAATATGAACTAAAAGCAGGAAGTGGGGCAGCGTCTGTGGAGAGAGACAGGTTAACGTTCCACATTGAAACGGGAAGTGTGGATATCCCCGGCACTCTTTATTTCAGATTTCCAGCATCTGCAGTATTTTGCTTTTCTCTAATTATTTGCCTTGTTTTGCGGACATTGACACATTCTTCTCTTTCTCATGTATAATGTTAGTCTTGAACATGGAATGTTTACAATTGTCAACATTTTAAATATTGGATCAATTTGTTGATGAGAGTTGAACCACGAGTGTTAGATTTCCCTCAGTGCTGGAACTCTTGTCTCTGAGCCCCAGCATTGTCTGCTCACGGACTCATGCAACTGAAGGGCACAGAAGAAGGCTATTTGGCCCATCGAGTCTCTGCTGACCCCTGGTAGAGCCACTAGAAATGATTCCCACTCAAGCCCATCCAACTCCTCCCTTGAGGACACTCATTGACCCTGTGTTCATCAAACCTCAGGTAATGGGCCAGAGTGAACCATTTTGCTTGCACGCCTAACCTTCCCTCTGTTCACCATGCTCAGTCCCTGAGCTGGGAATACTTTGGCAATGGGACCACCTGCCCCTTCTTTGTCTTATGTCATCTAACAATAATCCGGGCCTTCTCTGGTTATGGGGGCATCCTCTGGCCACGGGGGGCCACCCCTTTCACATCCTTCCTCACCCTCTGTCCATTAGAGAGCATCCATCTCTGGGTCTTCCAGTCCAACTTCACACTGAGTGGTCTGCTTCATGGAGCAGGTGCACGCGGCCATGGTCCCGAGACATAGCCCGGACTCCCCCTTCTCGCATCACTTCCCCTGCACCCACAGGCCATGCAACGCCTGTCCTTTCACCCCTTCCCTCCCCACCATCCAGGGACATGGACGCGCCAGGAGAAGCAGTGATTCCCCGCACTGTTTCTAACCCGGTGTCGTCACTCCGTGTTGACAGTGTGCGCTGTTCCGCACCACAGAAACCAAACACAGGTGGGCCGATGGGTTTGTGGAGGATCATTCACAGGAATCACCTCGGGCTTCCCACTGCTGCCACTTAAGCTCTTCTCCCACCCTCTCTGACCTGTTCCTGTCCTGCAGTGAGACAGTGAGGCCCAGCATAAGACTGAGTTTGAGTTTAGTTTATTGTCACGTGTACCGAGATACAGTGAAAAGCTTTTGTTGTGTGCTATCCAGTCAGCGGAAAGACAGTACATGATTAGGTAAAATGATTGGGGCTGAAGAATGGTCCTTAGCTTAAATGCCACCTATCCATGTTCTCCAGAGATGCTGCCTGACCCGCTGAGTTACTCCAGCACTCTGTGTCCATTGAAGGGCTGGAAAGTCTATTCCTACCTCTCTTGGTTTTAATTAGTACTGAACTTGTTGAGATAAATGCCGCAGTTATTGTTGCAGAGTGCTGATTTGCCACTGATCACACCCTCCTCCGCCACAGAAGCGCATTCCTTTAGCCAGTTTCTAATTGTGATTGTCTTTTCTTTCCCACATGTGGTGAAGCACAAACATCAAACAGCATTGCTACAACCTGCAACAGTAAGTGACGTCTGCTCCCTTGTACAGCAATCCATTGCAGGTGTTTCCGCGCCGTGGCTGGGACATCCACCTCTCACAGGGTGGCACAGCGCTGCAGCAACCCAGCGGCTCAGGCAGCATCCGTGGAGGGAAAGGACAGGTGATCTTTCAGGTGCCCCCACCCGAAGCGTTACCTGTCCATCCTTCCACAGGTGCTGCCTGACCCGCTGAGTTACTCCAGCACTCTGTGTCCATGTTCTCCACAGATGCTGCCTGACCCGCTGAGTTACTCCAGCACTCTGTGTCCATGTTCTCCACAGATGCTGCCTGACCCGCTGAGTTACTCCAGCACTCTGTGTCCATGTTCTCCACAGGTGCTGCCTGATCCGCTGAGTTTCTCCAGCACTGTGCGCATCTTCAGTGCCTGGTGTATCAGCCCATTAGTTTCTCAGCTGCAGGTGCCAGAACCGCTGATGCTGCTTTACAAAAAAAGGCACCACGGGCTGGAGTAACTCAGCGGGTCAGGCAGCAAACACTGGAGGACATGGATAGGTGATGTTTCTGGGGGGGACCCTTCTTCAGACTGAAGAAGACAGTGACAGGATTGGTCAAAGTCAGTATGGATTTATGAAGGGGAAATGTGGGGAGGTCAGTACCTGTGATGGAGCTCTGGTGGGGAGGTCAGGACAGTAGTGGAGCTCTGGTGGTGAGGTCAGTACCTGTGATGGAGCTCCTCCGATGGTGGACTGGGCAGTGTCCAGCACTCCCGGTAACATCACTGCCCCTTGCTGGGCAGACTGGGCAATATGGCCAGTGGACACGTCGACCCCACTGGGGGCACTGGCTTTACAGTGCAGCCTCTCGCTCTGCCTGTGTCCCTGACATTGGGCCACCTGTACAATCTCAGCCTCAGCTGCCCAGAGTCAACCCTGACCTGGGCTGCTGTCCCTGTGGAGTTTGCAGGTTCTCCCTGTGACCAGGTGGAATTCTGCCGGATGCTCCGGTGAAAAACTGGCCCTTTGGAGAGGTTGCAGAGGAGGTTAACCAGAAAGATGCCTGGATTACAGGGCATTAGTTACAGGGAGAGGTTGGACAGACTTGGCTTGTTTCCCCTGGAACATCGGAGGTTGTGGGGAGACCTGATAAAAGTATATAAAATTATGGGAGGCATAGATAGGGTACACAGAACCTTTTTCCCCAGGGTGAAGTCTTGAAGGCATAACTATGTGAGGGGGGAAGTTTAAAGATGTGCGGGGCAGGATTTTTACACAGAGGGAGGTGGGTGCCTGGATTGCACAGCTGGCAGTGGTGGTGGAGGCAGATACGATGGTGGTGTTAAAGAGACTTCAGGTTAGGCACATGGAAATGCAGGGAATTGAGGCATAAGTATCACCTTCAGGCAGATGTGATGATGGCATCATGTTCAGCACAGTCTTTGTGGGCTGAAGGGCCTGTTCCCGTGCTGTACTGTACTGTACTACCTTCACTGCTTCAAGCAGAACAGCCCTCTTCCATCCTCACCTACTTGAGGTATTTCAGCCAGGTTGCTCCAGCTCTGCTTCCTGCCACGCTGTGCTAGCAGACATGGGGAGAGTTAGTTCAGGAGAGCAGCGAGTGTGGACACAGCAGAAATGACCCATCAGGTGGACCACACCGGGACGGTATGTGAAGTGAAACTCTGTCAGAGACACTAAATACATTGCGTCATTAATAGAAGGTGCAGGAACACGGTTTCTGGGCGTGTGTGGGTTTTACAGGCAGGAGAAGATAAGGCACTTGATCAACGCACGAACGAATGCAGCAAGACCAGAGTTTTAAAACCTCCCAGTTTTTACACCCACAACTCCATCTGTGAGGCCCGAGATATTTTTATCAGGTGGTTTATTGTCCCCGTCCTGCAAAGACCACATTCCCAGACATTTTTGTGTCCTGCACCGAGATCACATTACACAACGTATTTTAGTGTTTGACTTCACTCATCCTCCTGCTTGGCTCTGTCTGGTTCTTATCTGCCTGTAGCCATGATTCCTGCCCTCCTGATCTCCCCTCCATAGGACCTGCTCCATCCAGATAGTGCCCTCGTCAACTCCAGACAACGCCCCCAGTCCAGACAACGCACCTGTCCAGACAACCTCCCCACCCCATCCAGACGACCCCCGGTCCAGACAGTGGGCAGTGAGTGTGTGCCGTGAGGTCGCACCCCATTACTGCCGCTCCACTACACACACAGAGAGGGCTGTGCTGTGGGCAGTGAGGGTGGACAGAGCTGCCTCTCGGCACCGTTCCCTCACATACACCCTGTCTGTCCACGCCTCGCATAGACACACTCTTATCTCAATCGGCAACAACTTGTTCTCAGAAAAATGCTCCAGTGACTAACTTTATACACACCCAGACTAAATATTGTTCTTTCATTTGTTAGTCTCTTGTGAAAGTTCTTAACTTCAAGGCCATGAACTTTGTCACAGCAATAGAACATAAAACAGCACAGTGCAGGAGTAGGCCCTTCGGCCCACAAGGTCTGTGCCCAACTTGATGCCAAGTTAAATTAATCTCCTGCCTGTACCTGATCCATATCCCCGTACTCTCTGCATATCCGGGCCTCTGAAACACCACTGCCGTATCTGCCTCCACCACCACCCCTGACATCATGTTCCAGGCCCCCACCACACTCTGTGTAAAAATACCTGCCCCACATACCTCTTTTAACATTCCTCTATACCTGCAGTTCGTTGTTACCAAATTGTGATGATGCCCTTTAGTGTTAGACATTTTCACCCTGGGGAAAGAGTTCAGATGGTCTACCCCATCTCTGCCTCGCCTCATTTTATATACTTCTGTCAGGTCTTCCACCAGCCTCTACCATTCTAGAGAAACCAATCCAAGTCTGCCCAAACTGTCCCCGCAGATATTACCGCCTGATCCGGACATCATTAAACCTCTTCTGCACCCTCTGTGTAAACAAAAACACACCCTGTTAAAGGAAGGGTGTGGCTTAGGAGTGGGACACCAGAGACAGATTAAATGCCTGGTTAAATAAGGAGACATCCAGACTGTCAACAGTTCAATAACTAGGACTGAGATTGTAATCAGTTGGCAGAGGAATGTGGAGCTGAAAGTGATTTCTCCCAATGAAGTGGTGTCTGGAACTCTCAGCCCAGGGGCAGAGAGAGGGGGCACCATGGCAGTGTGTATGTCAATGTGCTGGATCCAGGACAGATCTTCAGAGATGTGCTTGCCCAGGAACCTGGTGAACCAGGGGCCACAGTCTTAGAATAAAGGGGAGGTCATTTAAGACTGAGGTGAGAAAAAACCTTTTCACCCAGAGAGTTGTGAATTTGTGGAATTCCCTGCCACAGAGGGCAGTGGAGGCCAAGTCACGGGATGGATTTAAGAGAGAGTTAGAAAGAGCTGTAGGGACTAGAGGAATCAAGGGATATGGGGAGAAGGCAGGCACGGGTTATTGATTGGGGACGATCAGCCATGATCATAATGAATGCCGGTGCTGGCTCGAAGGGCCGAATGGCCTCCTCCTGCACCTATTTTCTATGTTTCTATAACTCTCTCCACCAGCGAGCCAGCGGTGAAGGGACTAGAGCAAGATTTGGATTGGCCAGTGCCCAAGGAGAGAGAGATGAGGCACTGACCACAGCCGGAGAGCACCGTTACTGGGGGAGGGTCATCCCTTCCCATAACACACAGCTCACACACACAATCTTCTCTCATCCAGCTCACAGTTTAGTTTATTATTGTCACGTGTACTGAGGTTCAGTGAAAAGCTTGTTGTTGTGCCAAGCAGTCAAACAGAAGACTATGCATGATTACAATCGAGGTGTCCAGAGTGTACACGTACAGGCTCAAGGGTGCATTTAGTGCAAGAAAGAGTCCAATTAAAGATAGATCACGGGTCTCCAATGAGGTCGATGGGAGATCAGGACCGCTCTCTAGTTGGTGATAGGATGGTTCAGTTGCCCGATAATAGCCGGAAGAAACTGTCCCTGAATCTGGAGGTGTGTGATTTCTTGCCTGAGGGGTGAGGGGAATGAGCAGGGTGAGCCTGGTCCTTGATGATGCTGCTGGTCTTGTCGAGGCAGCGTGTAGATGAAGGGAGTGGGGCGGGGCGGTGCGGTGGGGATTAAGTGCTGTGTTTGCCTCCCTCTGCAGGGCCGACGATGTGGCAGAGGAGGTGGGGCAAGATCTGTGCTCTGGCTCAGACTGGGAGCGGGTCCTCCACCTGTGTGACCTGAGCTCCAAGAGCAGCAAGCCGACCAAAGACGTGTCTCGGATGCGCTCGGTGCTGCTCTCCCTCAGCCAGGTGCCCGTGCCCCTGAAGTAACGGCCAGGGTGGGGAGCAGGCTGTCTGTCGGAGGTGTCTCTCGTTCCCACCCGCCAGCCCAGCACCCACTGCAGGGTGCCCACGACCTGTGCTTCATCCCGTATGTGTGTGTGTGCGCGTGTGTGCGTGTCGTCTCTCCAGTATCAGTGGCTCTGCGTTCCTGGACTCCTCACTCACATGGTGTCTGTAAATATCGATTCAAACTAAATTATAAACCAACGGGAAATAAAATTGATCAGTGTGAAATACTTTGTCAGTGGCTGAAGTCTCTTTTCAACATCCAGGGACAGTCTCACTGTGTGAGGGCAGCACTCCAGTCCCCATCACGGATGAGGACGTCACACAGCACAGACACCGCCCCTTCACCCCAATCCTACAACAGTTCCATTCTTCCTGTTCTGGGTCAATGACAATAAAACACTCCGGACTCTTTTTTTTAATATTTATTTTACTAGAAGCAATTGTACAAGAATAAAGCAATCGGCATAACAATTATACAATTTCCTTACAGCTTCAGTTTTAACATTTTATAAATTGATACATGAAACGGCAAAAAAAGTTAAAAGAAATGAATGAAGAAAAAGAAGAAAGGAGGGAGGTGATGGGTGGAGGGGTGATGGGTGGAGGGGTGATGGGTGGAGGGGTGATGGGGTTGGGAGTTGATGGGTGGGGGAGGCTGATGGTGAGGGGTGGGGTGATGGGTGGAGGGGTGATGAGGTGATGGGTGGGGGGTGATGGTTGGGGGTGAGGGTGGGATGGTGAGGGTGGGGGGGGGTGATGGGTGGAGGGGTGATGGGTGAAATGGGTGGAGGGTGATGGGTTAGGGAAGGGGTGATGGGTGGAAGGGGTGATTGTTGAGGGTTGAGGCTGGTGATGGTGGGGGTGGGTGGAGGTGAGGGAGGTGCGGGTGGGTGATGGGTGGTTGGCGGTCTGTGATGGGTGATGGGTGGGGTGGTGGAGGGGTGATGGTGGCTTGTGCTACACAGTTCTGCTACTGCTACACCACGGTGCTGCACTGGGCCTGGTGTGGAGGAGATTCTCCAGGAGTGGAGATGATACATCTTGCACCGGTCGTATCGCTTCTCTGTCCATGCTGGTGCAGCCCCGGCTCTGGCTCCTCCCTGCACCTCCTGACCGCAGGACACGGGCTGTCGTACTCTCTACGGAGCAACACCTGACATCAGTTTCATTTCACCCCATCAGAGAAATCCCTCTGCCCGCTCATACTCCATCAGCCTGAAGTAGGGTCCCGACCCAATACATCATCTGTCATTCCCTCTGCAGATCCTGCCTGAGCCGCTGAGTCCCTCTAACACTTTCCAGAGATGATTCCATCCCGATGGACAAAGACTCTGACTGTGACACGGCCAGCCTTCATAACAAGAGGATTTCAGTACAGGAGTAGAGAGGTTCTTCTGCAGTTGTACATGGCTCTGGTGAGACCACATCTGGAGTATTGTGTACAGTTTTGGTCTCCTAATTTGAGGAAGGACATCCTTGTGATAGAGGCAGTGCAGCGTAGGTTCACGAGATTGATCCCTGGGATGGCGGGACTGTCATATGAGGAAAGATTGAAAAGACTAGGCATGTATTCACTAGAGTTTAGAAGGATGAGGGGTTATCTTATAGAAACATATAAAATTATATAAGGACTGGCACAGAGGGCAGTGGAGGCCAAATCACTGGATGGATTTAAGAGAGAGTTAGAGCTCTAGGGGCTAGTGGAATTAAGGGATATGGGGAGAAGGCAGGCACCGGTTATTGATTGGGGTCGATCAGGCATGATCACAATGAATGGCGGTGCTGGCTCGAAGGCTATGTTTCTATGTTAGGTTCACGAGGTTAATCCTGGGGATGGCGGGACTGTCATATGAGGAAAGGTTGGAAAGACTGGGCTTGTACTCACTGGAATTTAGTAGGATGAGAGGGGATCTTATAGAAACGTATAAAATTATAAACGGACTGGACAAGCTAGATGCAGGAAACATTTTCCCAATGTTGGGGGAGTCCTGAACCAGGGGCCACAGTCTAAGAATAAAGGGGAGACCATTTAAAACTGGGATAAGAAATAACTTTTTCACCCAGAGAGTTGTGAATTTGTGGAATTCTCTGCCACAGAGGGCAGTGGAGGCCAAATCACTGGATGCATTTAAAAGAGAATATAATAGAGCTCTAGGGGCTGGTGGAATCAAGGGATATGGGGAGAAGGCAGGCACGGGTTATTGACTGCGGATGATCAGCCTTGAACACAATAAATGGTGGTGCTGGCTCATCACCCTGTTTCAGGTGGTGCCAGCAATGGCCGCCTCGCCAGCAGCCTGTCACGTCCCTTCTCTGTTTTTATTATATTAAGTATGTTTTAAATGTGTGTTTCAATGTTTCTTGGTTAGTTTATGTGGGGGGAGAGGAATGGGGGGGAAACTTCTTTCAGTCACTTACCTCGACAGAGATGCGACTTTCTTAGTGTCTCATCTCTGCCTCCGCATCCACCCTCTCCCCTGGCGGTCTATCAACTGGAGTGGTGCAGCCTTTCCTGGAGACCTGCCTGGAGCTTCAAGCCGCAGGCGCGCCGTGAACTTTAACATCGCAGAGCTGCGATTCTTTTTTTGAGGATCGCCAGTGTAGGAGCTCCGACCGCGTGGCCTGTGGACTTTTAACACTGTGAAGCAGCGGTCTCCGGTAAGAAGCGGCCGACTCGGGAACTCCATGTTCCAATCCGTCCCCACATCGGAGTTTCGGACATCCCGACGAGAGGGCCTGAACATTGGACTATCTGCAGGGCGACTGCGGAGGGTTCAAAGGAGGAAGATGACTGAACTTTATTGCCTTCCATCACTGTGAGGAATGTTGATTCCACTGTGGTGGATGTTTATGTTAAATGTATTTTATTCTTTTCTTGTGTTCTTTTCACTTAGTATGGCTGTATGGTAACTCAAATTCCACTGTACCTGAATTGGTTAAGTGGCAGTAAATGCAAACTTGGACTTCTATGTATGAAGATAAACAAATCTCTCAGGCCTGACATTGTGGGAAGCTAGAGTAGAAATTGCAGGAGCTTTAGCTGAGATCTATGGGTGAGGTGCCAGAAGAATGGCGAGGGCTAGTGTTATGTCTCTATTCAACAGGGGCTGCAAGGGAAAGCCTGGGACTGCACTCACCCCACCTATTCCTCATGATTTTACACACCTCAATAAGATCACCCCTCATCCTCTTGCACTCCTAGGAATAAAGTCCCAGCCTGCTCAACCTCTCTCTGTAGCTCAGGCCCTCTGGTCCTGGCAACATCCTAGTAAATCCTCTGTGAACACGAGGGGTAAATGAAGCAGCTTACAGACTTTGACAAATGTTAGTTTATTTTAGTGTTTTTATTTCAAATGTTCATCTATTTACAATAGTAATTTGAATAAATGAGAAGGGGGAGGGGCGGGGCAGCAGGTTGAAGGCAGGGTGCAGGGATGAAGGACAAGCAGTCTAACCAGAGCATGGCCAAGACAATGCACCGTAGTCAGTAATTCATCCAAACACTCACCACTCAATGGCCAAAGCAGATGCATTTCAGACAGCTGATAGTCCACCAGTGTTGGTGCTGTTGATGGGCTGACAGAGGGGGAGCTCACCACACAACCAAAGATCCTATAGCGGAGCAAGATAGATCATTCCTTCTAAATGCAATGGGCTGACGTGTAGTACGCAACGGAGCGGAATGTGGACCTTTTTTTCATCCATTTCAGTAACCCAACCCGACCCGACTAGCAGTGTAATCAGCGTTGCAGGGGAATAGTTTGTGTTAATAAATTAAAATTCTGTAAATGAGGAGATAAATTTTACCAAATAACTTTTATTTTTACAAGGATGTTTCCGTAACCGGCTTCCGTCTCTGCACTAGTATCCTATGGGATCGTTGGTGCGGAGACGGAAGCCGGTTACGGAAATGGGGCCTGAAATTACCCATGAATCTGCCCATGACCGCACTATGTCTTTCTCGTCAAGTTATCCATCTTGCTCGCTATAGGATCTTTGCACACAACAGCTTCATCCTCAGCTTGAGTTTCACAAAGACACCCTTGAATTTCCCAACCTCCCGGCAGGTCCCAGACTGATTCACACTAAACCAGCTCCACACTCACTCACTCCCGTGGGTCTAGATCAGCTGCCCAAGGCCAGTCCGTGTGTGGCAGCTTGTAGATGTGCTGGAGGGGGAGGGCAGAGGGAAAGCCAGGCCTCAGTTCAATCACCTGCCCCCGAGGGCAACAGACTCTCCACCAGGAGCGGGGCTGCACAGAGGGGCAGATCCCCAGGGTGGGGCACCGTGTGGGCGAGTTCTTGCCACCCAGGACTGGCAGTGCCCCCACTGCATCTGGGGCACACTGGACACAGCACCACCAGAGATGCATCCACTGCCCAGACACCCCCATCCCAGCCGTGCAGGGGTGATGTCTGTACAGTCGGCTCAGGGCCCTCAGTCACCGTGTGCAGCCAGGTCAGTCTAACAATTCGTAAGATTAAAACACTATTTAACAAAGTGCAGAAACCCCCAGCCTTTGCCCAGCGTCTCCCTCCAGCCTCATCACCCCCCCCCCCCCAGCGCTGTGTTTAAACCCTCCCCAACCACCCCCCTCCCCAGCCTGTGCTGCGTCTAACCCCCCTCACCGCCACATCTCCAGTCAGTGCTGCGTCTAACCCACCCCCCCCCCCCACCCATCTCCAGACTGTGCTGTGCCCCCCCACCACCCATCTCCAGACTGTGCTGTCACCCCCCCCCCCCCCCCCCCCTAGAGTGGAGTATAAAACCCTAAATCTCCCATGTGGCCCTGCAGCTAAATGCCAGCTGACGAGTGCTGGTCACGGAGTCATACAGCACGGGAACAGGCCCTTCGGCCCCACCTGCCCATGCCCACCAGGGTGCCCCATCTATCTACACGGGCCCCACCTGCCCATGCCCACCAGGGTGCCCCATCTATCTACACGGGTCCCACCTGCCCATGCCCATGGTGCAAGGACACTTGCTGGTCGATTGTCCCACTGATCAAATCTGCTACAGTGTCGCCACCTGTCCCGTGCCTCAATGTCCCTCGTCATCCAGGCTTCCTGCCGCTCACCCGCATTGCACCCCAACAGGAACATGCATGCCCAGAACTCCCGACATCCCACTTCCCAGACATTCTTTTGCCCACAAAACCCCACTACAACAACCTTATTAGTCCTGCAGCTGCCTGCAATCTAATTCCCGTTGACTATTTCGGGGCTTGTAATACACCCCCAACAAGATGGTCATCCCTTTTATTTCTCAGCTCCACCCATAAAGCCTCACTGGATGAGTTAACTCCACCAGTTATTTCAATGGAATTAGCGTGGATGGGTGTGACAGTTGGCACAGATATGATGGGCCGAAGGGCCTGTTTCTGTGCTGTATGCTGAGACTATGGGCGGCACGGTGGCACAGCGGTAGAGTTGCTGCCTTACAGCGCTACCAAACTGGCTTCCATCCCGACTACGGGTGCTGTTCGTACAGAGTTTGTACGTTCGCCCCGTGACCGCGTGGGTTTCCTCAGGGATCTTCACTTTGCTCCCACACTCCAAAGATGTACAGGTTTGTAGGTTAATTGGCTTGGTATAATTGTAAATTGTCCCCAGTGTGTGTAAGATAATGTTAATGTGCGGGGATCGCTGGTCGGTGCAGACTCGGTGGGCTGAAGGGCTATTTCCACGCTGTATCTCTAAGCTACACTAAATACAAGCGAGAGCAGGACGTGAAAATTAGTGCCGGGACAAAGGTTCTTCATCAGCTCTGAGTTGCCGAGAGTGAGCAATGCGGAGAGCAAGGGGGGTAATGTGGATATCTGGATTGTTCTGCTGGATGGCATGGAATAGGCCAAATGGCCTCCTCCGCCCACATCGCTCCGTCCACTTTACATTTCACTCCTCCCCTTCTCTCCCTATCTGACACCTTTTGTCTCCTTTTCAGCTCCAGCAAGTCACTTACTCCACCCCTCACCTGTATCCACCTATGACTCCGGTTCTTCCTCGACCGGAGGAGCAACCTATACCCGTCCACTGACACTCTCCTCCGCCTAGCGGAGTTGGTCCTTACCCTCAATAACTTCTCGTTTGACTCCTCCCATTTCCTCCAAACACAAGGCGTAGCTATAGGCACACGCATGGGCCCCAGCTACGCTTGCCTCTTTGTCGGGTACGTCGAACAATCCTTGTTCGAGGTGTACCAGGGCCTCATCCCCGACCACTACCTCCGTTACATCGATGGTGCATTGGTGTCACCTCCTGCACCCACACACAACTGACTGACTTCATCCGTTTCACCACCAACTTCCATCCGGCACTCAAATACACCTGGACCATTTCCGACACTTCCCTACCATTTCTTGATCTCACTATCTCCATCTCAGGTGATAGACTTCTGACCGACATCCACTATAAACCCACTGACTCCCATGGCTATCTAGACTACACTTCTTCCCACCCTGCTTCCTGTAAGGACTTCATCCCCTACTCCCAATTCCTCCGTCTACGCCGCATCTGCTCCCAGGATGAGGTGTTCCACACCAGGTCATCACAAATGTCCTCATTCTTCAGGGAACGGGGGTTCCCCTCCCCTACTATAGATGAGGCTCGCACCAGGGTCTCCTCCATACCCCGTAACACTGCTTTCTCTCCCCACCCCCCACTCGTAACAAAGGCAGAGTCCCCCAGTCCTCACCTTCCACCCACTAGCCGTCACATACAACACATAGTCCTCCGCCAGTTTCGCCGCCTCCAACGCGACCCCACCACTCGCCACATCTTCCCATCTCCCCCCCCCGTCTGCCTTCCGCAAATACCACTCCCTCCGTAACTCCCTTGTCAATTCTTCCCTTCCCTCCCACTCCTCCCCCTCCCTGGGCACTTTCCCTTGAAACCGCAAGAGATGCTACACTTGTCGCTTTACCTCCCCCCTCGACTCCATTCAAGGACCCAAGCAGTCGTTCCAGGTCCGACAGAGGTTCACCTGCACCTCCTCCAATCTCATCTATTGCATCCGCTGCTCTAGATATCAGCTGATCTACATCGGTGAGACCAAGCGTAGGCTTGGCGATCGTTTCTCCGAACACCTCCGCATTAACCAACCTGATCTCCCGGTGGCTCAGCACTTCAACTCCCCCTCCCATTCCATATCCGACCTCTCTGTCCTGGGCCTCCTCCATGGCCAGAGTGAGCAACACCGTAAATTGGAGGAACAGCACCTCATATGGGGAGCCTGCATCCTCTTGGCATGAACATTGATTTCTCACAATTCTGCTAACCCTTGCTGTCTCCTCCCCTTCCTACCTCTCCCTCGGCCCTCGGGCACATCCTCCTCCTTTTTCCCTTTCTTCCCCCCCCCCGCCTCCCCCCACCCCCTATCAGTCTGAAGAAGGGTTTCGGCCCGAAACGTTGCCTATTTCCTTCGCTCCATAGATGCTGCCGCACCCACTGAGTTTCTCCAGCATTTTGTGTACCTTCCACCTATCACTCGCCAGGCTTTGTCCTGCCCTCACCTCTTTCTCTCTCTCTCCCGTCCAGCTTTCTCCCCCCAAATCCATCAGTCTGAAGAAGGGTCTCAATGGGAAATGGCACCTGTCCACGTTCTGCACTGATGCTGCCTGACCCGCTGAGTTACTCCAGCACAGTCTTTTACATTTAAATGCTTATTAAATTAAGTTCTGAACAGATATGGGGAATGGCTCAGACTATGACTAGGACTGAAGACTCACGCTCCACTCTTCCCACAGTCAGGATAGTCCATTAGATCAGAAACTATGGCAACTGGTTTGAGGAGGGATTGGTCAGGGAAGGATCCAACCCTGGTCTGGGCTGATCTGAGCCTCGGATTTGGTCCAGAATACAATTGTTGCACATGGTTTTGGCAGCAAACTGCCACGAGGTAAAGGCAGAGTGGTGGGGGCGGGGGGAACTAGATATAGGCGTTAGAGTTAAATAAATATTCAATAGAGAATAGAGGCGATGGATGTAGAGGGAGGAAGGGAGCAGCGTCTAGTAGGTTCTGCGCGTGGCATAGTCCAGCACCATGCTGGCAGCACCCAGCAATGCCGGCTCTGCCAGGCCAGATACCACCACCTCTACAGCCCTGGCAGAGGGCAGTGCCCGCTGGGAAATCACCTCCTTCACCCCGTCCTCATAGTGGGCAGCCAGCACCCCCGACAGCACCACCAGCGCCGGGTTCACCGTGTGTAGGATGTTGACAATGCCCACGCCCAGGGCACAGCTGGCTGTGGGGGAGAGAACGGAGAGAGCACGGATCAGACCGGCACACACGGACACGGATAGAGCACGGACAGAGCACGCGTCAGACCGCGACACACGGACACGGAGAGAGCACGGACAGAGCACGCGTCAGACCGCCACACACGGACACAGAGCGAGCACGGCTAGAGCACGCGTCAGACCGGCACACACGGACACGGATAGAGCACGCGTCAGACCGGCACACGGACATGGAAAGAGCACGCGTCAGACCGGCGCACACGGACACGGATAGAGCACGGATAGAGCACGCGTCAGACCGGCACACACGGACACGGATAGAGCACGGATAGAGCACGCGTCAGACCGGCACACACGGACACGGATAGAGTACGCGTCAGACCGGCACACGGACATGGAAAGAGCACGCGTCAGACCGGCGCACACGGACACGGATAGAGCACGGATAGAGCACGCGTCAGACCGGCACACGGACATGGAAAGAGCACGCGTCAGACCGGCGCACACGGACACGGATAGAGCATGGAGAGAGCACGCGTCTGACCGGCACACACGGACATGGGAGCGCGCTCAGACCGGCGCACACGGACACGGATAGAGCACGGATAGAGCACGCGTCAGACCGGCACACACGGACACGGATAGAGCACGGATAGAGCACGCGTCAGACCGGCACACACGGACTTGAGATAGGTCAAGCTACGACTTTATTCCTTGCAGTGCAGGAGGATGAGGGGTGATCTTACAGAGGTCTAGAGGGTCATAAGAGAATAGATAGGGTGAATGTCTTTCACCTACAGTAGTGGTTCCCCTTTCACCATATGTCAGAATGTCATTCCCCCCCTCCTTTCCAAGATTGTCTGCCTCAAAACGTGCATTCCAAATAATATGTATATAATACTGAAAATCATTTATTTCCAACAGATTAAGTTTGCTAATCTGTGGTCCCAATTCCCCCCCCCCCCTGAAAACCTGAAATCCCCCCCTGGGGGGAATTCCCCCCTGGTTGAGAACCCCTGACCTACAGTAAGGAAATCTAGAACCTGAGGCCATAGCTTTAAGGTGCGGGGGAAGATTTGGTACAAAGGTTTAGAGGGATATGGGCCCAAACGCAGGCAGATGGGACTAGTGTAGATGGCGCATGTTGGTTGGGATGGGTAAGTTGGGCTGAAGGGCCTGTTCTCAGGTTGTAACTCTTAGAGGACATAGGTTTAAGCTCAAGGGGAAAAGATTTAATAGGAACCTGAGGGGCAAGTTTTTCACTTGTGGGTGGGTGTATGGAACAAGCTGCCGGAGTAGGTAGTTGAGGCATTTGGACATGCACATGGATATGGCAGGTTTAGAGGGATACGGGCCAAACGTGGGCAGGAGGGACTGGCGTAGATGGGGCATGACTGTCGGCATGGGCAAGTTGGGCCGAAGGGCCTGTGTGACTGTGACGGGGAGGGAACGAGAGCACAGGTTATGATGTGTGTCCAGGGGTGCAGTTTGGAAGCAGTGGAGCAGTGCTCGACATGGGGGTGAACCTGGTGACCACATTCATGGAGAGCCACCCTCTGTGGTTGCAAATCCAGTCAGACTCATGGCAGAGAAAACGCTCTGTTCCACAGGGGGAACAAATGGACAATGCAAGTGTGGCTGGGGGAAATGGTGAAAGCTGCACACCACACCCCCCCTCCCCCAACCTCTCCCTACACCCTCCTCCTCCCCACCCCTCCCTACTCCCCCCACCTCTCCCTACACCCTCCTCCTCTCCCCCACACCCTTCCCCCACCTCCTCCCTCTCCCCCACCCTCTCCCCACACCCTCCTCCCCCACCCCTCCCTACTCCCCCCCACCTCTCCCTACACCCTCCTCCTCCCCCACCCCTCCCTACTCCCCCCACCTCTCCCTACACCCTCCTCCTCTCCCCACACCCTTCCCCCCCTACCCCTCCCGACTCCCCCACACCTCTCCCTACACCCTCCTCCCCTCCCCTCCCTACACCCTTCCCCACCCCTCCCTCTCCCCCCCCACCCTCTCCCTACTCCCCCACCCTCCTCCCCTCCCCACCCCTCCCTACTCCCCCCCCCCACCTCTCCCTACACCCTCCTCCTCCCCCACCCCTCCCCTACTTCCCCCTACCTCTCCCTACTCCCCCCACATCTCTCCCTCCCCCTACTCCCCCCCCACACCCTCCCCCGCTACTCTCCCCCACCTCTCCCCTACTCTCTCCCCCCACACCCTCCACGATACCCCTCCCCCCACACCCTCCCCTACTCCTACACCCTCCCACCACCCCCTCCCTGGCACCCCCCCCCCCCCCCCACCCGTGCCCTTCCCACAACACCCTCTACTCCTTCCCTGGCCTCTACCCCTCCCCTTTTCCCTCCCCTTCTCCACCCCCCCCCACCCCCCCGTGCTTCCTCCCTCTCCCCACCCCCACTCCTTTTTCCTGCCCACCATGGAGTGCATCCAATGCAACACGGGGAACGATGTAAATGCAGCCAGGCAATGGGGTTACCTGTTTTGAGGACTTTCTGAGCCTCAACGTTGCCCAGTTTGGCAGCACAGACAAGGTCGATGGCGCTCACTGCCCCTCCACTCTTGGACATGCCATCTATCATCAGTAAGTCCTCTGTAAAGGGCAGAACACAAACACTGAATGCAGGCCTGGTCCTGTCAGTCACCACACACAGTCTGGCAACTCCCAACCAGGCGTTTCAGCTCTCGAGGTGACTTGGGACGGCTCGGTGGCGCAGTAGAGGTTAGAGATAAACTCCCACACTCCAAAGATGTACAGGTTTGTAGATCCCGGTCACGGGGAGAAAGTACAACCTCCGTACAGACAGCGCCCGTAGTCGGGGTGGCAGCAACTTTCTCCGGGTACTCGCATTTTCTCCCACTCTCCAAAGACGTGCGGGTTTGTAGGTTAGTTGACCTCTGTAAATTGTCCCTAGTGTGTAGGAAAGTGCGAGTGTATGGGGGATCGTTGGTGGACGCGGACTCACTGGGCTTAAAGCCATGTTTCTACGTTATATCTCTGAACCCGACTGGAGGCTGCCCATGATCGATTGTCCCAGTTTCACAGCTCCACACAAGACCAACGTCCAATTCACCCCACAATTTAATCAACCCCACTGCATGTTTCTCCTCGTTCTAGTTTATAAAAGTAATCTTGCAACTAATTGGAGCTCTGAAGCTTTCTAAAAGAGTTTGAAGGGTCCCAACTCAAAATGCCACCTGCCCATTCCTTCCACAGATGCTGCCTGACTGGCCGAGTTCCTCCAGCATTTTGTGTTTATCTATGTTCCAGCACCTGCAGTTCCTGGTGTGTGCAGTCTAACGCCTGCCTCCCTGCGCTGGACCAGAGCAGCTGCATTCAAGCTCGCGTGGGCACGCGTGGTGTTGTACCGGAATGTTCTTCCATGACCCCGGTGGCAGTAAACCACAGGCCGCTCTGTACTAGGGGCACGAAGGTGGGAGAATGGGGGGGTTAAAAGATGCACATCCCCTCCACCCCGAGCACGTGCGGGTGGGGTCTGCAGGTGGGTGTGTCTGTAGACAGGGAGGTGGCAAAGGCAGAACAGCACTCCTCACAACAACACAAACCCAGGCCACCATACCCACCTCATATCCACCCTGTACCCATGGGTCTGTCTGTAGACAGGGAGGTGGCAAAGGCAGATCACGCACACTGCACCCACACCAGGACTACCATACCCCACTCTGGCCCCCTCACTCACTCAGTTCATGCAAGGTGTGTGTTCTTGGTGATCAGCCTGGTCTCAGGCCTGTGCCTTGTTTGGCGCATGCCCCATGTTACTATCCAGGGTGAGGGCGAGGGAGGTTTGTGGCCAGTTCCACAGACAGAGAGAACTCAGGAAAACAAAGCTTTCAACTGGAGCTGGTGGCAGATGCATGCAACACCACACATCTTCCCAGCACAGACCACGTCCGCTCACCACCCATCAGCCTCAATCTCAATCGGGCTCCTGTTGAGGCTTTTGCACAGGAAATAGGATGTGCAGGGAACAGATGGATATGGGATACATGCAGGTAGATCAGTGGTGATCCTGGCATCATGTTCAGCACAGACAGAGTGGGCCGAAGGGTCTGACCCTGTGCAGTGGTTCTGTTTCCATCTTTCCACTATCCATCATCAGCTGCTGTGATCACACGGTGTAATGTGGGCACTGTGTAACGTGGGCACTGTGTAACGTGGGCACTGTGTAACGTGGGCACTGTGTAACGTGGGCACTGTGTAACGTGGGCACTGTGTAATGTGGGCACTGTGTAACATGGGCACTGTGTAACGTGGGCACTGTGTAATGTGGGCACTGTGTAACGTGGGCACTGTGTGGGCACTGTGTAACGTGGGCACTGTGTAACGTGGGCACTGTGTGGGCACTGTGTAACGTGGGCACTGCGTAATGTGGGCACTGTGTGGCCACTGAGTAATGCGGGCACTGTGCAATGTGGGCACTGTGTGGGCACTGTGTAATGTGGGCACTGTGTAACGTGGGCACTGTGTGGGCACTGTGTAATGTGGGCACTGTGTAACGTGGGCACTGTGTGGGCACTGTGTAACGTGGGCACTGCGTAACGTGGGCACTGCGTAACGTGGGCACTGCGTAACGTGGGCACTGTGTGGGCACTGTGTAACGTGGGCACTGTGTAATGTGGGCACTGTGCAATGTGGGCACTGTGTGGGCACTGTGTAACGTGGGCACTGTGTGGGCACTGTGTAACGTGGGCACTGTGTGGGCACTGTGTAAAGTGGGCACTGTGTAATGTGGGCACTGTGTAACGTGGGCACTGTGTGGGCACTGTGTAACGTGGGCACTGTGTGGGCACTGCGTAACGTGGGCACTGCGTAACGTGGGCACTGCGTAATGTGGGCACTGTGTAATGTGGGCACTGCGTAACGTGGGCACTGCGTAACGTGGGCACTGTGTGGGCACTGTGTAACGTGGGCACTGTGTGGGCACTGCGTAACGTGGGCACTGCGTAACGTGGGCACTGTGTGGGCACTGTGTAACGTGGGCACTGTGTGGGCACTGAGTAATGTGGGCACTGTGCAATGTGGGCACTGTGTGGGCACTGAGTAACGTGCGCTGTGTGGGCACTGTGTAATGTGGGCACTGTGTAACGTGGGCACTGTGTGGGCACTGTGTAACGTGGGCACTGTGTAATGTGGGCACTGTGTGGGCACTGTGTAATGTGGGCACTGTGTAATGTGGGCACTGTGGGGGCACTGTGTAACGTGGGCACTGTGTAACGTGGGCACTGTGTAACGTGGGCACTGTGTAATGTGGGCACTGTGTAATGTGGGCACTGTGTGGGCACTGTGTAATGTGGGCACTGTGTAACGTGGGCTGTGTGGGCACTGTGTAATGTGGGCACTGTGTAACGTGGGCACTGTGTGGGCACTGTGTAACGTGGGCACTGTGTAATGTGGGCACTGTGTAACGTGGGCACCGTGTAACGTGGGCACTTTGTAACGTGGGTACTGTGTGGGCACTGTGTAATGTGGGCACTGTGTAACGTGGGCTGTGTGGGCACTGTGGAACGTGGGCACTGTGTAACGTGGGCTGTGTGGGCACTGTGGAACGTGGGCACTGTGTAACGTGGGCACTGTGTAACGTGGGCTGTGTGGGCACTGTGTAACGTGGGCACTGTGTAACGTGGGCTGTGTGGGCACAGTGTAATGTGAGCACTGTAACGTGGGCTGTGAGGGCACTGTGTAATGTGGGCACTTTGTAACGTGGGCACTGTGTAATGTGGGCACTGTGTAACGTGGGCTGTGTGGGCACTGTGTAACGTGGGCACTGTGTAACGTGGGCTGTGTGGGCACTGTGTAATGTGGGCACTGTGTAATGTGGGCACTGTGTAATGTGGGCACTGTGTAACGTGGGCACTGTGTGGGCACTGTGTAACGTGGGCACTGTGTAACGTGGGCACTGTGTAACGTGGGCACTGTGTAATGTGGGCACTGTGTAACGTGGGCACTGTGTGGGCACTGTGTAATGTGGGCACTGTGTAACGTGGGCACTGTGTGGGCACTGTGTAATGTGGGGCACTGCGTAACGGGACACTGCGTTACATGGGCACTGCGTAACGTGGGCACTGTGTGGGCACTGTGTAACGTGGGCACTGTGTAATGTGGGCACTGTGCAATGTGGGCACTGTGTGGGCACTGTGTAACGTGGGCACTGTGTGGGCACTGTGTAACGTGGGCACTGTGTGGGCACTGTGTAACGTGGGCACTGTGTAACGTGGGCACTGTGTAACGTGGGCACTGTGTGGGCACTGTGTAAACGTGGGCACTGTGTGGGCACTGTGTAACGTGGGCACTGCGTAATGTGGGCACTGTGTAACGTGGGCACTGCGTAACGTGGGCACTGCGTAACGTGGGCACTGTGTGGGCACTGTGTAACGTGGGCACTGTGTGGGGCACTGCGTAATGTGTGGCACTGCGTAACGTGGACACTGTGTGGGCACTGTGTAATGTGGGCACTGTGTGGGCACTGTGTAATGTGGGCACTGTGCAATGTGGGCACTGTGTGGGGCACTGAGTAACGTGCGCTGTGTGGGCACTGTGTAATGTGCACTGTGTAACGTGGGCACTGTGTGGGCACTGTGTAACGTGGGCACTGTGTAATGTGGGCACTGCACTGTGTGGGCACTGTGTAATGTGGGCACTGTGTAAATGTGGGCACTGTGGGGCACTGTGTAACGTGGGCACCGTGTAACGTGGGCACTTTGTGTGGGCACTGTGTGGGCAATGTGGGCACTGTGTAATGTGGTGGGCACTGTGTAATGTTGGGCACTGTGTAATGGGGGCACTGTGTAACGTGGGCACTGTGTAATGTGGGCACTGTGTAACGTGGGCACCGTGTAACGTGGGCACTTTGTAATGGGCACTGTGTGGGCACTGTGTAATGTGGGCACTGTGTAACGTGGGCTGTGTGGGCACTGTGTAACGTGGGCACTGTGTAACGTGGGCTGTGTGGGCACTGTGTAACGTGGGCACTGTGTAACGTGGGCTGTGTGGGGCACTGTGTAATGTGGGCACTGTGTAACGTGGGCTGTGTGGGCACTGTGTAATGTGGGCACTGTAACGTGGGCTGTGAGGGCACTGTGTAATGTGGGCACTTTGTAACGTGGGCACTGTGTAATGTGGGCACTGTGTAACGTGTGGGCACTGTGTAACGTGGGCACACTGTGTAACGTGGGCTGTGTGGGCACTGTGTAATGTGGGCACTGTGTAATGTGGGCACTGTGTAATGTGGGCACTGTGTAACGTGGGCACTGTGTGGGTACTGTTGTGTAACGTGGGGCACTGTGTAACGTGGGCACTGTGTAACGTGGGCACTGTGTAACGTGGGCACTGTGTAACGTGGGCTGTGCACTGTGTAACGTGGGCACTGTGTAATGGGGCACTGTGTAACGTGGGCACTGTGTAACGTGTCACTGTGTAATGTGGGCACTGTGTAATGTGGGCACTGTGTAACGTGGGCACTGTGTAATGTGCACTGTGTAATGTGGGCACTGTGTAATGTGGGCACTGTGTAAATGTGGGCACTGTGTAAATGGGCACTGTGTAATGTGGGCACTGTGTAATGTGGGCACTGTGTGGGGCACGTGTATGTGGGCACTGTGTAATGTGGGCACTGTGTAATGTGGGCACTGTGTAAAGTGGGCACTGTGTAAAGTGGGCACTGTGTAATGTGGGCACTGTGTAATGTGGGCACTGTGTAAAGTGGGCACTGTGTAAAGTGGGCACTGTGTAATGTGGGCACTGTGTAATGTGGGCACTGTGGGGGCACTGTGTAACGTGGGCACTGTGTAACATGGGCACTGTGTAATGTGGGCACTGTGTGGGCACTGTGTAACGTGGGCACTGTGTAATGTGGGCACTGTGTGGGCACTGTGTAACGTGGGCACTGTGTAATGTGGGCACTGTGTAATGTGGGCACTGTGGGGGCACTGTGTAATGTGGGCACTGTGTAATGTGGGCACTGTGTAATGTGGGCACTGTGTGGGCACTGTGTAATGTGGGCACTGTGTGGGCACTGTACCCACTCACCATCGTGCAGTCTCTTGGCCTCCCTCTGCAGCGCCACCCCTGAGGCATAGGCCTCGATGCAGCCCTTGCTGCCACACGTACACTCGGGCCCGTCCAGTGACACCATGATGTGCCCCAGCTCAGCCGCACAGTACATGCTGCCATGGATCAGCTCGTTGTTGTGGATGATGCCCCCTCCAATGCCTGGTGGAACAACGGCTGGTGTTAGTAACCCCACACCCCCAGTAATCCCCTTCTCCACAGTATCCCCCTCACCCCCCGCACTTCACCACCCCCCTCACCCCCCCTCACCGCACCCCACCCCCTCACCCACCCCCCTCCCCCCCACCCCCCCTCAACCACCCACTTCACCACCACCGCCCCTCACCTCACCCCCCCACCCCCCCTCCCCCCCACCCCACCCCACTCTCACCCCCCACCCACCCTCCCCTCACCCCCCCACTTCACCCCCCCCTCACCTCACCCCCCCACTTCACCATCCCCCCTCACCTCACCCACCCCCTCACCCCAGTAACTCCCCCCTCACCTCCAATAACTGCCCCACCTCCAGTAGCCCCCCCTCACCTCACCCCCCCTCTCACCTCACCCCCCCTTCACCCCCCCACCCCCCCTTAACCCCCCACCTCACCCCCTCACCTCACCCCCCACGCCCCCAGTAACCCCCCCTTACCCCCAGTAACCCCCCCTCACCCCAGTAACCCCTCACCCCCAGTAACCCCCGCACCCCCAGTAACCCCCCCTCACTCCAGTAACCCCTCCCTCACCCCCCAGTAACCCCTCACCCCCAGTAACACCCCCTCACCCCCAGTAACCCCCCCCCCAGTAACACCCCCCTCAGCCCCAGTAACCGCCCCTCACCCCCAGTAACCCCCCCCCCCTCACCCCCGGTAACCCCCCCTCACCCCCAGTAACCCCCCTCACCCCCAGTAACCCCCCCCTCACCCCAGTAACCCCCCCTCACCCCCAGTAACCCCCCCTCACCCCCAGTAACCCCCCTCACCCCCAGTAAAACCCCCCCCTCACCCCCAGTAACCCCCCCCTCACCCCCAGTAACACCCCCCTCACGCCCAGTAACCCCCCCTCACCCCCAGTCCTCCCACACGGAGAGAGTGGAGCCGCACACACTACATCCACGGGAGACTCACCTGTGCCGGTGATGATCACCACAAAACATTCCACGCCTTTGCCATGACCAAACTTCTTCTCTGCCAGAGCGGCACAGTTGCCATCGTTGTCCAGCCAGACGGGCAGGTGGAGAGCGTCCGATATGGGTGTGCGCAGATCCACGGACTCCCACTCCTGGATCAGCTTTGTGGCGTGGAGTACCACCCCCTCACCAGGGTTCACCCGGCCTCCCGTCGAGACACCTGGGGAGAGGAGCACCAGACACAGAGATCAGAGGCTGGGGCCGGATACCACCGGCACGGAACACCACCGGCACGGAACACCACCGGCACGGAACACCACCGGCACGGAGCACCACCGGCACGGAACACCACCGGCACGGAACACCACCGGCACGGAACACCACCGGCACGGAACACCACCGGCACGGAACACCACCGGCACGGAACACCACCGGCACGGGACACACCACCGCACGGGACACCACCGGCACGGCACACCACCGGCACGGAACACCACCGGCACGGAACACCACCGGCACGGACACCACCGGCACGGAGCACCACCGGCACGGACACCACCGGCACGGGGCACGGGACACCACCGGCACGGAACACCACCGGCACGGAACACCACCGGCACGAACACACCGGCACGGAACGGCACGGAACACCACCGGCACGGAACACCACCGGCACGGAACACCACCGGCACGGAACACCACCGGCACGGAGCAACCACCGGCACGGAGTACCACCGGCACGGAACACCACCGGCACGGAACACCACCGGCACGGAACTCCACCGGCACGGAACACCACCGGCACGGAACACCACCGGCACGGGATACCACCGGCATGGGATACCACCGGCATGGAACGCCACCGGCACGGGACACCACCGGCACGGAACACCACCGGCACGGAACACCACCGGCACGGAACACCACCGGCACGGAGCACCACCGGCACGGAGCACCACCGGCACGGAGCACCACCGGCACGGAACACCACCGGCACGGAACACCACCGGCACGGAACTCCACCGGCACGGAGCACCACCGGCACGGAGCACCACCGGCACGGAGCACCACCAGCACATGCCGGCACAATCCAGGGCCGGGATCTCACCGGCACAATACGGAGCCGGGATATCCCTACGTCCGGCACAGGCTGGGAAATCACCGGCACAATCCGGTGCTGGGATATCCACGGCACAATTCAGTAGCAGCCAGAATGCCAACAATCAAATCAGCGTGGATCCCGTGCATCTTGTGAATCAGCCTACCATGGGGATTTATCAGATGCATTACTAAAATCCATGTGGGCAACATCCACCACCGTGCCCTCATCAACCTACTCACAAAACACAATTAAATTGATAACACATGACCTGTCTTGTAAAAGAGATGCGGACTATCCCTATTTAGCCATTTTCTTCCAACTGCAGGTAAGTCGAATCGCAGAATCCCCTCCAATAGCTTCCCCACCACTGATGCCAGCGAGGCTCACTGGCCCATCACTCTTTGCTAAACAGCCTTATTTACAATCCAGAAAACGGTACTCTACATTGCAGCTGAGACATGGGTGAATTACACGTGCATGCAAGGGTTAAAGTAGGCTTCTCAGCGCTGTGGAGCTGTCTGCTAACATTGCGCATCGCTGAGAGAAACATCAGGCGCTTTGGAAAAGAGTTTGCTCACTTGCAGAACCCGTAAATCATGAGGTGTCAGATTGTGTAGCCTCAAGGACATAGAATGGTGAGATATGTGTTTGACTACATAACGGCTGTGCTCAGACCTAGTTTAAGCAAACACAGAGTGTGGTGGTGGGCAGAAGCGTGGGTTTATAGTGTTAACACATGGTCACACACCTCACTGCGGGCTGGACATGGGACGGTACACGACCCACGTTCCCTGGCCAGGCCGCTGTTGCACGAGTCCCCAGAATGTGGAAGAAAGGTGTAAGACCCATTTGTTTAAATGTTTTGAATTGATATAATTGAAATGTTCTTTTGTCATCATTGATCCGAATTTTCAAGACCTGAGGGCTGCACAATGACGTAGCGGGTCGAACGGGTTTGATCCCGACCAAGGATGCTGTCTGTACGGAGTTTGCACGTTCTCCCTATGACTGCGTGGCTTTTCTCCGGGTGCTCCGGTTTCCTCTGACATCTCGAAGATGACATCTTAGCCTCCTCTCTGACTGCCCCCCCTCTGTGATTCCCCCTTCCCTCCAACTCTACCACCTCAGTCTGAAGAAGGGTTTCGGCCCGAAACGTCGCCTATTTCCTTCGCTCCATAGATGCTGCCGCACCCGCTGAGTTTTTTCCAGCATTTTTGTCTACCTTCGATTTTCTAGTATCTGCAGTTCCTTCTTGAACATCTCAAAGATGTAGAGGTTTGTAGGTTAATTGGCCCTCAGTAAATTGCCTCATGTGTAGGGAGTGGATGAGAAAGTGGGATAACATAGAACTAGTGTGATCGATGGTCAGTGAGGACTCGGTGGGCTGAAGGGCCTGTTTCCGTACTGTTTATCTAAACTAAACCAAAGCGAATCTGCTTCGATCATCACAACATAATAGATAGATCAGACATGATTGAATGGCGGAGTAGACGCGATGGGCCGAATGGCCGAATTCTGCTCCAAGAACGTGGAAATGAATGGGATTGTGTGATTCACACCCCTCCCCTCCCCCCCCCCCGGCACCCCACTGGCCAACCTACATTGATGGCACCCACTGCTGGACTCACCCACACCCAGGATCCTGCAGTTCAGGTTGACTGACTCTGCTGCTGCCTCTGTGCACATCTTCAGAATCAACTCAATCCTCTCCTTGTAGGTTTTGGGATTGGCCTGGACATATTTTTTCATGATTTCACCCTGAAATAAATAATTTATATTGTGAACGATCAAAGTCAATACCTCGCTGAAGGTGCCCGGACAGACAGGAGTCAACAGCAGCAGCTGATGTGACTCCAGCCCTGAGACGGGTCCTGTAGTCCAGCCTTCCCACAGCAGCTCACCCAGCCCACCCTCACTGCAGGGATCTCAGCTCACCCACCCGCACACTCACCCCCCGCACACACTTGCCCCCCGCACTCACCCCCCCTGCACTCAACCCCACCCGCACACTCGCCCCCCGCACTCCATCCCACTCGCCCACCCTGCACCCCCCCCAAACTCACCCCCCCTGCACTTGCCCCCGCACACACACTCGTCCCCCGCACTCGATCCCACTAGCACACTCGCCCCCCTGCACAACCCCCCGTACACTCGCCCCCCTCACACACTCGCCTCCCCTGCACTCGATCCCATCCGCACACTCACCCCCCCTGTATGCACACTCGCCCCCCCTGCACACTCGCCCCCCCTGTACACCCCCCCCGCACACAGTCGACCCTCCTGCACACTCGCCCCCCCCCTGCACTCGACCCCATTCACACACTCGCCCCCCCTGTACACCCACCCCCTTCACACTCCCCCCCCTGCACTCCGCGCACTCCCCTCCGTGCACACTCGCCCCCCTGCACACTAGCCCCCCCTTCACACTCCCCCCGCTGCACACTCGCCCCCCACTGCACACTCTCCCCCTGCACACTCGCCCCCCTGCACACTCCCCCCCTGCACACTCGCCCCCCTGCACACTCCCCCCCACTGCACACTCGCCCTCCCTGCACGCTAGCCCCCCCTGCACACTCCCCTCCACTGCACACTTGCCCCCCTGCACGCTCCCCCCACTGCAAAACGCTCGCCCCCCTGCACGCTAGCCCCCCCACTGCACACTCCCCCCCACTGCACACTCGCCCCCCCTGCACACTCCCCCCCCACTGCACTCGCCCCCCCTGCACGCTAGCCCCCCACTGCACACTCCCTTTCACTGCACACTCGCCCACCCTGCACCCCCCTGCACACTCACCCCCCCTGTATGCACACTCGCCCCCCCTGCACTCGCCCCCCCTGTACACCCACCCCCGCACACAGTCGACCCTCCTGCACACTCGCCCCCCCCTGCACTCGACCCCATTCACACACTCGCCCCCCCTGTACACCCACCCCCTTCACACTCCCCCCCCTGCACTCCGCGCACTCCCCTCCGTTCACACTCGCCCCCCTGCACACTAGCCCCCCCTTCACACTCCCCCCGCTGCACACTCGCCCCCACTGCACACTCGCCCCCCACTACACACTCGCCCCATTGCACACTCGCCCCCTGCACGCTAGCCCCCTGCACGCTAGCCCCCTGCACGCTAGCCCCCCTTGCACACTCCCCCCCACTGCACACTCGCCCCCCCTGCACACTCGCCCTCCCTGCACACTTGCCCCCACTGCACGCTCGCCCCCCTGCACGCTAGCCCCCCCACTGCACACTCCCCCCACTGCACACTCCCCCCCACTGCACACTCCCCCCCCCACTGCACTCGCCCCCCCCACTGCACGCTAGCCCCCCCCACTGCACACTCCCTTCCACTGCACACTCGCCCCCCTACACGCTAGCCCCCACTGCACACTCACCCCCCCTGCACACTCCCCTCCACTGCACACTCGCCCCCCTACATGCTAGCCCCCCCTGCACACTCGCCCCCCCCTGCACACTCGCCCCCCCCTGCACACTCGCCCCCCCTGCACACTCAACCCCCCCTGCACACTCCTCCCCCACAGCACACTCGCCCCCCCTGCACACTCGCCCCCACTGCACACTCACCCCCCCCCCCGTCCTGCACACTCTCACCTTCCCCGCCTTGCACCCTCTGTCCGGTCCCCCGACCCCCCCCCCCCCGCATCCCGCACCCCACCTTTTTGCGTCCTCCAACAACAAGTAGCGTGTTGAACCTTCTGGTTTCTGTTCCCCGGTTGTCTGTCCGTGCCTCCTCCTGTTTCCATAATTTACCCACAGCACCAAGCTGAGTCCCACAGATGGGAACAGCCCCAGGCAGCTGCTGCCGTTCTGTCCGCAGCGGTCACCACCCCACCCCAACCCTCCTGGGAGGTTATCCACTTTGGCGACAAGAACAAGGAGGCAGATTACTATCTTAATTCTGTCAGATTAGGAAAAAGTCCATCGAGACCTGGGTGTCCTTGTGCACCAGTCACTGAAAGTAAGAATGCAGGTACAGCAGGCAGTGAAGAAAGCCAATGGCATGTTGGTCTTCCTAACGAGAGGATTTGAGTATGGGAGTAAAGAGGTATTTCTGCTGTTGTACAGGACCCTGGTGAGACCACACCTGGAGTACTGGGTGCAGTTTTGGTCTCCTAATTTGGGGAAGGACATTCTTGCTATTGAGGGAATGCAGCGTAGGTTCACGAGGTTAATCCCCAGCATAGCGGGATTGTCATATGAGGAAAGATTGGGAAGACTGGGCTTGTATTTACTGGAGTTTAGAAGGGTGAGAGGGGATCTTATAGAAACGTATACAATTATAAATGGACTGGACTGGCTAGATGCAGCAAAATTGTTCGTAATTTTGGGGAGTCCAGAACCAGGGGCCACAGTCTAAGAATAAAGGGGAGGCCATTTAAAACTGTGATGAGAAAACACTTTTTCACCCAGAGAGTTGTGAATTTGTGAAATTCTCTGCCACAGAAGGCAGTGGAGGCCAATTCATTGGATGCATTTAAAAGAGTTAAATGGAGGTCTGGGGGCTAGTGGAATCAAGGCATATGGGGAGAAGGCAGGCACGGGTTACTGATTGTGGATGATCAGCCATGATCACATTGAATGGCGGTGCTGGCTCGAAGGGCCAAATGGCCTCCTCCTGCACCAATTTTCTTTGTTTCTACGTTTCCTATTCCATCACCTCCGTGCCCAGCCTCCACTGACGACCCTTTCTGTCGCCTCCAGCACTCCCCTCCCTCTGCCACAGCTGCTGTGACCTATCTGTCAAACTCCCCACTGCCATCGATAAACCCCCCCACTCCACTCTAGTCGCCATTGTGCAGGCCCATTCACCCTTGACTGCCCTTGGAGTGTTTTACTGTCGTGGGACCAACTCAGTGACACAGCACCAGTCGTCATAGAGTGATACAGTGTGGAAACAGGCCCTTCGGCCCAACCTGCCCACACCAACCAATATGTCCCATCTACACTAGTCACAGAGTGATACAGCGTGGAAACAGGCCCTTCGGCCCAACTTGCCCGCACCAACCAACATGTCATAGAAACATTGAAAATAGGTGCAGGAGGAGGCCATTTGAAGTACCTATTCAACTCTTCTGCCATTTCCTTGTTGCCCATAATTATTTCACCCGTGTCTGCCTTCAAGGGATCCACATTTGACTTTGCTACTCTTTATCCCTTACATATCTAAAGAAGCTTTTACTGTCCTTCTTTATATTCCTGGCCAGCTTCCCCTCGTACCTCATCTTTTCAGCCCGTATTGCCCGTTTTGTTTCCTTCTGTTGTCCAATGAAAGTTTCCCAATCCTCTGGCTCCCGGCTACTCTTTGTTGTGTTATACATCTTTTCTTTTAGTTTTATTCTATCCCTAACTTCCCTTGTCATCCACGGTTGCCTCCCCTTAGAATCTTTCTTCCTTTTTGGAATGAAATGATCCTGCGTCTTCCGGATTATGAACAGAAATTCCTGCCATTGCTGTTTCACCGTCATTCCTGCTAGGATCCCTTTCCAGTCTACTTTGGCCAGCTCCCCTCTCATCCCTTCATAGTCCCCTTTGTTCAACTACATCACTGCCACTTCCGATTTAACCTTCTCCTTCTCAAATTACAGATTAAAACTAATCATCTACCTCCTAACTATAAAACTATAATCACTACCTCCTTTACCTCGAGTTCTCTTATCATATCTGGTTCATTGGACAACACTAAATCTAGAATTGCCTTTTCTCCGGTCAGCTCCATTACAAGCTGCTCTAAGAATCCATCTCGGAGACATTCTACAAACTCTCTTTCTTGGGGTCCTGAACCAACCTGATTTTCCCAGTCTACCTGCATATTGAAATTCCCCATCATCACAGTGTAACCTTTGTTACACGCCAGTTTTAACACCTGCTGCAACTTACACCCTATATCCGGGCTACTATTTGGGGGTCTGTAAATAACACCAATTAGTGTCTTCTTGCCTTTACAATTCCTCAACTCAATCCACAGTGACTCTACCTTGTCAGTCCCTATGTCTTCCCTCGCAAGGGACTGCATTCCAACCCTCACCAGCAGCGCTACACCCCCCCCCCCCCCTCCTCTGCCCACCTACCTGTCCTTTCTATAGGATGTATAACCCTGAATATTAAGTTCCCAGGCCCGATCCTCCTGTAGCCACCTCAGTAATCTCCACAATGTCATATCTATCAACCTCTAACTGAGCCTCAAGCTAATCTACTTTACTTCTTATACTTCGCGCATTCATATACAATACTTTTAATTCCTTACGCATGTCACATCTACACTAGTCATAGAGTGATACAGCATGGAAACTGTCCCTTTAGCCCAATGTGCCACACCCATGGGTGGAAATCCCGGGGGGGGGGGGAAGGGGGGGGGGGAGGGGGGCGGTGGGAGAGGCGCCACCTCCATGTTTTGAGAGGTGGGGGACAATCCCCCCATGTTTTGTATTCCGGATTTTGAAATTTGGTGACAAAAAAATCTATTAAAAATCTCCGCTTTCCGCGAGATCGTGGGGGTGGGACTGATGATCGAGGGCGCCGATTGGATGAGAGAGACGTCGGTCAGCAGGCCGTGGAGGGGGGGGGGGGGGGGGGATATGATGATTCAGCGCGATGATTGGAAGAGGGAGGTGTCAGTCAGAGACGGAAGTAGGGGGGTGGGACTGAGGATAGAGCGCGGTGATTGGAGGAGGGAGACGTCCTGTTGGAGCAAAGATCATAGAGTGAAGCTTGAATCGGCCCGTTCGCAGGGCCTTTCATCGCCCGGCGCGGCTTAAAATCGGACGCGGAATCTTCCATTGCCCGGCGGTCAAATTGCTGCGCCGAGGTGATCGAGGCTCCCAATGTTGAAGCCCCCGCTGGGGGAATGGAAGGTCCCGCGGCCGGTTTTAAGCCACACCGGGCGATGAAAAGTCCCACGAACGGGCCGAGTCAAGCCCCACGATTCGGGGTGGACGAAGCTGCTGTTGCTGGAGTTCGGAGTCGGTCACCAACCAAGTCAGCCCCTTATGTCATCGTCCACAAAGCCCACGGCCGTAGCCTCCGAAGCCTCGGGTGTGTGAGGCCATTAAGGAATTGTCCCCCCCCCCCCCCCCATGTTTTATAGCGATTTCCGCCCCCTGCCCACACCGGCCAACAATGTCCCATCTACACAAGTCCCACCTGCCCGTTTGGCCCATATCCACCTAAACCTGTACTATCCATGTACCTGTCTAACTGTTTCTCAAACATTGCAATAGTTGCTGTAGCATTTCCCAGGTACCAAACACACGTGGACAAAGCATTGTGCAGAGTGTGTAGGATATGGCGAGCCTGCAGGAAGATGAGGAGGGAAGGAGCATTACCTTCATGTCTATAATGGCGACCCGCAGGTTGGTTCCACCCAGGTCCACGGCCAACGCGCTCTGTATCTCCAGAATGTGGTCGATATCCTGCGAGCTGCACTCCTTCACTGGAGGGAAGCAGAACTTCTTCTGCAAGGGTTCATTGATGTCTATTGACTTCAGAAACTTCAGTATCCGAGGAACAGCATTCCCATCACCGTATATTTTTGAACTGGAAATGGAATGACATTCATTTTTACCAGTTTGCTGACAACAGTTCCATGCCATAGGTGGAGAACGTATTGCCCTGCCGCTCCCTGCTCCGTACAGCTCAAGGTAAACAATGATCAGCCAAAAGCTTTAGTAGCTGCAGTAACTCAGTGGGACAGGCTGCATCTCTGGATAGAAGGAATGGGTGACGTTTTGGGTCGAGACCCTTCTTCAGACCCTGCCTCGTTGTCACCTTCTCCTAGCTAACAATGATCTATTAATCATCTCCCTTGGACTTCATCCCCTATAATGTCTCGTTTTCACACCTTGCCCTTCCATACCTCTGTGTCTTCCTCCCCCCGACTCTCAGTGTGAAGAAGGGTCTCGTTCTATCCAGAGATGCTGTCTGACTCGCTGAGTTACTCCAGTATTTTGTGTCTATCTTCGGTGTAAACCAGCATCTGCAGTTCCTTCCCACACAGCTTTGGGCACGGGCAGGCTACTGAAGGATCTGCCAAAGGTGGTTCACACAAGCAAAGCAACCTGGCAGACTCCATGTACCGAATGTCCACTCCTCTGGCAGCTGATACCACAGGGGCGGTACGGTGGCGCAGCGGTAGAGTTGCTGCCTTACAGCATCAGAGACCCGGGTTCCATCCTGGCTACGGGTGCTGTCTGTACAGAGTTTGTACGTTCTGCCCGTGACCGTGTGGATTTAATTTGAGATCTTCGTTTCCTCCCACACTCCAAAGACATACAGGTTTGTAGGTTAGTTGGCTTGGTGTAAATGTAAATTGTCCCGAGTGTGTGTAAGATCGTGTCAATGTGCGGGATCGCTGGTCGGCACGGACTCGGTGGGACGAAGGGCCTGTTTCTGCGTTGTATCTCTACACTAAATACTAAAACAACTGTGGCACGATTATCCATGTCAGTAAGTCAGGGAGTCAGGCAGCATAGAAACAGACCTTTCAGCCCATCTTGCCCAGACCAACCAACATGGATTTTTCTTAATATTATATGCCAGAGTTATTTCCCGACCCCTTTTGGCCCTCTTGGTTTCCTTTTTAAATAGTGTTCATAAGGGTTGTAGTGTTCAACTTATGGAACTTGATGTCATGGACGGATTTGTGAACATGTGCAGGTCACGGGGCAGAGTGATACAAACCAGCGTCAGGGCTGCGATGTCTGATGGAGTGCAAGGACAAGCTTGAAGCAACTGGTGGAAACAATGGGCAGCATTGATGAGCTGTGAGGATGGGAACAAAGTCCACGTTACTGTGGGATGAGTGGTGTGGAGCCAGCGACGACACATGCAGACGGAGGATATCAGTGGAGTTTACGTCAGGACGTTGCATCTTGTAACATCTGGATAATTCCTATGTCCAGTAGCATTCTGTTATGCAGCACTTTATATTGTTTTAGTTGTAGTGTTTATTTACCTTTAATAAACTTCTGAAAGAGTAATGGTTCGAAGTTGTGTTTCTGTGAAGCGAGCAGTTTTAACCTATGTGAGCGGCTCAGTCTAAATTCAGGAAAGGCAATACTCACATCCCTGCCCAGAATGGGCCTGTCACCATCACACCACATGCGGAACCATCACCCTGTCATGTGCCGTCACGCCCGGTACTGTTACATACCGGCACGCTACGTCCGGTACAGCCACCCTCGTCACGGCACATCCAGTACCCTCGCCCCTCACGTACCATCACACCACGTCCAGTACCACCATGTACCGTCACGTTATGTACGGTAGCATTGCTCCTCACGTACCATCGTGCCACATCCGGTATACCACTTCCGGTACCCTCGCCCCTCATGTACCATCACACCACGTCCAGTACCACCATGTACCGTCGCGTTATGTCCGGTGCCCTCGCTCCTTACGTACCATTGTGCCACGTCCGGTACCGTCGCCCGTCATACCACGTCCGGTACCACCGTGTATCACCCATCAGACTCAGTACCACCCAACACGTACCATCACATCACCCCCGGTACTAGCCATCACACACCGTCTCGCTACGTCCGGTACCAGCGGCCGTCACGGCAGGTACCACCCATTACGCACTATCATGTCACGCCCAGTACCACGTACGGTACAGTCACGTTATGTCACGTCACGCGGGGCACCGGCTGCCGGCACGTGCACAGTACACCACGTACACGCACGGTCTTCCCGGGAGCCGGTCACACACAACCCACACCCACCATCAGGACACTAAGTGGCGGCCGATGTTGCCTTCCAAGTGGGGATCCCTCTACGCAATGATTCTCCCCCTCTACATTGGGGACCTGGGGTGGAGGGTACTGCATCGAGGAGTTCCCTGCAACCTGTTTCTCTCACGGTTCAGACTCGCCAGCCGCCTGCCACTTTTGTAGAGTCTGTGTTCCACGTGTATATGGAGTGTGTGAGATTACAGCCCCTGTTCCATTATCTAAAGGGGCTGCTCCTTGCGTTCTGGCTGCACTTCACACCCACCATCCTCATGTTTGGACACCCTGTGCGTAGGGGAGAGGGTAGGGCTGAGGATGTCCTGGTTGGGTTGCTCCTGGGCCTGGCCAAGCTGGCCATCCGCGAGTCACGGCGCCAGGCGGTGGAGGGGTCTACCCGAGCCGGCTGCCCGCCCCTTTTCCGGGGTTACGTCCGTGCCCGGGTGGTGTTAGAGAGGGACTATGCCCTATCGACAGGCACCCTGGGGGATTTCCAGGATCGCTGGGCACCGCGGGGGTTTGAATGCATCATATGAATGCATCACCGCGGGGGTTTGAATGCATAAGGATGGTGATATAGTTATACAGTGGTTTAGACAATAGGTGCAGGAGGAGGCCATTTGGCACCTCGAACCAGCACCACCGTTCAATGTGATCATGGCTGATCATCCCCAATCAGTAACCCGTTCCTGCCTTCTCCCCATATCCCCTGACTCCGCTATCTTTAAGAGCCCCATCTAGCTCTCTCTTGAAAGTATCCAGAGAAGCGGCCTCCACCGCCCTCTGAGGCAGAGAATTCCACAGACTCACAACTCTCTGTGAGAAAAAGTGTTTCCTTGTCTCCGTTCTAAATTGCTTACCCCTTATTCTTAAACTGTGTGGACCCTGGTTCTGGAATCCCCCAACATCGGGAAAATGTTTCCTGCCACTAGCGTGTCCAAACCCTTAATAATCGTATATGTTTCAATGAGATCCCCTCTTATCCTTCTAAACTCCAGAGTGCACAAGCCCAGCCGCTCTATTCTCTCAGCATATGACAGTCCCGCCATCCCGGGAATTAACCTTGTAAACCTGCGCTGCACTCCCTCAATAGCAAGAGTCCTTAGTATATTTATTTATTTTGTATAATTGTTTGACGTATTATGGTGATGGATTTTGTTTTGATTTATTTCATACTGTACATATTATTGTAAATGTTTGATTAAATTATTTCTGGTGAAAAAAGAAGGGAAAGAGCAGGGACGTACCAGGGGTATAACTTGCCGAACTGCAGCTGCAGAGCTTGGAGTATCTTGGTCTGACTGTCTGCATTCCGCACGTGGAGGACATTCTCACCTGTAGGTGGGGAAGGTCAGGACAAGGTCAGCGTCTGTCCCTCAAGCAAAAGGCAACCATTTCATGCACACATCAGGGCACAGAGGGGGCATGTAGACTGCACGCAACCCTTGCCCTGCCAGTGGGCCCAGTGCCCGGTGTCAGTAACTCTTGCCCTGCCAGTGGGCCCAGTGCCCGATGTCAGTAACCCTTGCCCTGCCAGTGGGCCCGGTGCCCAGTGTCAGTAACCCTTGCCCTGCCAGTGGGCCCGATGCCCAGTGTCAGTAACCCTTGCCCTGCCAGTGGGCCCTGTGCCCAGTGTCAGTAACCCTTGCCCTGCCAGTGGGCCCAGTGCCCAGTGTCAGTAGCCCTTGCCCTGCCAGTGGGCCCAGTGCCCAGAAACAGTGGGCCCAGTGCCCGTCTTGACCTGCCAGTGGGCCCAGTGCCTAGTGTCAGTAACCCTTGCCCTGCCAGTGGCAGTAGCCCTCGCCGTGCCGGCAGCCCCGATGCCCAGTGTCAGTAACTCTCGCTGTGTCGGCAGGCTCGCTGCCGGTTACCTGTTTCTCTGGTGTGTGCCCAGGCTGATGACGGTTGTGTCATTGGGCCCAGTGCCCAGTGTCAGTAACCCTTATTGTGCCAGCGGGCCCAATACCCAGTGTCAGTAACCCTTGCTGTGCCAGTGAGCCCTGTTCCCAGTGTCAATAACCCTTGCTGTGCCAGCGGGCCCAGTGCCCAGTGCCCAGTGTCAGTAACCCTCGCTGTGTCGGCAGGCCCGGTGCCCGGTTACCTGTTTCTCTGCCGGTCTGGCGTGTGCCAAGGTTGATGACGGGCGTGCCAAAGGCCCCAGCCTCCCGCACCCCACAGCTACTGTTGCCGATCATCAGCCCCGCGTGGGCGACCAGCTGGATGAACTGTTCAAAGGGAATGTGCTTGACGGCATGGAAGTTGGGGTTCTTCTCAATGCCCTTCTTTCTCATCACCCGCACCATCTCCTTGCTTCCTGTAAACACACAGCAGCGTGGGATACACACAGCTCAGTCAGCAAGATGACTCCACAGGTGAAACAACAAACAATTGTTACAACACCTTCACTGAGAGCAAGGTTAACATGTACACTTGCAACAAGAAGTATTCACAAGTACATCAACATTTTCAAAATGACAATGTTTGATAATGTCAGCACAGACATGGCGGGCTGAAGGGCCTGATCCTGTGCTGTTACATTCTACTCAGTCTCTTTTGCCCCATTTCGAATTTAATGTCATCCCTTCCTGTAGCTGGGTCGAGGCAAGTGTGGTCTCACCAGCAACTTGTGCAGCTGCAACATGATGTCCCAACTTTTGTACTCAGTACTCTTCTCAATGAAGGCAAACACCTTCTCCAGCTCCCTGTCCACCTCTCTCCACTTCCATGCAACCATGCACCTGTACTCCCACATCTCTCCACTCTGCAACACCCTCCACAGCTCCACCATTTGCTGAGTAAGCCTTGCACTGATTTGACACACTACAGTACAATTAAAGTATTATTTATTCTTGCTTCAAAATACGGGTAACATTCATAACTGGTGATGAAAAAATAACTGCATGCATCACAGTCAGTGTTAACCATATAACCATATAACAATTACAGCACGGAAACAGGCCCTCTCGGCCCTTCCAGTCCGTGCCGACCATTTGTTTTCCCCTAGTCCCATGTACCTGCACTCAGACCATACCCCTCCATTCCCTTCACGTCCATATACCTATCCACTTTACTCTTAAATGTTAAAATCGATCCTGCCTCCACCACTTCTGCTGGAAGCTCATTCCACACAGCCACAACCCTCTGAGTAAAGAAGTTCCCCCTCACTTTACCCCGAAACCTCTGTCCCTTAATTCTCATGTCATGCCCTCTTGTTTGAATCTTCCCTACCCTCAATGGGAAAAACGTATCCACGTCAACTCTGTCTATCCTTTTTATCATTTTAAAGACCTCAATCAAGTCCCCCCTTAACCTTCTGCGCTCCAAAGAATAAAGACCTAACTTGTTCAACCTTTCTCTGTAACATAGTTGCTGGAACCCTGGCAACATTCTAGTAAATCTCCTCTGTACTCTCTCTATTTTGTTGACATCCTTCCTATAACTAGGCGACCAAAATTGTACACCATACTCCAGAATTGGTCTACCAATGCTTTGTACAATTTTAACATTACTTCCCTACTCCTATATTCAATGCTTTAATTTATAAAGGCCAGCACACCAAAGGCTTTCTTTACCACCCTATCTACATGCGATTCCACCTTCAGGGAACTATGCACAGTTATTCCTAGATCCCTCTGTTCCACAGCATTCCTCAATTCCCTACCATTTACCATGTACGTCCTATTTTGATTTGTCCTGCCAAGATGTAGCACTTCACACTTATCAGCATTAAACTCCATCTGCCATCTTTCAGCCCACTTTTCCAAATGGCCCAAATCTCTCTGTAGACTTTGAAAATCTACTTCATTATCCACAACACCACCTATCTTAGTATCATCTGCATACTTACTTATCCAATTTTCCACCCCATCATCCAGATCAATGATGTACATGACAAACAACAGTGGACCCAACACAGATCCCTGAGGCACCCCACTGGTCACCGGCTTCCAACCTGACAAACAGCCATCCACCATTACTCTCTGACATCTCCCATTCAGCCACTGTTGAATCCATCTTGCAACTCCGCCATTAAACACCCAAAGATTTAAACTTCTTAACCAACCTTCCATGGGGAACCTTGTCAAAGGCCTTACTGAAATCCGTATAGACAACATCCACTGCTTTACCCTCATCAATTTCCCTAGTAAACCGCTTCAAAAAATTCAAGAAGGTTTGTCAAACATGACCTTCCAGGCACAAATCCATGTTGACTGTCCCTGATCAGACCCTGTTTATCCAGATGCTTATATATATTATCTCTAAGTATCCTTTCCATTAATTTGCCCACCATTGACGTCAAACTAATAGGTCTATAATTGCTAGGTTTATTCTTTGAACCCTTTTTTAAACAATGGAACAACATGCGCAGTACGCCAATCCTCCAGCACTATTCCCGTTTCTAATGACATTTGAAATATTTCTGTCATAGCTCCTGCTATTTCTACACTAACTTCCCTCAATGTCCTAGGGAATATCCTGTCAGGACCTGGAGACTTATCCACTTTTATATTTTTCAAAAGTGTCAGTACTTCCTCCTCTTTGAATTTCATAAACCCCTGTCTCACTGTGCGAGTTGGCCCACGAGTGACCCCGAGTTTTCACTCGTGGTGATCACGTAGCGGGAACGTCGGAACTCGCACGAGCAACTTATCGACTCGTTGCGCTAACGGCAGGTACTCGGGAAACTTGTTAACTCGTGAAAAAAATCAAACATGTTTGATTTTTTCCACGAGTCAAATTAACTGTTCAAGTTAAAAATGGAAACATTTAAACTCGTTGTAATAACGTAGTGGCCCCGTGCGTTTATCTTAGTGTCTCGTGAGTCTACCGTGGGAACTTTAATAATCTGTTCTTTTGCTCGAGTAAAGACTGAACCAAAGATAGACACAAAATGCTGGAGTAACTCAGCGGACCAGGCAGCATCTCTGGAGAGAAGGAATAGAGTCGAGACCCTTCTTCAGACTTACCCGAAATGCCACCCATTCCTTCGCTCCAGAGATGCAGCCTGTCCCGCCGAGTTACTCCAGCATTTTGTGTCTATCTTCGGCCTTTCTGCCACTTGTCCTTTATTACTGAGGCGCCTGCCCCGTGGCTTCACTCTGTCTCAATGAACGGCTTAAAGACCTGCCGAAGGGCAAGTCTGGGGTGGTGGGTGGGATGTGTCCACGTGTGATGCTCCATCCACCCCCCCGGGGCCGAGAGTGTGGGATTGGGAAGGAACTGCAGATGCTGGTTCACACCGGAGATAGACACACACAATGCTGGAGTAACTCGGCGGGACAGGCTGCATCTCTGGAGCGAAGGAATGGGTGGCATTTCGGGTAAGTCTGAAGAAGGGTCTCGACTCTATTCCTTCTCTCCAGAGATGCTGCCTGGTCCGCTGAGTTGTGTGTGTGTGTCTCTCTCCCTCTCTGTCTATCTGTGTGTATCTGTGTGTGTGTCTGATGTCGGGTCCCGGTGGCCGCTCAAAGTCACCCGAGCTGCTTCATTCCTCTGAAGTGGTGGCCAGCTGCTGTCTGTGTGTATCTCTCTCTCTATGTGTGTGTGTGTGTGTATGTGTGTGTGTGTGTCTCTCTCTCTCCCTCTCTGTCTATCTGTGTGTATCTGTGTGTGTGTCTGATGTCGGGTCCCGGTGGCCGCTCAAAGTCACCCGAGCTGCTTGATTCCTCTGAAGTGGTGGCCAGCTGCTGTCTGTGTGTATCTCTCTCTCTATGTGTGTGTGTGTGTATGTGTGTGTGTGTGTGTGTCTCTCTCTCTCCCTCTCTGTCTATCTGTGTGTATCTGTGTGTGTGTGTGTGTGTGTGTGTGTGTGTGTCTCTCTCTCCCTCTCTGTCTATCTGTGTGTATCTGTGTGTGTGTCTGCTGTCGGGTCCCGGTGGCCGCTCAAAGTCACCCGAGCTGCTTCATTCCTCTGAAGTGGTGGCCAGCTGCTGTCTGTGTGTATCTCTCTCTCTATGTGTGTGTGTGTGTGTGTCTCTCTCTCCCTCTCTGTCTATCTGTGTGTATCTGTGTGTGTGTCTGATGTCGGGTCCCGGTGGCCGCTCAAAGTCACCCGAGCTGCCTCATTCCTCTGAAGTGGTGGCCAGTCTGTGTGTATCTCTCTGTGTGTGTGTGTGTGTGTGTGTGTGTGTGTGTGTGTGTGTGTGTGTGTGTGTGTGTGTGTGTGTGTGTGTCTGCTGTCGGGTCCTGGCGGCCGCTCAATGTCAGTCACCCGGCTGCTTCCTTTTTTTAAATTATTTAAAATAGAGATCCATTGCAAAAAAGTATTTAAAAACATAAAACAACAAGAAATGCTTGGTTACTGGAGGATGCGCATTTTCCCATCCGCGCTGAAATAACTCAAAACCACAGGATGGAGATGTATTTTAACATTGTTTGCTTTATTAAAACATACCTTCATTCACGGTTGGCTCAAGAGTAACGGGAGAGGAACTTGCTAACTCGGGAGAGGAACTAGGAACATCGCAGCAATGACATACCCGTGGGAACTCGTATTACACACTTGATCATAAACTTGCAGTCTCGTGCACAGCCACGAGTCTGTCACTCGGGGTACCTCGTGGGTCAACTCGCACAGTGAGACAGGGCCATAGATTTAAACTTCTTAACCAACCTTCCATGGGGAACCTTGTCAAAGGCCTTACTGAAATCCGTATAGACAACATCCACTGCTTTACCCTCATCAATTTCCCTAGTAACCGCTTCAAAAAATTCAAGAAGGTTTGTCAAACATGACCTTCCAGGCACAAATCCATGTTGACTGTCCCTGATCAGACCCTGTTTATCCAGATGCTTATATATATTATCTCTAAGTATCCTTTCCATTAATTTGCCCACCACTGACGTCAAACTAATAGGTCTATAATTGCTAGGTTTATTCTTTGAACCCTTTTTAAACAATGGAACAACATGCGCAGTACGCCAATCCTCCAGCACTATTCCCGTTTCTAATGACATTTGAAATATTTCTGTCATAGCTCCTGCTATTTCTACACTAACTTCCCTCAATGTCCTAGGGAATATCCTGTCAGGACCTGGAGACTTATCCACTTTTATATTTTTCAAAAGTGTCAGTACTTCCTCCTCTTTGAATCTCATAGTTTCCATAGCTACTCTACTTTTTCCCCTTAACTTACAGAGTTCAATATCCTTCTCATTGGTGAATACCGAAGAAAATAAATTGTTCAATATCTCCCCCATCTCTTTTGGCTCTGCAGATAGCTGTCCATTCTGGTTCTCTAATGGTCCAATTTTATTCCTCGTTATCCTTTTGCTATTAATATAGCTGTAGAAACCCTTTTGGGTTTACTTTCACCTTTCTTGCCAAAGCAACCTCATATCTTCTTTTAGCCTTCCTAATTTCTTTCTTAAGATTCTTTTTACATTCTTTATACTCCTCTAGCACCTCATTTACTCCATGCCTCCTATAATTTATTGTACATATCTCTCTTTTTTTTTTCGAAACAAGTGTCCAATTTCCCTTGAAAACCATGGCTCGTTCCAATTTTTACTATTTCCTTTCAACCTAACAGGGACATAAAGATTCTGTATTCTTACAATTTCCCCTTTAAATATCCTCCATTTCTCTTCTACATCCTTCCCATAAAACAAAGTGTCCCAATTCACTCCTTTTAAATCCTTGCGCATTCCCTCAAAGTTAGCCTTTCTCCAATCAAAAATCTCCACCCTAGGTCCAGTTCTGACTCTGTCCATAATTATATTGAAACTAATGGTATTGTGATCACTGGTCCCGAAGTGCTCACCAACGCATACCTCCGTCACCTGACCTACCTCATTTCCTAACAGGAGGTCCAGCACTGCCCCTTCTCTGGTCGATACCTCTATGTACTGCTGCAAAAAACTATCCTGCACACATTTTACAAACTCCAAACCATCCAGCCCATTTACAGAATGTGTTTCCCAGTCTATTTTTGGAAAATGTTGCTGGGGATTTCATGAAAGTGGGTGCCAGGAAGGTGCAGGCACTGATTGTAGTCTGTCAGAGTCCATGATTCTCCAACCCTGCTCTCAGATTGGAAACAGCAGATGTGCCCACTGTTTACAGGAGGGATGAGGATCAGGAGACCAGCAAGCAATTAGTTTAAGTGTGAAGGTAGGGAAAATACCGGAACCTGGGATTCATGCAGGTGTAATAGGGCAACTAGAAAATGATCAAAAAAGCAAATGCTGGAAACATTCAGTGGATGAGCGTTAAGAGAACAGAGTTAAAGTTTCAGATCAAAGATGATCAGGACAGTAATGCAAACTGTTTAGTTGTTCAGTGCAGGGGCAGGAGAGAGACAGTGAACTCATAAGGGGTTTAAGTGCAGGTCAGAGCTGGTGCTAAAGCAGAGCTTGTGCTGAACAGTTACTGCCTGACCCTACTATTTCCTGCACGTTGTTTTGCTACTGCCTGGCTTTTAAGTGAATTTCCCTGCTCGTCTCTGCCATTGTTAACAATTCCCATATTCCATCTTCCCTTGCAACCGGGTAGAGTCGCTGCCTCACTTAGCATCAACCTCGGGTGCTGCCTGTGTGGAGTTTGCACGTTCTCCCTGTGACCGCGTGGGTTTCCTCTGGGTGCCCCGGTTACCTCCTACATCCCAAAGATGTGCAGGTTTATAGGTTAATTGGCCCTCTGTAAATTGTCCCTAGTGTGTGGGGAGAGGATGAGTGAGAGGGATAATACAGAACTAGTGTGGACGAGTGATCGATAGTTGGCGTGGACTCAGTGGGCCGAAGGGCCTGTTTCCATGCTGTATCTTTCAATCAATCCAACAAAGCACCAAAGGCTACTGGATGAGTGAAGACTCGTGGACATCCCCACTCCCCCAGTCACTTTCCTGAACTCAACTCCCCCCAAATTCCAGTAGCCACCTACAGAGTGCAAATTCCAGCAAATAATCTACATCAAAGACAACTCTTGACTGAGTTTCTTTCCTGTACCCCTCTGATATTCTAACACTCAATTATGTGGGGAGGTAAGAACCGTGACCTCCAGGTTAAGAAGAGCTTCTTCTCAGCAACCATCAGGCTCTTGAACACTGCCCAACACTAACCTCAGCAACTGTGATCTTCTACGGACTGTGTCTGTGGTTGCACAACGGACTTTGGTTATGTACTATTATGGTCACAGTGTGTTACTGATGAATCATTTATTGCATTATTGATTAGTAAATATTTATCTGTGTTTTTGCATTTATGGGCCTGTGAACCTGCAGCAAGTAAGGAGTTCACTGTTCCGTTGCCGGTACTGAAGATAATTAAACAGTAGACTTGGAGGAGAGAGAAGAGTTGAGAGAACAAATCCCTGTTCCCCAATCCCTGCTAATTCAGTCACAGGCTATTCCTCACATCACTTTTCACCTACGCAGCATCAAATCATCAGCTTCATCAGATAATAATCTTTGTTGCAGAGTTTCCCAGTGTTTCTGAATGAACTAATTGAGTCCCCGAGTGTCCTGTAACAAGCTCACAGACGCTGGCGTGGGCAGGACATAGAGACCAGAGACTGGCGTTGAATGCAGTTCATGGTGCTGGGGGCAAGGACAGGACAGAGAGACAAGAGACTAGTGTTGAATATAGTTCATGAACCTTTTCTTTCACACATTTCACGAAGGGGGCTGGATAACATCATAATCCTTTTGTCAAGTTGAACAGAGAAGAGACAGAGGTAGAATGGAATGGGTTTTTGTTCAGGGGTTCAGCTGTAAATGGGTAACAGTTTGTGAGGCAGCAGTTGCCTCTGGAACTGGTCTGATGCACTGGGATAGACCATTCTGCTCCTAACTGGCCCTAGTTTTCCAACATGCGCCTGCACAAAGCAACAGGTAAACCGTTCTCCTGTCAACTATTGCCTTTGTGGCTATTGCCTTTGTGGCTTTCCCACTTGCAGATGTCACTAAACCTCATTTGCCACCGCATTGCCCAGATGCTACTACACATCTGCACTTTTAACAACAACACGTTTAAAATTAGTAGAACATCTTGGCATGTCTCATTGTGTAGGAAGGAACTGCAGATGCTGGTTTATGCCGAAGATAGGCACAAAGTGCTGGAGTAACTCAGCGGGACAGGCAGCATCTCTGGATGGAAAGAATGGGTGATGTTTCCAGTCAAGACCCTTCTTCAGACCGTTATTTCATAGCTGCTATTCCAATGATAAATCTAAACGCTTTGAACGTCAGTCAGCTCACCTGCATCAATGTTGGGAAACAGGATCAAGGTGCATTTGCCAAATGTGATCAGAGCGTCGAGCGTAAACTCAAACATCTTAACGGAATGCTTAATGTTAGTGGTGACCGGATGTTGAAGAGCCACAATGTACTCTCGAGACTTCACATCTTCACCTACAAAAGCAGAGTAAGGTCGTCATGAAGGATTAGAACATTCACAGCAAGCGCAGTACAGGTGCAGTTCTTGTAACTATTTCCAAACATTTCCCACAGCAAGGAAACAAAACACTAATTGATACACATCCCTTAAGGACACTGACATTTCTGGGAATTCCTAAAGCAGCGAAAGTATAAAACTGAAAACATTGTTATCAAATTTAAATCTACAAAAACATTTAACTTGAAAATAGCACGAGGGTATTGTTCATGCTTGACCTGGCCTTTCTTTCCGTAGGGGTGGACTTGCACCAATGGATATAGTTAATCCCCACTGTTCCCATCTGATCCCTTTACCACCACCCTGGTTGGTTCAATTAAGAACAAAGTTTAATCTCCCTTTTGCTTATGTCTGCTGCAACAACCATTGATTGGATTGACAGGCACTTTGCTTTCTCGTTCTCTATTAAAAAAGGATTTACTGACTTCTACAAGCTCGCTGAGCTGCAGAGGGAAGTCAAAACCCATAGCATTTCAATCCCAATTACTCGCAATGATTTCTGCAACGGGAAAGGGTCAGTAGCAGTCCAGAGTAAATAAGCCCAGAGCTGCTGTGCAGAAATCCCCGAGTGAAACTCGCCCATCAGTGCTCCAGATGTCCCAATAATATACAGACCGGATGGTGCAGTGGTACAGTTGCTGCCTTACAACGCCAGAGACCCGGGTTCGATCCTGACTATGGGTACTATCTGTACAGAGTTTTGCGTTCTCCTCGTGACCCCAGTAGGTTTTCTCAGAGATCTCCGCTTTCCTCCCACACTCCAAAGCTGTGCAGGTTTGTAGGTTAATTGGCTTGGTACAAATGTAAATTGTCCCTAGAGTGTGCAGGATAGAGTTAGTGTGCGGGGATCGCTGGTCGGTGAGGACTCGGTGGGTCGAAGCGCCTGTTTCCACGTGCGCTATGTTTCTAAACTAAACTAGCGACAGACTCACACGCAGCCCCTTGTCCCAGTGACGGACAGATCCCAACCCCAGTGGGAGCAATGGTATGAGTGCAGCCGGGACTCTCACATCTCCAGCTCAGACATTTGTTGACTGACTCACGGGAGAGATATTACCTCTGGATTTGGATGTAGTACGCTGAAAAGCTCTAGGTAGAGCATCACTCAGCACTGTATACGGCAGCTACCACAACCATACTGCTTTATTAAACATCTCAGCGCATTGAGTTCGAAGACTGTTGCAGGGCTGCCAACATTGAGTGAGAGGCGAGAGTGAGAAATTGCGAGGGAGTGCAGCGACCGGGGGGAGGGTGTGTGAGGGGAGGAAGCTTTTGCATTTTTCAGTTTGAAATTGTGAAATCTGGTGCATACTTTTAACTTACACTTGATGCAACATTTATGCATCAAATTGGATTAGGTGTGAATAAGGTTAGGCTAAATTACATTCCTAATTACATTCCACAGTAGAGCCAGGCTCTGATCAACAGGTGCAGCACATGAATTACCCGAGTATATTAATGCATGGAAATCAGATTATAATTCATATATAGAGCTGTTATGCATATATAGAGAAACAAAAACATAGAAACAAGGCAAGGAGTCTGACTTCCATCACTGAACTGCACAAATAAATCAATTAACCTTACCCTTTGACTATAGAAACAAGATGAAAATAATGCCACATATTAAACCGTATATGGTTTAATGAAATTAAGATATATATGTAAAACATATATGTGGAAATAGGCCCTTCGGCCCACCAAGTCAACACCGACCGCAATCTATCATACACCAGTTGTATCCTACATACACCAGTTGCATCCTACATGACAATTTACAGAAGCCAACCTACAAACCTGCACTTCTTTCAGATGTGGGAGAATCCGGAATTTCCACAGAAAACCATGTGGTCATAAGGAGAATGTACAAATACTGTACAGACAGCACCCGTAGTCAGGATCAAATCTGGGTCTGTGGTGCTGCAAGGCAGCAACTCTACCGATGCACCACCGTGCCACCACATTCATTTTATTTCTGTAATATTTATCATGGTGACACGTCGATAAAGATGAACACATGATTGTGATTACTGCCTTTAGTTGCATAACACACCTCTCCAGTCATTGTGTTTTATTGCTGGTTTTCAACCTCTTCAGTCTGAAGGTCTCGACCCGAAACATCACCTATTCTTTCTCTCCAGAAATGCTGCCTGTCCTGCTGAGTTATTCCAGCTTTTAGTATCTATCTTCAGTTTAAACCACCATCTGCAGTTCCTTCGTACACTCTTTATTAAGCGAAACAGGTCCTATTCTCATAATATTATTCACCTCCGTTGCTGCAGAGAATACAATTCCAGTTATCAAATCTTTCTTCAAAGTGAAACAAAAATTCCAGCCCTGCCAATATGTTCATAAACCACCTCTGGATCCTCTCCAGAGCAATTGCACCCTTTCTAGTGTGTCATAGTCTTACAGCATGCAAACAGGCCCTTCATCCCAACTTGTTCATGCAGATCAAGATGCCCCATCTAAACTAGTCTCATTTATCCGCATTTGGCCCAAATCCCTTTAAACCTTGAGTATGCCAGTGTGTGTGTAAGGGTGTGTGTTAGGTTGTGTGTGAGAGTGTGGGTCAGTGAAGCGGCGACAACACCCCGAGTGAGTGGGGACTTGGCGATGTCCGGGGAGCATTTCCCTCTCTCTCCCCCTCCCAGGGAATGCGGGCTGCCCCAGGTGCTCTGTGTCTAGCTGGGGTCCGGGGGAGGTGAGGGTCACTGACCAGAGGGTCCGGGGGAGGTGAGTGTTAATGACCCGGGGTTCGGGCATCGGAGCGACGCCTTAGCCCGAGATTCATCCCCGCCGCTCCTGGCTCCGGGCCGGGATTAAAACTCCATGCGGTGTGGACAGAGCGACCGCCGGACACAGAGCCGCCGGAGGTGAGGGTGGGATGTGTGAGCAGTGCCTCGGGGGGTGGGGGGGGGGGGTCGGTGCTGGGACCACCGCCGTGTCTCACCTATCACACCATCTGCACGGGAATGTGAATGCGGGTGAGGCAGCATCTATACAGCGGTGGACAAAAATGCTGGAGAAATGCTTGAGTGTGAAGAAGGGTCAAACTCAGACATAGATGCTGCCTCACCTGCTGTGTTTCTCCAGCACTTTTGTCTACATTGCCATTTTAAATAGTGTGCGATGGGCTTAAGCCAATTAAATTGCTCGTTCTTTACGGGGAAAAACTATTCTCATTGGTGAGAGTGGTGAAGTGTGACGTTATTTATTTATTCATACATTTTTTAAAAATATTTTTTTGAGCATGAGAACTTCTGTCATCAGCGTGAGAGCGTGAGAATTTCCTCAAATGCGTTAGTCTCACGCTCAATGTGTGAGAGTTGGCAGCCCTGCTGTTGCTGCATTAAATGAGCACCATGCTGTAAACTTTACTCAGCAATCACATATTTTCTCAAGACTCACACAACAAATGTAACATAACGTTCTTCAAGAAGGAACTGCAGATGCTGGAAAATCGAAAGTAGACAAAAGTGCTGGAGAAACTCAGCGGGTGCGGCAGCATCTATGGAGCGAAGGAAATAGGCAACGTTTTGGGCCGAAGCCCTTCTTCAGACTGATGGAGGGTGGGGGGGCGGGAAGAAGAAAGGAAGAGGAGGAGCCAGAGGGCATTGGGAGAGGTGAGAAGGGCTACCAGAAATTGGAGAAGTCAATGTTCAGGCTACTGTGGTGCAGACTGCACGAGTGGAATATGAGGTGCTGCTCCTCCAGTTTCCGGTGGTTCCAGAGTGAGCACTTTCTCCGTGAGTATTTGAGTATTTCTGAGTGAGTATTTCCTTCGCTCCATAGATGCTGCCACACCCGCTGAGTTTCTACAGCATTTTTGTCTACCTTAAATGTAACATAACAATGATGATTGCTTCATCTAATGTTGCGCTTAAAAGTGTATTTAACATCCTTAATGGTATAGTGTCTTGGAGAGTTGGCTGTACAAATTATGTATTTGCACTCATTAAAGCAGACACATTTACAATGATGCTCCCTGATAGATGGACATTTAAATATTCAGATGAAAAAAGCCACTGACATTTCAGGCTTTGGGAAGAGTGTGCAGAACGCAAGATTCGGTGAAGAACAAGTACAGGTAGTTCTGCTACAAGGCGATAGTCGCTTTCTGGTGAAACCGTGCGTTATAGAAGATTTTGTTATAAAAACAATTGTGTCCGTGGGGGGGAATGGGGATTAGAGTCCATGGGGATTGGGATCCGTGGGAAAATGGGGGAGGGGGTCCAACACTCACATGAAAATAGTTATTTTTCTCCACAGGATTTTCATAAAAGGCATATTCATAGAAACATAGAAAATAGGTGCAGGAGGAAACCATCAGGCTCTTCGAGCCAGCACCGCCATTCATTGTGATCATGACTGATCGTCCCCAATCAATAACCGGTGCCTGCCTTCTCCCGATATCCCTTGATTCCACTAGTCCCGAGAGCTCTAACTCTTAAATCCATCCAATGACTTGGCCTCCACTGCCCTCTGTAGCAGGGAATTCCACAAATTCACAACTCTCTGGGTGAAAAAGTTTTTTCTCACCTCAGTCTTAAATGGCTTCCCCTTTATTCTAAGACTGTGGCCCCTGGTTCTGGACTCGCCCAACATTGGGAACATTTTTCCTGCATCTAGCTTGTTCAGTCCTTTTATAATTTTATATGTTTCTATAAGATCCCCCTGATCCTTCTAAACTCCAGTGAATACAAGCCTAGTCTTTTCAATCTTTCCTCATATGACAGTCCCGCCATCCCAGGGATCGTTAAGCTATGCTACACTGCCTCAATCATAAGGATGTCCTTCCTCAAATTCAGAGACCAAAACTGGACACAATATTTCAGATGTGGTCTCACCAGAGCCCTATACAACTGCAGAAGAACCTCTTTACTTCTATACTGAAATCCTCTTGTTATGAAGGCTAACATTCCATTAGCTTTCTTCACTGCCTGCTGTACCTGCACGCCAACTTTCAGTGACTGGTGTACAAGGACACCCAGGTCTTGCTGCACCTCCCCCTTACCTAAACTAACCCCATTGAGATAATAATCTGCCCCCTTATTTTTGCCGCCAAAGTGGATAACCTCACATTTATCTATATTATACTGCATCTGCCACGCATCTGCCCACTCACTCAACCTGTCCAGGTCTCCCTGCAACCTCCTAACCCTCTTCACAGTTCACACTGCCACCACTCTTTGTGTCATCCGCAAACTTGCTGGTGTTGCTCCTAATTCCCTCTTCCAAATCATTAATATATGGTAAACAGTTGTGGCCCCAACACCGAGCCTTGCGGCACTCCACTCGCCACTGCCTGGCATTCTGAAAATGACCCGTTCACCCCTACTCTTTGCTTCCTATCTGACAACCAATTTTCTATCCATATCAACACGCTACCCCCAATACCATGTGCTCTCATTTTAGACACAAGTCTAACTTGTGGACCTTATCAAAGGCTTTCTGAAAGTCCAGATACACTACATCCACTGGCTTCCCTTCATCCATTTTACTTGTCACATCTTCAAAAAATTCCAGTAGATTAGTCAAGCATGATTTCCCTTTCATAAATCCATGTTGACTTGGACTAATCCTTTAACTGGTATCCAAATGCTCCATTATTATCTCGTTAATAATTGACTACAGCATCTTTCCCACCACCGAGGTCAGGCTAACTGGTCTGTAATTCCCCATTTTCTCTCTCACTCCTTTCTTGAAAAGAGGGATAGCGTTAGCTATCCTCCAATCCACACGAAATGATCCTGACTCGATCGAACATTGGAAAATAATTACCAATGCGTCCACAGCCGGAGTTAAAAAGGCCTTGGCCAGAGTCAATCCACTCAAAGCTGCAGGGCCGGACAACATCCCTGGACCCGTTTTAAGGGACTGCGCAGAGCAACTAAAAGATGTCTTTGCTGACATTTATAACATCTCACTCAGCCAGGCAGTAGTGCCCAACTGCCTCAAAAGTGCCATCAACATTCCCGTCCCGAAGAAGCCCAACCCAGCCTGTCTCAATTACTTTCGTCCAGTGGATCTCACACCCGTATTAAAGAAGTGTTTTGAGCGGCTGGTCATGCAGCACATCAAAAACTGTCTCCCTGCCAACCTGGACCCACTGCAGTTCGATTTCAGAGCCAACCGGTCCACAGAGGACACAGTCTCCACAACACTCAACCTCGCACTATCACACCTTGACCGGAAGAACACCTATGCCAGGATCCTCTTCATAGACTTCAGCTCAGCTTTTAATACATTCATCCCACAGCAGCTGGTGGAGAAGCTGAGGCTGTTGAAGGTGGAACTGGGTCCTTAATTTTCTGACACAGCGGCAGCAGACAGTCAGGGTGGGCAGTCGGACATCAAGAACCATCGCAGTGAGCACTCGCTCACCCACCCCAAGGCTGTGTCCTAAGTCCCCTGCTGTTCAGTCTGCTTACTCATGACTGTGCTGCCAGACTCAGCAATAATTACATCAACAAGTTCGCTGATAATACAACAGTGGTGGGTCTCATCAGTGACAACAATGATCGGCATACAGGATGGAGGTGGAGCTGCTTACCGAGTGGTGCAGATCTCACAATCTCACCCTCAACATGGAAAAAACAAAGGAGATGGTGATCGATTTCAGGAGGGCTGGAAAACACCATCACACACCGCTACATATTGATGGTGCTGCTGTGGAGAGGGTCAGCAGTGTGAAGTTCCTGGGACTTCACCTGGTGGACGACCTGACCTCAACGACCAACACCACAGCAGTCATCAAAAGAGTTCAGCAGCGGCTCCACCCTCTCCGGAGACTAAGAAAAGCAGGTGTTCACCTAACGACCTTCTACAGGGGCACCATCGAGAGTATATTGACCTACGGCATCACTTCCTGGTTTGAGAGCGGCAAGGCTTATGAAGAAAAACCCGTGTCTGCCTTCAAGGGACCACACAGTTGACTTTGCTACTCTTTTTCCCTTAATATATCTAAAGAAGAAGTTCATAACTGTGTTTATTTTTATTGCTGCGAGCTGAAAGGCGTTATGTTACTTTGTTTAAGTGGGTAATATTGCACCAGGATCGATGGTCTCTTGCCAATTCCAGGGCTCTTGCCGTGAAAGTAACAGTGAGGCTTGAACAGAAATGGTGTCTGATCATTGTAAGCAGACAACAGGGGAACAGGTTTTGGTCACCACAGCTTCTGTTCTCAGCTTGGCAAGTTCCAAAGTAGTTTTAAAGTGATTGTCTAGTTTGCAATGAAAATCATGTTATCAATTACGTCCTTGTAATACAGTGCGTGTAGGAAGGAACTACAGATGCAAAGTGCTGGAGTGAGTCAGTGGGTCTGATAATGAGTCTCGACCCAAAACATTACCTATTCCTTTCCTCCAGAGATACTGCCTGATCTACTGAGTTACCCCAGCACCTTGTGTCTATGTTCCTTGCAATACAGCGATCCCTAATTCATCGATCGGCTTGTACACGCTAGAATTTAGAAGATGGAGGGGGGATCTTATAGAAACTTACAAAATTCTTAAGGGGTTGGACAGGCTAGATGCAGGAAGATTGTTCCCGATGTTGGGGAAGTCCAGAACAAGGGGTCACAGTTTAAGGATAAGGGGGAATTCCTTTAGGACCGAGATGAGGAAAACATTTTTCATACCGAGAGTGGCGAGTCTTTGGAATTCTCTGCCACAGAAGGTATTTGAGGCCAGTTCATTGGCTATATTTAAGAGGGAGTTAGATGTGGCCCTTGTGGCTAAAGGGATCAGGGGGTATGGAGAGAAGGCAGGTACAGGATACGGAGTTGAATGATCAGCCATGATCATATAGAATGGTGCTGCAGGCTCGAAGGGCCGAATGGCCTACTCCTGCACCTATTTTCTATGATCGTGTTATAGCTAATCAATATTGTGGGAAGACGCATTACAGCGGAACTACCTGTCCTCTAAGGGAGAGGGCTGTGATGGTCAGTACTCACACATCCAGGTCTGCAGGATGCCCATGTAATCCTTGGAGTGAGCGGTGAGCAGCTTGTCGTAGGAGGGGCAGCCAGAGAGCAGGATGCGGTCGTGTTCCTCACACATGGCGATAAGATGTTGCTCGGCACTGCGGGTGCAGCACACGTGGTAGTGCGCCAGCTTGGTGATGGCGTGGCGGATCGAGTCGTCGATCGTCCCACTCACCTCGCCCCCCTCGATGTGCAAGATGCGAATATTCATCAAGGCAGCCGAGGTGGCGACAGCTAAAGCATCAAACCTGTCCCCGTGAACAATCATCACATCCGGCTGCAAGCGGTTCAACACGTCAGGCAGCTTGACCAGAGCTAGGCCCACCGACTCCACCATGGCCGCCTCATCCTCACCCCGCACAATCGTGTGCAGCCTGGTGTTAATGTCAAAGTCATCCTGTTCAATCATACGGTACGTGTTCCTGCAAAAAGAGGAAATCACCAGAGGATTAGATCGGGTAGACCTGAAACGTCCTTCCACAGATGCTGTCTGACCCACCGAGTCCATCCAGCACTTTGTGTTCACTGTACATTAATTTGGAATAAGTACACGTGAATGGATACTTCAGCTGGAAGGGATACAGAGACTCTTTCCCAGAGTAGTGGAATCAAGAACCAGAGGACATGGGTTTAAGGTGAAGTGGGATAGATTTAATAGGAAACGGAGGGGTACCATTTTCACACGAGCTGCCACAGGAGGTAGTTGAGGCAGGTACTATCACAACGTTTAAGAAACAATTAGACAGATACATGGATAGGACTGGTTTGGAGAGATATGGGCCTAATGCAGGCATGTGGGACGAGTGTAGATGGGACATGTTGATCGGTGTGGGCAAGTTGGGCCAAAGGGCCTGTTTCCACACTATATCACTCAACGGCTGTAGTGTAGATGGGACCCATGTTGGTCAGTGTGGGCAAGTTGGGCTGAAGGGCCCGTTTCCACACTGTATCACTCTAAGAAGAACTCAATGAACGGCAAGTTCTATCCCAGTCCTTGCGAGGACTGAGGTGTGAGTCCTGGCTCTGCTGTAAGTTCAACACCCTCTCTGGCACTCACTTCTAACTAACATTCCAGTGAAAGTCTGTGACCTAAACAAGAGGCTCTCGTTGTGGCTGTTTGACTTATAGCACCAACTACTACATAACTTCTACAGGCCTATACAGAGTCATGCATAACTTAGAAACATAGAAAATAGGTGCAGGAGGAGGCCATTCGGCCCTTCGAGCCAGCACCGCCAATCATTGTGATCATGGCTGATCATTCACAATCAGTAACCCGTGCCTGCCTTCTCCCCATATATCTCGATTCCACTAGCCCCAAGAGCTCTATCTAGTTCTCTTTTAAATTCATCCAGTGAATTGGCCTCCATTGCCTTCTGTGGCAGAGAATTCCACAAATTCACAACTCTGGGTGAAAAAGTGTTTTCTCATCTCAGTTTTAAATGACCTCCCCTTTATTCTTAGACTGTGGCCCCTGTTCTGGACTCCCCCAACATTGGGAACATATCTTCATAAACTTCTTTATCCAGAGAATGAGGTGAATGCGGAGTTCATTACGAAGGCTGTGGCGGGGCAAATGGCAGGTAAAGGGAAGGGGTAGATAATCTCAGGGGAGAAGGAATGAACAGCACTAGTGAAAATTATGTGTTTTTTTTTTAAATCATTAACGGTTATTTTTAAGAGCAGGGTTTATATTTTGAGATCATGCACACCAGTGCCATTTTTTTCATTTTCCAGCCACAAGATATATAATAATCGTGCACATCAGCACCATTTTGTCTACAAAAAAACAGAGTTTAAAAGACTGCAGTCAGCACTGTCTGTGTATTGAATCTGCGCCCATATCACCAGAGGTCAGCCATGGTTCTGGTAATCTAGCACACCCGGGAGCTTGGAGCATTGCTGGACTATCGGAGGCTGTTGCTACTGTGTCCCGCACACTTTTAATTACTTGTTGACGTCATGCAAATGTTCCACTGAACTCTATGAGTGTTTCAGAGAGCAGGGACTGGCAAGTTCCGGGCACCACCGGGTACCGGGAGGAGAGGAGAACCCGATACGGAAACATTGGGATTTCCAAATAGTCAGATTATCAGAGTTGTACCTCACAGAAGCCCAGTGTGGCCGACCATCACAGCCCTACAAAATGTCACAACCTTTAATGACATACAAACCACTACTGTTCAAGTACTGTTGTTAAAGAAGGAACTGCAGATGCTGGAGAAGGGTCTCGACCCGAAACGTCGCCTATCTCCTTCGCTCCTTAGATACTGCTGCACCCGCTGAGTTTCTCCAGCCTTTTGTGTACCCACTGTTCAAGTACTATTGCTGTACCTTGAGGTCGATGCAATCTTCCTATTTGGTGTCTTACATAAATATACAAGCCGACACTCCCACACAGCTTCTCACATTGGAGCTGCGAGATCTCTGTGTGATTAACATTATGACAGGCTCGGATAGAGTAGACATTTAGAATGTTTTACCCAGGCTGCTCAGCTTTAAGGCGAGAGGGCAAAAGTTTAAAGGAGATGTGCGGGACATGTTTTTCTGGGTGCATGGAATGCATTGTCAGGAGCGGTGGCGGAAGCAGATACAATAGTGATGTTTTAGAGGCTTTTACATAGGCACGCGGCGATACATGGAATGGAGGGGCAGGCAGAGATTAGTTTAACTTGGCATCATGTTCAGCACAGACATTGTGGGCCGAAGGGCCTGTTCCTGTGCTGTACCATTCTATGATCCACATTCTTTTTTGGAATTAAAGAAATGATCACAATGTGTTATGGTGCTTTCTGTTAACGCATTTCCCAAAGTATTTTTTTAATTATCCCTTCATGTGCTTACCCCATCTCCCCTCTGGTATCGGTGTCAACAAATGAGATGTTTCCAAATATCCCCCATGTATTGTCAGTAGAAGCAGGAAGGGCCCTTCAAAGCCAGCGTATAACACAAGAGATGGATAGTCCTCTACAGATCCTCCTTCACCCCTTCAGTTCCTCCAGCACTTGTGTTCTTTGCAGGATTCCAGCATCTGCACTTCCTTGTGACTACCTTTAGAAGCCAGTATGGATTTGTTTTCATCAGATGTATAGGCTACGTTTTGACACAAAATGCGCGTATTCATACTCACCCATAGTCGTCAATTAAATGAGATCCTAAAACAACAACTTTGAGGTCAAAGCCATCAGATTGCTCCTTGATACCAAACATGATGGGTGCAAGCTTGGAATAATCTGCCCGGTTGCACGTGGCTACACAGATCCGCAGCTTCCTCTTGTTCTTGTCTTTCTCCATGATTTTGGAACAATTCCTGAAAATCAACAAAAGTGAATATGAATCGGATCCGTTTCTGACTATGTCAGTGGAATAAATAGCACGTCTCAAGGGATTAACGCCGGCTTCCACTACACACAAGCACCTGCATAGAGAGGGTGAATCATGGTTAGGTTCTGAACCTTACTGCCCTGAAATCATTCCTTACATCAACAATTACAGTTCACAAAGACAGATCTAGTTACCGTGGGGCTCATTGAAGAATATAACTTGGAACTTTGGAGAACTATTATTGTTGGATCAGTCTGCAGGGTCCCGATGTGAAACGTTATCTGTCCATTCCCTTCACAGATGCTGCCTGACTCCAGCACTTTGTTTTTCTGCTGCCAACATGGTCCTTATTCTCAATGGTGGGAGGCAATAAATGCAGAAATGTAGGCCAGGCCACACAGCGTCTACTGCTGGAAAAATGCTAGAATCAGTCATATATCAGAGAACATTTGGAAAGTCACCTTCTGATCATGCAAAGGCTGGAGACTCCCTGAAGAGGAAGTGACTTCTGACAAATAACAGTGTTGTTTGAACAGGGATCCGCCAAAGGAAAGGACATGATGATAAATTGTCATGAATAAAGGACAGGCAAATGGAAAGGGAGTTGCGATAAGGAGTTCATTTTCAGGCTGGCCACTTGTATCCAGTAGGGCTGCAGGGATCAGTGCTGGGATTGCAGCTGCCCACAATATACATTCATGATTTATAGGAAGGAAATGACTTACTGCAGCCACATCTACAGATAATCCTAAAGTGGGAGAGTAAACTGTGAGGAGAATACAGTTTACAGAGAGAGATCAGTATAATAAGTTAGTTGCCAAACAGGTTGACAGATGGAGCACAGTGCGATAAGGTGATCAGCCTGAATGAAAGTATGACAGAACAGATTATTATTTAAATAGAGAACAAGTGCCAAAAGCTGGAGCACAAAAGGATTGGTGTTAAAGACAGAAATGTGTAGCACAAAGGGATTGGGGGTGAAACAGAAACCTGGAGTGTAATGGGATGGGGGGGGGGGGGTGAAACATTCTGTACTCCAGAATTCTTATTCCGAGATTGCACCCAACCGATGTGACTGTGTGCTAGTCACAGAAGTGGATCTGCAGTCATGCATTATAATCGCTCCACTCTTAAATCTCTACTCTTACAGCAACATTTCTTACTCTAACTATGCAAAGTTACTCACATTATTAGAGGAATGACAACACACAATAGGTGCAGGAGTATGCCATTCGGCCCTTCGAGCCAGCACCGCCATTCAATGTGATCATGGCTGTTAATCGCCAGTCAGGACCCTGTTCCTGCCTTCTCCCCATACCCCCAGACTCTGGCTATTTTTAAGAGCCCTATCTCGCTCTCTCTTGAAAGCACCCAGAGAACCTGCCTCCTCTGAGGCAGAGAATTCCACAGACTCACAACTCTCTGGGAGAAAAAGTGTTTCATCGTCTCCATTCTAAATGACTTACTCCTTATTCTTAAACTGTGGCCCCTGGTTCTGCCTCTAACGTGTCCAAACCCTTAACAATCTTTTATGTTTCAAAGAGATCCTCTCATCCTTATAAACTCCAGTGTACAAGCCCAGCCGCTCCATTCTCTCAGCATATGACAGTCCCGCCATCCCGGGAATTAACCTTGTAAACCTACGCTGTACTCCCTCAATAGGAAGAATGTTCATCCTCAAATTAGGGGACCAAAACTGCACACAATACTCCAGGTGTGGTCTCACTAGGGCTCTGTACAACTGCAGAGTACTCTGTACTATTGTAAATAGCTGTGGTCCCAGCACCGAGCCTTGCGGTACCCCAATAGTCACTGCCTGCCATTCTGAATCCCTACTCTTTGTTTCCTGTCTGCCGACAAATTTTCTATCCATGTTAGCACTCTATCCCCAATACCATGTGCCCTAATTTTGCCCACTAATATCCTATGTGGGACCTTATCAAATGCTTTCTGAAAGTCCAGGTACACTACATTCACTGGTTCTCCCTTGTCCATTTTCCTAGTTACATATTCAAAAAATTCCAGAAGATTAGTCAAGCATGATTTCCCCTTCATAAATCCATGCCGATCCTGTTACTGCTATCCAAATGTGCGGCTATTTCATCTTTTATAATTGACTACAGCATCTTCCCCACCACCGATGTCAGGCTAACTGGTCTATAATTCCCTGTTTTCTCTCTCCCGCCTTTGTTAAAAAGTGGGATAACATTAGCTACCCTCCAATCCCCAGGAACTGATCCTGAGTCTATAGAACATTGGAAAATTATCACCAATGCATCCACGAATTCTAGAGCCACTTCCTTAAGTACCCTGGGATGCAGACCATCAGGCCCTGGGGATTTATCGACCTTCAGTCCCATCAATCTATCCAACACCATTTCCTGCCTAATGTGGATTTCCTTCAGTTCCTCCATCACCCCAGATGGCCACTACTAGATCAGGAAGATTGTTTGTGTCCTCCTTAATGAAGACAGATCCAAAGTACCTGTTCAACTCATCTGCCATTTCCTTGTTCCCCACAATAAATTCAAGGGTCCAACTTTGGTCTTAACTATTTTTTTCCTCTTCACATACCTAAAGAAGCCTTTACATTCCTTTATATTCTTGGCTAGCTTACCTTGATACCTCATCCATTCTCCCCATATTGTCTTTTTAGTTATCTTCTGTTGTTCTTTAAACATTACCCAATCCTCTTGCTTCCCGCTTATCTTTGCTACGTTGTACTTCTTTGCTTTAATTTTTATATTTTTATTGCTTCAATGCATGGTCCAAAATGTATTTGAGTTTGGAGATGCAGCCTGGAAACGGGCCCTTTGGCCCACCGAGTCCGCACCGACCTGCGATCACCCTGTACACTAGCACTATTCTATACACTAGGGACAATTTACAATTTTTACCAAACTACAAACCTGTATGTCTTTGGCACCCGGTGAAAACCCATGCGGTCATGGGGAGAACGTACAAACTCCATACGGACAGCACCCGTCGTCAGGATCAAACCAGGGTCTCTGGCACTGTAAGGCAACTCTACCACTGAGCTACCGTGCCTTCCCATATATGCAGCTCCAAGATCCCAATGCTTTTCTAGCTATTGTACTTCCTCCATATTCCTGTGCCTTCGATGTTGACCTCCCATCTCCCACCAATCCTGTATACATTAACAGCGGTGGCATTAATCTAGCTGGCGATGTTAACCCGAATCATCATGTCGCTTCCACAGATCGTCACAGAACTGCACAGCACGGACACAGGCCCTTCGGCCCATCATGTCCATTCCAACCTAGTTTCATCACCGGCATTTGGCTCGTATCCTTTTAAACTTTCAACCCAAGTATCTGCCTAAATGTCTTTTAAAAGTCATAATTGTATCTACTTCAATAGCTTCCCCTGGCAACTTATTCCAGCACAGTTTAGCACAAGAACAGGTGCTTCTGCCCACAATGTCTGTGCCCAACATGATGCCAAGACCACGACATATGGACCACCCTCTGCCCCTGAGGTTCCTCTCTCTCTCGTCCCACCTTAAGCCATTGTGTTCTAGTTTTAGAAATCTCTACCCTGAGGAAGGATATAGACAATGAGCTTTATCCATGCCTCACCCGCTGGGTTCCTCCAGCAGCTCGGTTTTTGCTCCATTATGTCTACATTGCTCTCCAGGGACTTTGGCCAAAATGCTTTGGCTCACACCTGCCTGTGTTACAGGATCTGTCTTCACTAAGGAAGACACAAACAATCTCCCAGAAGTACTGGAGGACAGAGGATCTAAGGGGGTAGAGGAACTGAAAGAAATTTTCATTAGGCGAGAAATAGTATTGGGTAGGCTAATGGGACTGAAGGATGATAAATCCCCTGGGCCTGATGAACTGCATATCAGGGTCCTCAGGGAGATGGCTCTAGAAATAGTGGACGCATTGGTGAACATTTTCCAATGTTCAATAGATTCAGGATCAGTTCCTGTGGATTGGAGGATAGCTAATGTCATCCCAATTTTCAAGAAAGGAGCGAGAGAGAGAAAAAGGGGAATTACAGACCAGTTAGCCTGACTTCGGTGGTGGGAAATATGCTGGAGTCAAATATTAAAGAGGTAATAATGGGGCATTTGGATAGCAGTAAAAGGATTAGTCTAAGTCAACATGGATTTATGAAAGGGAAATCATGCTTGACTAATCTACTGGAATTTTTTGAAGATGTGACAAGTAAAATGGATGAAGGGAAGCCAGTGGATGTAGTGTATCTGGACTTTCAGAAAGCCTTTGATAAGGTCCCGCATGGGAGACTGGTGACTAAAATTAGAGCACATGGTATTGGGGGTAGCGTGTTGATATGGATAGAAAATTGGTTGGCAGACAGGAAGCAAAGAGTAGAGGTGAACGGGTCATTTTCAGAATGGCAGGCAGTGGCGAGTGGAGTGCCGCAAGGCTCAGTGTTGGGGCTACAACTGTTTACCATATATATTAATGATTTGGAAGAGGGAATTAGGAGCAACACTAGCAAGTTTGCGGATGATACAAAGCTGGGTGGCAGTGTGAACTGTGAAGAAGATGTTAGGAGGTTCCAGGGTGACCTGGACAGGTTGAGTGGGTGGGCAGATGCGTGTCAGATGCATTATAATATAGATAAATGTGAGGTTATCCACTTTGGTAGCAAAAACAAGGGGGCAGATTATTATCTCAATGTGGTTAGGTTAGGTAAGGGGCAGGTGCAGCAAGACCTGGGTGTCCTCGTACACCAGTCACTGAAAGTTGGCGTGCAGGTACAGCAGGCAGTGAAGAAAGCTAATGGAATATTGGCCTTCATAACAAGAGGATTTCAGTATAGGAGTAAAGAGGTTCTTCTGCAGTTGTATAGGGCTCTGGTAAGACCACATCTGGAGTATTGTATACAGTTTTGCTCTCCTAATTTACGGAAGGACATCCTTGTGATTGAGGCAATGCAGTGTAGGTTCACAAGATTGATCCCTGGGATGGCGGGACTGTCATATCTAGGCTTGTATTCACTGGAGTTTAGAAGGATGAGGGGGGAGCTTATAGAAACATATAAAAGGACTGGACAAGCTAGATGTCGGAAAAATGTTCCCAATGTTGGGCGAGTCCAGAACCAGGGGCCACTAACTTACAATAAAGGGGAGGCCATTTAAGACTGAGGTGAGAAAAAAACTTTTTCACCCAGAGAGTTGTGAATTTGTGGAATTCCCTGCCACAGAGGGCAGTGGAAACCAAATCACTGGATGGATTTAAGAAAGATAGAGCTCTAGGGACTAGTGGAATCAGGGGACATGGGGGAAAAGGCAGGCACGGGTTATTGATTGGGGACGATCAGCCATGATCACAATGAATGATGGTGCTGGCTCGAAGGGCCGAATGGCCTCCTCCTGCACCTATTTTCTATGTTTCTATGTTTCTAAATACGGAGATTCTCCTCCTGCATCATATAAGATTGAGAGAGATTTTTTTTTTAAAGAGTTATGCAAAATTGTAACAGATTTAGACATGCTGTACTCCAGTATTTTTCTCTTTGCATGACTTGTGTTTGAGTTGGCTGGATTTGATTTGACTGTGCAGCAGGCAAACAAAAGCTTTGCACTCTATTTCAGTACACATGACAACAGCAATAAACTAAACCAAGATAGGCAAAGGAAATCTATTATCTTAACGTGAAAGTGGTTCAAGAGCCACTTGGGTGTGAAGCTAAACTGATGAAATGACAATGCAGGAAGTCAGAGGTAGACAAAAATGCTGGAGAAACTCAGCGGGCGAGTTTCGGGTCTTGACCTGAAAAGTATTCCTTCTCTCCATAGATGCTGCCTCGCCTGCTGAGTTTCTCCAGCATTATTGTCTACCTTCGATTTTTCCAGCATCTGCAGCTCTTTCTTAAACATGTAGGAAGTTAGAGTCAGCCAAAGTAAACGTGACAAAACAGAATACATAAGGTAGTACATTCTGGGGACGCACACACCTGTTTCAGTGCTCAGTAATACATTGCCAGCAATGAAAGTTGAATGAATTCAGTGTGAAAAAAGATCAGATAGCATTCTAAATACGTGGAATGCAGAGGGATGGGAGAGTTCTTGTGCATGACGTTAACAGGCAGGTAAAACCTTTGGGTAGAACAGGTTCTGAGGTCGCTGGTCTTTATCGAAGGGGTTGGAGTGTAAAAAGAGGTGGGTCTGTTGTAATTGGATAGAATGTTGGTGAGAGCACACCTGGATACTGTGCATAGTTTTGACCCCTCATATATCAAAGGAAACAAAGGTGGAGTCTCTTGCCCAGAGTAGGTGAATCAAGGACCAGAGGACATAGGTTTAAGGTGAAGGGGAAAAGATTTAATAGGAACCTGAGAGGTACTCTTTTCACACAGAGGGTAGTTGGTGCATGGAACAAGCTGCCAGAAGAGGTAGTTGAGGCAGGGACTATTCCAACATTTAAGAAACAGTTAGACAGGTACATGGATAGGACAGGTTTGGAGGCATATGGGCCAAAAGCAGGCAGGTGGGACTAGTGTAGTTGGGTCAGTCTGAAGAAGGGTTTCGGCCCAAAACGTTGCCTATTTCCTTCGCTCCATAGATGCTGCCTCGCCCGCAGAGTTTCTCCAGCATTTTTGTCTACCTGTAGCTGGGTCATGTTGGTTGGTGTGGGCAAGTTGGGCCGAAGGGCCTGTTTCCACACTGTATGACCTATGACAATCAATGACACTCAATGACAATCCAACAGAGATTCACAAGATCTCTGAATTCACGACACAAAAATTGTGGAATGGTCTTGATCCGAAACTTCATCTATGCCATTTCTCCAGAGATGCTGCCTGACCAGCTGAGTTACTCCATGATATTGTGTCTTTCTTTGGTTTAAACCAGCATCTGCAGTTCCTTCCTACAGAGATTCACAAGGCCAGATTCACACACAAACTGGAGGAACAACAACTTGGGCAGCTGTTGTGGGACGTATCAATGATGGGGACGAGTCAGAGTATTGAAGAGAGATCGACCGACTGACCAAATGGTGCCAGCACAATAACCTGGCCCTCAACACCAACAAAACCAAGGAACTGATTGTGGACTTTGGATGGGGTAGGATGGGGGCACACAGTCCCGTTTATATCAATGGGTCGATGGTGGAAAGGGTACTGAGCTTCAAATTCCTGGGCGTGCATATCTCTGAAGATCTCTCCTGGTCCGAGAACACTGATGCAATTATAAAAAAAGCACATCAGCGGCTCTACTTCCTGAGAATATTACGGAGAGTCGGTACGTCAAGGAGGACTCTCTCCAACTTCTACAGGTGCACAGTAGAGAGCTTGCTGACCGGTTGCATCGTGGCTTGGTTCGGCAACTTGAACGCCCAGGAGTGGAAAAGACTACAAAAAGTAGTAAACACTGCCCAGTCCATCATCGGCTCTGACTTCCCTTCCAGTGGAAACCATATCACTGGATGGATTTAAGAGAGAGTTAGATAGAGCTCTAGGGGCTAGTGGAATCAAGGAATATGGGGGAAAAGGCAGGCACGGATTATTGATTGGGGACGATCAGCCATGATCACAATGAATGACGGTGCTGGCTCGAAGGGCTGAATGGCCTCCTCCTGCACCTATTTTCTATGTTTCTAAATATGGAGATTCTCCTCCTGCATCATATAAGATTGAGAGAGATTTTTTTTTAAAGAGTTAGTAAAATTGTAACAGATTTAGACATGCTGTACTCCAGTATTTTTCTCTTTGCATGACTTGTGTTTGAGTTGGCTGGATTTGATTTGACTGTGCAGCAGGCAAACAAAAGCTTTGCACTCTATCTCAGTACACATGACAACAGCAATAAACTAAACCAAGATAGACAAAGGAAATCTATTATCTTAACGTGACAATGGTTCAAGAGCCACTTGGGTCCGAAGCTAAACTATTGAAATGACAATGTAGGAAGTCAGAGGTAGACAAAAATGCTGGAGAAACTCAGCGGGCGAGTTTCGGGTCTTGACCTGAAACGTCGCCTATTCCCTCTCTCCATAAATGCTGCCTGGCCTGCTGAGTTTCTCCAGCATTATTGTCTACCTTCAATTTTTCCAGCATCTGCAGTTCTTTCTTAAACATGTAGGAAGTCAGAGTCGCCAAAGTAAACATGACAAAACAGATAAGGCAGTACATTGTGGGGACGCACCCACCTGTTTCAGTGCTCAGTAATACATTGCCAGCAATGAGAGTTGAATGAATTCAGTGTGAAACAAGATAAGATCAGATAGCATTGTAAATACGTGGAATGCAGAGGGATGGGAGAGTTCTTGTGCATGACGTTAACAGGCAGGTAGAACCTTTGGGTAGAACAGGTTCTGAGGTCACTGGTCTTTATCAAAGGGGTTGGAGTGTAAAAAGAGGTGGGTCTGTTGCAATTGAATTGGATGTTGGTGAGAGCACACCTGGGTACTGTGCGTAGTTTTGCCCCCTCATATAACAAAGGAAACAATGGTGGAGTCTCTTGCCCAGAGTAGGCGAATCAAGGACCAGAGGACATAGGTTTAAGGTGAAGGGGAAAAGATTTAATAGGAACCTGAGGGGTACATTTTTCACACAGAAGATGGTTGGTGCAATTATAAAGAAAGCTCATCAGCGGCTCTACTTCCCGAGAAGATTACGGAGAGTCGGTATGTCAAGGACGACTCTCTCCAACTTCTACAGGTGCACAGTTGAGAGCATGCTGACCGGTTGCATCGTGGCTTGGTTTGGCAACTTAAACGTCCAGGAGTGGAAAAGACTACAAAAAGTAGTAAACGCTGCTCTGACCTCCCTTCCATTGAGGGAATCTATCGCAGTCGCTGCCTCAAAAAGGTTGGCAGCATCGTCAGGGACCCATTCTGGCCACACACTCATCTCCCTGCTACCTTCAGGTAGAAGGTACATGAGCCTGAGGACTGCAACGTCCAGGTTCAGGAATAGCTACTTCCCCACAGCCATCAGGCTATTAAACTCAACTGAAACAAAACTCTGAACATTAATAGACCATTATCTGTTTATTTGCACCATATCTGTTTATTTATTCATGTGTGTATATATTTATATAATGGTGTATGGACACACTGATCTGTTCTGTAGTCATGCCTACTATATTCTGTTGTGCTGAAGCAAAGCAAGAATTTCATTATCCTATCTGGGACACATGACAATAAACTCACTTGACTTGACTTACAACGCAGCGGAATGAATCCTGAATTGTCCAATTTTAGTAAACCTCCAATAACTTCCCCAACTTTCCTTCCCCCCCATCCCCTATGCCCCACCTGGACTGGCACCTATTTCTCCATTCCTCCACCTCTCCACCTGCACTCCTGCCTCTGGCTCCACAATTCACAACTCAACAAAAAGCTGCAGTAACTCAGCGGGTCAGGCAACATCTCTGGCGAAAAAGAATAAGTGACGTTTCGGGTTAAGACCCTTCTTCATGTGAAGAAAGCAAATGGTATGTTGGCATTCATAGCAAAAGGATTTGAGTACAAGAGCAGGGAGGTTCTACGGCAGTTGTACAGGGTCTTGGTTAGGCCACACCTGGAGTATTGCGTACAGTTTTGGTCTCCTATTCTGAGACATTCTTGCCATAGAGGGAGTACAGAGAAGGTTCACCAGACTGATTCCTGGGATGGCAGGACTTCCATATGAAGAAAGACTGGATAAACTCGGCTTGTACTCGCTGGAATTTAGCAGATTGAGGGGGGATCTTATAGAGACTTACAAAATTCTTAAAGAGTTGGACAGGCTAGATGCAGGAAGATTGTTCCCGATGTTGGGGAACTCCTGAACAAGGGGTCACAGTTTAAGGATAAGGGGGAAGTCTTCTAGGACCGAGATGAGAAGATCTTTTTTCACACAGAGAGTGGTGAGTCTGTGGGATTCGCTGCCACAGAAGGTAGTTGAGGCCAGTTCATTGGCTATATTTAAGAGGGAGTTACATGTGGCCCTTGTGGCTAAAGGGATGGGATATGGAGAGAAGGCAGGTACAGGATACTGAGTTGGATGATCAGCCATGATCATATTGAATGGCGGTGCAGGCTCGAAGGGCCGAATGGCCTACTCCTGCACCTATTTTCTATGATTCTATGATTCAGATGAGAGTCAGGGGAAAGGGAAATGAGAGATATAGAACTAATAAATGAAAGATAGGCAAAAACATAACAATGACAAAGGAAATCCTATCATTACATACTTTTTGTTCCCATCTCTAGCCTGACCAACCATCTGCCTATCAACCCAACTCCATTGCCTGTGTTCAACTACTACCTGCCACATTTTATCCTGCCCCTCCTCCCTCCCAGTATTCTTCTCCCCCCCCACCCCACCCCACCCCCAAAACACACAATATGTCTGAAGAAGGGTGTCAACCTGAAACATCACCAGACCATGTTGTCCTGAGAAGGCTGCTGCTTTTCAATGGGACCCGAGTGTTCTTGTACACAAATCACTGAACGTTAATAGGCAGGTACAGCTTTGCTGGCATTGTCACAAGAGGATTTGAAAATCTTACTACAATTACTGGAGGTGTTGGCAAAAACATACATGGAATATTGCACAGATCTGAGCAAGGGGAGGTTTAACTTCTGAGGAGAGATCTGGTAGGAGACCGGCACCACGCTGTCGAGTGTAAACAAACATACTACATTCTTACAGGGTGTGACAGGACAGATACATGGAGGATATGTCCCAAAGTTGGGAACCAAGTCAAGAAGAAAGTTCTTTATCGGGAGGGTTACGAATCTTTGCAATCCTCACTCGGGGGCTGTGGCAGCACAGTCACTGAGCAAATCATTGACAAGACAATCTGCTTTCTGACGTGTGGAACACGATGGGTCAGGGCATGGCATGTTAAAGTGTAAGTGCTGCCATGGTCTTTATTTAATGGCAACGCTTGCTACTAGTTCTTATCAAAGATCCTAGAGCTATTAGATCTTTGGTTCTTATCTTCCCAGTTTCTTTAACAGTAGAAAGCAGGAAATGATAAACCTTCCATCTGTCACCAGTAAATTACTAACACCGATAAGGAAGTAGTTTGCATACATTTTTTTTAAATCATGTAATTGAGCAGGGTCAACATTGCTTTATGGAAAATTGTGTTTTAAAAATGTTTTTGAGTGCTGTGAGGATTGGTGGGTGAAAAGGAATAAGATAAGGAAATATAAGTACAATGCCACCTAGTGTTATTTGCTGGCAGCAATGTGGACAACACGTTAGCACTGCGAAGTGTGTTCTAACTAGCTTAGAACGGTACAGCACATGAACAGGCCCTTCGGCCCACCATGGCAATGCTGAACATGAATTTAAGTTAAACTAATCACCTCTGTCTGCATTTGAACCATATCCCTCCATATCCATGTACCTATTTAAATGCCTCAAACACTATTATTGTATCTAAAAAACTTGCCCTGCACATTCACATCCTGAACTGTATTCCACGCGCTGCGAGTGACGTCACCCCCCTCCGCCGAACTCGCAGTCCTTTGGTTAACGCCAGCTCACCCCCGCTCCCCGCCTCCTCCCCATCCCCCCTCCCTCTCAACCCCCCTTTCCCCCTCCCTCTCTCCCCCCTCCCGCCCTCCCTCCTCTCTCCCCTTCCTCCCCCCCCCCCTCTCTCTGTCTCTGCCCCTCTCTCTCAGTCTCTGCCCCTTCTCTCTCTACCCTCCCTCTCTGTGCCTCTGTCTTCTCTGCCCGCTCTGTGTCTCTACCCCCCCTCACTCTCTAGCCGCGCCTGCGAGTTGGGGACTATGTGTGAGTGGATAGGGCGGGGATGGGGTAAAAGGAGCAAATAAATAATATGAATATAATATCAAGGGTTAGTGTATATGTTTGTGTGTGGGGGGGTAGTTAGTGTGTGTGTGGGGGGTGGTTAGTGTGTGTGTGTCGGGGTGGTTAGTGAGTGGGTGTGTGTGTGGGGGTGGTTAGTGTGTTTGTGTGGGGGGTGGTTAGTGTGGGGGTGGTTAGTGCGTGCGTGTGTGTGTGGTGGCGACTAGAGAGATTTATCCCGTGGAGTCCAAAATTATCTGCAAAATTCATGCATTATTTCTCGAGTTATTAATCAAATCAGCTGAATTTGGCTGATGGCGTGATGATATCACCATGGGTCTGCACGTTGTGCTCCACGCGCTGCGAATGGTCACCCGGCCACCTGTTCCCCAGGGCCGCCCGTCCTGCTCCTCTCCCCCCCCTCCCCGCTCCTCCCCCTCTGTCCCCTCTCTCTCTGCCCTCTCTACCCCCATCTCTCTCCAGATGCGCCTGCGAATTGGGGGCTATGCATGAGTGGATAAGGCGGTGATGGGGTAAAAGGAGCGAATGTATAATATTAATATAATATCAAGGGGGGTGGTTAGTGTGTGTGTGTGCGCTTGATGCCGCAGGCTGCCCACCCACCCCCCCCAACCGTGCGTTGAGGGGACAGGACCCACGGGTCCCCCTTGGTCTAGTAATTATTAAAACTCTGATCTTGGATGTGTATTTATTTATTTCTTTGTGTGTGATCACAATTTCTTGAAAACACAACGCGCTAACGGTAAAAAATTTACATATTCCGATAGCGATTTATCCCGTGGAGTCCAAAATTGCCTTATCTGCAAAATTAATGCATTATTTCTCGAGTTATTAATCAAAATGTTCCAAAATCTGAAATAACTCTGGAAAAAATGGGCTGGCTTTGGCTGATGATGTGATGCTGTCACAATGCGTCTGCACGCTGTGTTCCACGCGCTGCAAATGATGTCACCTGGCCGTCAGCTGCCCGGTGCGGCCCACTTGCCCCGCTCCCCTCTCTCCCCCTCCCTCTCTCTGTCTCTGCCCCGCTCTCTCTGTTTCTGCCCCTCTCTCTCTGTCTCTGCCCTCTTTCTCTACCCCCCCTTCCTCTCTAGATGCACCTGTGAATTGGGGGCTATGCGTCAGTGGATAGGGCGGGGATGGGTAAAAGGAGCACAATTAATGATATTAATATACTATCAAGGGGGTGGTTAGTGTGTGTGTGTGTGGGGGAGTAGATTTTTTGCGTGTGTGTGTGTGTGTGTGTGTGTATGACACAGCAGGTCCCCCCCCCCCCCCGCAACCGGTGGGATGAGGGGACCCAACAGGTCCCACTTGGTCTAGTCTCTTTTAAATGTTGCCTCTCTCCCCCGTTAAAGCTATGCCCTCTCGTCTTCGACATTTCCACCTGGGCGAAAGGTCTTACTTTCTAGTTTCTACCCTATCAATTTCCCTCATAATTTTATATACTTCTATTCTATCAGATTGCTCTTCAACCTCCGACGTTCCACACAAAACAATCCAAGCAACCAAGATTCACTTCACGTTCACTTTGCGAAGCTGTATCTGTGACTAGTGGGATGCCAAAGCCTTCAATTAGTTGCAATCTGTACTCATCTTATCTTTGCATCGGGTGTCGTTCAGAAAACGTTATTTAGGTTGTCGTTCAGAAAACGTTATTTAGGTTTACGCAGTTGCCTTGCGGGTAGTGGAGCCCCCCCCCCCCCCCCCTCCTCTCCCAAGAGCCCTTTCCCAGCTCTGATGAACGGTCTTAAAACATTAACTGTTTCGTTCCACAGAAATTGCCTGTCATAGAGTTGTTTAATAAACAACTGCAAATACTGGAAAAATCGATGGTAGACAAAAATGCTGGAGAAACTCAGCGGGTGAGGCAGCGTCTATGGAGCGAAGCAATAGGCGACGTTTCGGGTCGAGTCCCTTCTTCAGACTTGCCTGACACAGAACGCAGTACAGCACAGGAATAGACCCTTCGGCCCACAATGTCCGTGCAAGATAAACTCATCTCCTCTGCCCGCACATGATCCATATCTCCCCCACCCCACATTCCATCTAAAAACCTCTTAAATGTACATATTGACATCAGGAGCTGCGCCCCCCAGCTCCTGAGTTGCAATTAGTGGAGAGTGTTCTCCGGTCAGCGATTCCCAACCCATCGCTCCGACAGCTGTGCCCGCCCGCCCGCCCGCCCCAGGCCACTGGGACCGACTGCACTCGCGTGTCTGAGCCGGGCTTCACACACTGGTCAGAGCACATGAACCGCCGGCGCCCAGCTGGGGAGGGAGCGGGCGATTGTCGGCCCAAGGGGATGGGGCCCCCGGCACACCCCCGCCGGCCCCTTTGCCCCGCCTGCCCCACACACACCGCCGGCCGCCACCATCACCTACCGTCCTCGACAGCCTGTCCTACCCGTTCCGCTCAGTCGACCGTTACCTCCTTCCCCCGCCGGCAGACGGACGCTCCGCCCTCCAAGGTTCCGTCTCCGGGTACTGACGCCAACGGGGCGCGGCCTGCGGGCCGGGCGTTGCCACGGCGACTGCGGCCTGCACCGGGCCGGACCGGACCGGGCCAGGCGTTGCCACGGCGACTGCCGCCTGCACCGGGCCGGACCGGGCCAGGCGTTGCCACGGCGACTGCCGCCTGCACCGGGCCGGACCGGACCGGGCCAGGCGTTGCCATGGCGACTGCCGCCTGCACCGGGCCGGACGTTGCCATGGCGACTGCCGCCTGCACCGGGCCGGACCGGGCCAGGCGTTGCCATGGCGACTGCCGCCTGCACCGGGCCGGACCGGACCGGGCCAGACGTTGCCATGGCGACTGCCGCCTGCACCTGGCCGGACCGGACCGGGCCAGGCGTTGCCATGGCGACTGCGGCCTGCACCGGGCCGGACCGGACCGGGCCAACGTTGCCATGGCGACTGCCGCCTGCACCTGGGCCGGACCGGGCCAGACGTTGCCATGGCGACTGCCGCCTGCACCGGGCCGGACCGGGCCAGACGTTGCCATGGCGACTGCCGCCTGCACCGGGCCGGACCGGGCCAGGCGTTGCCATGGCGACTGCCGCCGGCGGGGCCTGGGTCTCTCCGCGGATGTCGGGGCTTTTCCATCGGGGGAGTGGCGCCCCTCCGACCGACCCAGGTGGGCGCTAGATCCAGAGCCCGTGAACAGCGGCAGCAGCAGCAGCAGCATCCTGCAGTGTTGTACAGGCAGAGTCCTTCGGCCCGTCGTGGCCGTCCATGCCCCGGCCCCGGTCCGTGGACTGAGCCTCGGCGGTTCATGTGCTCTGACACCAGTGTGTCTCTAACCCTGTTTTCCCTCTGGATTTTACCCCAGTCCGTCGTGGGAGAATGTTCCCTACTCCCCGCCCTCTCTGTGACCCCTCAATGTGCTGGCTAGAAGGGCCGAATGGCCTACCGCACCTATTGTCTATTGTCAAACTAACCCGAACCTGTCCAGTTCACCCCCTTACTGAGAGGTGACAGTCCAGGCAAATACAGGGGAATCTCCTCTGCACCACAACTGTACACAGTACTCCAGCAAGGGCCCAACATTTTACAAAGTTGTTCCACAACTAGCCTGCTCTTCCATTTCTGCTGGAGGAACTCAGCAGGTCAGACAGCATCTGTGGAGGGAATGAACAGAGGAGGTTGCAGGTCAGGATCCTTCTTCGCTCTTCCATTTATATTTCCCAATGTGTCTTATAACCATATAACCATATAACAATTACAGCACGGAGACAGGCCCTCTCGACCCTTCCAGTCCGTGCCATCTTGTAGAAACAAGGACCTGCAGCTGCTGATTTACACAATAGACACAAAGTGCTGGAGTAACTCAGCAGGTCAGGCAGCATCTCTAGAAAACATGGATACACATTTTGGGCCTGGACCCTTCTTTGGACATTTGTGTCACCATCTTATCTACCTGCACTGTCACCTTCAGGGATACTTGCATCTGTTCCCTCTGTTCCTTAATACTGTTAAACTTTAGAATCTGTTTACCCATAAACTATAATGTTTTATTCTTAATGTTTTAATGTTTTATATTTTATTCTTAATGGTTTACTGTATGTCGTGATGTCACCTGCGAGCGGGGCAACAAGGCAAATTCCTTGTATGTGTACATACTTGGCCAATAAGCTTATTCATTCATTCATGGTTGAGCCATTCTTGGGAAAGTGAAACAAATTTGAAAAAAATGAAGTTTTTTCTTTTAATTTTTTAGTTGGTGGTTCATAAAGAGCATTGTCCAAAGTTACGTGAATAATGTTTTGTTTTCGAATTAAGACCCACCATTCATGCTCATTTGCTTAAATTTACATAAGTGTATACTACAATGAAAATAATATGTATTTCCCCCCTTTATTAGACAACCGTAAAATTGTATCTAATATCTTCCTTTCTGTATTTTAATGTTATGATATGCTTGTCCACGTCCATTTGTAAATATTTCACTTAAAAAAGAATACGTTTCATTCAATTATAATGAAACATAAATGTCACACACGTGACCTAAAACCATGAAATGTTTATGCCATCTGAAAACCACAGCTTTGATAATATTCATTTTTCATGTCAAAAGCTAGCTTTATTGTGCATTTTCACCAAATATTAATTCACTAAACTGTCATTTTTAATTAATAAAGAACTAATTAATTGATCACACACACACACAACCAACTGGTCACGTGTGTGACAATTATGGTCACGTGTGTGACAAAGCAATTCATGAATTCACTCTGTTTATACCTATCATTGCTCGTCTTCTTGACCAGATTACCCAAATGTAATGGTAGAGTCCACTCAGTTATTGCAGGAATGTGATCTTAGAAACAATGGAGTAATTGTATGTTATGCCAGTGTCTAGCACTTGGCCCGCACACACATCGTTCACACACATTAGCAAAATACCACACAAAGTACACTGTCAGAGCTGGCCATGTGTCTGCTGGACAACTGGATGCAACTATACAAACTCTTCACCACTGCTATACATTTCTGAGCTGTTTTGGAGCTGGAAAATGATTTGAAGGTGAGCATTTTACACATGCAGTTGATTTTAAATATAAATAGAGTTAATTATATGGAATTTGTTCTATGATTATATGTAAATCATGTGCAATGTGATGAATAGGTATTTTTATAAGAGAACATTCATACATGAAACTGTTGAATTAGATATTTAAAGAGTTTGCATGAGATATCAAGATGAATTAATTTACGTTCAAATAGACTACTTAGTAATTAACTTAAATTAGAATGTATGTGTACATGTAGGTACCTTAATTTCTTTTGACGGTAACACATTAATTGAACCAACATAAAAATAAATAGTACATGTCCATCTTTTGATGTTCATTGTAGGCAAAAATGACTATGACTACACTGCATGATGTTGTGTTAATAAAATATTCTAGAGTATTTTAGGAACTGTTTTACTTTAATCCTGCTTTTACATGAATGCGATTAAATTACAGACAACATGGATGAACAGGCTCCTGCAAACAAAAGACCAATGACTTCAGCAGAGAAAATGAGGAGTCTTCGAGCAAAAAGGAAACAACAAGATCCTAACTTTTCTTCTATGGAGAGCCAACGAGTGGAAGCACTACGCAAGAAACGCTTACAAGAAATGACAAAGAGGCAGATGACTGCATATCGCAAAGCTGCTGCTGCAAGAAAGCAAAAGTCACGTGAAAACAAACTCAAAACAGAATTATCAGAAGCAGCACAGAAAGCCTACAAGAGTCCACAGAGTCTAGGAAGAGCAACTTAGAAAACTGAAAAGCTTCACCCAGGCAAAAGAAGGAGGTGAATGTATAAAGACAGCATGGGAACTAAAACAAGTTAAATACATTTTCATTAACTCAATGCTGGGTGTTTTAAGCAGCATATCCGAAGCCAATGTTGTAACCTTCATGTCAAACTCGGTATGAAAGTCATACATTTTCTTTCTTGTTATGAATAAACTTTAAAACAATAACAACACCTTTCTTCTTTTGTCTTTATTTCTAGGTTCAGAGATTCACTCATTACAATATCAGTTAAAATCATGACCAGCAATAACCAAAGATAGTTATGTCTTGTTTAGTGCCTGGTATCCACTACCCACATGCTGCCATATATGTACACATTTCCTCCATGCATGTCATGTTACACACATGACCAGATGTCATCACATCAAATAATACATTAAAAAATTCTTGTAAGAGATTAATCTTATCCGTTCCTATGTTCCTCCCTACAGCACTATAATACATGTCTGCTAAAGATATAAACATTCTAGCCTTATATAATTAACTGAGTTTGAAAGTAAAAATGAGGTATGAAAAAAATGCTTCCGTGTGAGGTCACACACGTGACTTGTCATATTTGACCTCTGACCCTAAACAAACATTATCAGCATAACATAAATTTTTCACTTGATAAACTTCAACATATATGTCATATATACAGTACAAAACAATATACCTGTGATGCTTTCAGAATTAGAAGAGATGTATTCCACAATTTTTCATATTTTTCGTCACACTCGTGTCTAAGAATGGCCCTGTTGAGAAATCCTAATGGTGCAGCACTGACTGTTTCCCAGGCTGTTTGTAAACTCACCAGGCCCTGTTTGGTTCTCACAAATCCCCTCACTTATCCTCCTATCACTTGCCGGGCATTGTCCTGCCCTCACCTCTCTTCCAGCTTTCTCCAAACCTCCCAACACCTTCACACTCAGTGGAGAAGGGGCCCACTGTTTTGGTAACGTTTTGGTTTCACCATGTAGAAATTACATCTGTGTTTATACATAGTCCCCCCATTTTAGGGCACTATAATGTTTGGGACACATGGCTTCACAGGTGTTTGTAATTGCTCAGGTGTTTAATTGCTCCTTAATGCAGGTATAAGAGAGCTCTCAGCACCTAGTCTTTCCTCCATCACCTTTGGAAAATTATTGCTGATAATCAATTTGAAGACCAAAGTTGTGCCAATGAAAGTCAAATAAGTCATTATGAGACTGAGAAACAAGAATAAAACTGTTAGAGACATCAGCCAAACCTTAGGCTTACCAAAATCAACTGTTTGGAACATCATTAAGAAGAAAGAGAGCACCGGTGAGCTTACTAATCGCAAAGGGACTGGCAGGCCAAGGAAGACCACCACAGCTGATGGCAGAAGAATTCTCTCTACAATTTTAAAAATCGCCAAACACCTGTCCGACAGATCAGAAACACTCTTCAGGAGTCAGGTGTGGATTTGTCAATGACCACTGTCCGCAGAAGACTTCATGAACAGAAATACAGAGGCTACACTGCAAGATGTTAGCTGCAAAAAATAGGATGGCCGGGTTACAGTTTGCCAAGAAGTAGTTCAAGTTCGTGAGTTTATTGTCATGTGTCCCTGATAGGACAATGAAATTCTTGCTTTGCTTAGGCACACAGAACATAGAAGGTATTTACTACAGAACAGATCAGTGTGTCCATATATCATATAAATACATACATACATGAATAAATAAACTGATAAAGTGCAAATAACAGATAACAGATAATGGGTTATTAATGATCATAGTTTTGTCCAAGCCAGGTTTAATAGCCTGATGGCTGTGGGGTAGTAGCTATTCCTGAATCTGGTCGTAGCAGAGAGATGAGTGTGAGGCCAGGATGGTGTGGGTCCTTGATGATGCTGCCAGCCTTTTTGAGGCAGCGACTGATAAATCCCCTCGATGGAAGGAAGGTCAGAGCCGATGATGGACTGGGCAGTGTTTACTATTTTTTGTAGTCTTTTCCTCTCCAGGGTACTCAAGTTGCCGAACCAAGCCACGATGTAACCAGTCAGCATGCTCTCTACTGTGCACCTGTAGAGGTTAGAGAGAGCCGTCCTTGACAAACTGACTCTCCGTAATCTTCTCAGGAAGTAGAGGTGCTGATGTGCTTTCTTGATAATTGCATTAGTGTTCTCGGACCAGGAAAGACCCAAAGATTGAACCTTCTTAACCAACCTTCCATGGGGAACCTTGTCAAAGGCCTTACTGAAATCCATATAGACAACATCCACTGCTTTACCCTCATCAATTTCCCTAGTAACCGCTTCAAAAAATTCAAGAAGGTTTGTCAAACATGGCCTTCCAGGCACAAATCCATGTTGATTATTCCTGATCAGACCCTGTTTATCCAGATGCTTATATATATTATCTCTAAGTATCCTTTCCATTAATTTGCCCACCACTGACGTCAAACTAACAGGTCTATAATTGCTAGGTTTATTCTTTGAACCCTTTTTAAACAATGGAACAACATGCGCAGTACGCCAATCCTCCGGCACTATTCCCGTTTCTAATGACATTTGAAATATTTCTGTCATAGCTCCTGCTATTTCTACACTAACTTCCCTCAATGTCCTAGGGAATATCCTGTCAAGACCTGGAGACTTATCAAAGTCAGCTGCAGTGTCAGTACTTCCTCCTCTTTGAATCTCATAGTTTCCACAGCTACTCTACTTTTTTCCCTTACCTCACAAGAGTTCAATATGCTTCTCCTTGGTGAATACCGAAGAAAATAAATTGTTTAATATCTCCCCCATCTCTTTTGGCTCTGCAGATGGCTGTCCATTCTGGTTCTCTAATGGTCCAATTTTATCCCTCGTTATCCTTTTGCTATTAATATAGCTGTAGAAACCCTTTGGATTTACTTTCACCTTTCTTGCCAAAGCAACCTCATATCTTCTTTTAGCCTTCCTAATTTCTTTCTTAAGATTCTTTTTACATTCTTTATACTCCTCTAGCACCTCATTTACTCTATGCCTCCTATAATTATTGTAGATATCTCTCTTTTTTCGAAAGAAGTGTCCAATTTCCCTTGAAAACCATGGCTCTTTCCAATTTTTACTATTTCCTTTCAACCTAATATGGACATAAAGATTCTGTACTCTTACAATTTCCCCTTTAAATGTCCTCCATTTCTTTTCTACATCCTTCCCATAAAACAAAGTGTCCCAATTCACTCCTTTTAAATCCTTACGCATTCCCTCAAAGTTAGCCTTTCTCCAATCAAAAATCTCCACCCTAGGTCCAGTTCCCTCTCCATAATTATATTGAAACTAATGGTATTGTGATCACTGGTCCCGAAGTGCTCACCAACGCATACCTCCGTCACCTGACCTGCCTCATTTCCTAACAGGAGGAACCTAACATTTCTTAACATTTCCGAACAGTTGAACTTGCGTTCAACGTACAGGCCTAGAATTACTTGGCTTATTCCTGCTGCCCTTTATAAGTACAAATGCAACATTTGTTGAACTTTTAATCATCTGGCAGCTCATTTGTGACCAGCAAAGATGAAAAAATGCCTGTCCTCATAGCCTGGGATACATCTGAGTTCCTGAGGATCTCTCCATATTTAAGCTTGTTAAAAATACACTGCCCTTTTTTAATGTTTAAGAAAGAAGTGAAGATCAAATGAAAAGTTCTCCATAGATGCCGCCTCACCTGCTGAGTTTCTCCAGCATTTTTGTCCACCTTTGCTCTTTTTGTCCTTGATTACTTGTCCTTTTGTCCTTGCACTGTTGTTAGTCCTCGAATTCTCCATTTGTATATTGTGCTCCATTTTTGCTCCTGTAATTTCTTTTTTTAAGTACCTTCCCCTGACACATTCTATATCTCTCCCATTCTCAGTTCTCATTCACTGCCACATGCCTCCTTTCATTGTATATCCAACTCTTGTTATCCCTTGACATCCTTGAACACAGGACTTGTCCTTGGACTTGTTGTCCTTTCCTTAGGGTACATGGTGTGTGTTGGAAATAACTCCCATATGTGGATGTGGACAAGGAGCTCCTTACCATTGATCCTCACATGCTCTGTGTCGGATATTGAAATGGCTATCCTCCAATTTCACCTTAATATCCAGACCATTGTTTTATGAAGATGTGACCAAAAAGGTTGACGAGGGCAGAGTTGTAGACATTGTATTTCAGCATGGCATTTGACAAGGTTCCGCATGGTAGGCTGCTCTGGAAGGTTCGATCACATGGGATCCTAGGGGAGATATCTGAATGGATAGAAATGTGTTTTCATGGAAGGAAGCAGAGGGTGATGGTGGAAAGTTGTTTTTTGTACTGGATGCCTGTGACTAGTGGTGTACCTCAGGGTTCGGTGCTGGGCCCATTGTTGTTTGTCATCTATATCAATGATTTGGATGAGAACGCACAAGGCATGATTAGCAATTTTCAATAGTTCAATATGGCTTTATTTGTCACATATGCAACTGCACAGCTATATTATTTTCTGCATATATTACACGTGCGGGCAGCGCATTATTGGCGCCATTATTCAAAGTCCAGAGTCCGGTCGGCCCGCGCGTTCGATGCACTGGAGCAGTTCCCACAATCAGACATCCCTCTCCTTGCTCGCCATCTTTGTGTCCTGAGGCCTCGTCCTGCAGCTGACTTTGAAGGCGTTGGAGGCATCACCCTCCTACCTGTCTACTACTAGCACCTGACGTCTCCAGCTCCCTCTTGGTTATGCCACCCGACGAGCCTTTTGGTGTGTTCCCGGTCTGACGAGCCTTCGGTTCAGCTGCGATGAGCCTCCAGGTGGGGTACTGGTCCTGCCATCCAACATGTCTTCGGGCGAGTTCCGCCGATCGACAAACCTTTGAGCAGGTCCAGACGAGCCTTCGGGTGGGTCCATGGTCCTGTCGACCGCCAAGCCTTCGGGGGACGTCCCGCCGACCGACAAACCGTCCGGCTGGGCACCACTGCGACACCTCAGGAAGTGGGTGGTATTGTAGATAGTAAAGATGGATGTCAGAAATTGCAACAGCATCTTGATCAGTTGGGCAGGTGGACTGAGCAATGGTTGATTTAATTTAATACAGAGAAATGCACAGTGTTTATCTTGGAAAGTCTAACATGGGCAGGACCTACACAGGGCTCTGGGGAGCGTCGTGGTGCAGAGGGATCTAGGAATGTAGGTATATTGTTTGTTGAAAGTTGCATCACATGTAGATAAGGTGGTCAAAAAGGCATTTGGTACATTGGCCTTCATCAATCAGAGTATTCAGTATAGAAGTTGGGAGGTCATGTTGCAGTTGTATCAGACGTTGGTGAGGCTGCATTTAGAAAAGTGTGTTCAGTTCTGGGCATCATGTTATAGGAACGATGTTGTCATGTTGGAAAGGGTACAGAGAAGATTTATGAGGATGTTGCCAGGACTCGAGGGTCTGAGCTCTAGGGAGAGGTTAGGACTTTATTATTTGGAGTGCAGGAGGATGAGGGTTGATCTTATAGTGGTGAACACAATTATGAGAGGAATAGATCAGGTAAATGCTCAGAGTCTTTTGCCCAAAGTAGGGGAATTGAGAACCAGAGGACATAGATTTAAGGTGAGGGGGGGAAGATTTAATAGGAACCTGAGGATCATCTTTTTTACATAAAGGGTGGTGGGTGTATGGAACGAGCTGTCAGAGAACGTAGTTGAGGCAAGGACTATCATAACATTTAATAGACATTTGGACAGGTACATGAATAGTTCTAGAGGGTTATGAGCCAAGCGTGGGTAGGTTGGACCAATGTAGATGGGGCATGTTATTCTGTGAGAGCAAGTTGAGCTGAAGGGTCTGTTTCCAGGCTGTATGACTGTGACTCTAACACCATCTTTAAACTATCACATGTTTAAACTATAAATTTTTATTCTTAATTTTGTAATGTTTTATGTTTTATTCTTAATTGTTTACTGTATGTCGTGTGTTACTTGCGAGTGGAGCACCAAGGCAAATTCCTTGTATGTGTACATACTTGGCCAATAAACTTATTCATTCATTCATCTATCTTTATCTCTTCCCACAAATACCTTGAAAATTACAGTGTTATGGTCACTGTCCAAAATATTACCCACCAAAGCTCCAGCCATTTGTCAGGCTATATTCTCTAAGATGAGGTCCGGTTCCAACCTTTATTTGATGGGACTATTGGGAGTAATTGTCCTTTGGTGCTTCACGGTGTCACAACACCTCTCAGTGAGACAGGTAAAGTGGGAACAACTCAGGCAAGAGGCATGTTTGAAGAAGTGCTCGAAAGGAGGAGAATGGGATAGGGAGGGAAATTCTCGGGCTCATCATTGTCGCCAGAGATGGAAGGAGTAGCATTAGGAATGGTCATGAGACTAGAGTTGGAGGAGAATAGAAATGATTTATCTTTCCATGGATGCTGCCTGACTTGCTGAGTGTTTCCAGCCTCTGCAGTTTGTTAAGTTTCTTAGAAATAAACTGATGCATGTATGTAGGATGGCGAGGAGAGGTGCAATTTGAAAGAGGGCCCTGCCTGGGTTTGTGGACTTTGGTTCTCACCCCTTCAATGCCAACAGAGAATGCAGATGGAACTCCCCTCTCCCATCAGGCAAAACCTATAGAGGTGTGAAAATGCACACCACCAGATTCAGGGACAGTTTCTTCCCAGCTGTTATCAAGCAACTGAATCATCCTACCACAACCAGAGAGCAGCGCTGAAGTACTATCTACCTCTTTGGTGACCCTCAGAATATCCTTGATCAGACTTGGCTGGCTTTACTTTGCACTAAACGTTATTCCCTTATGACGTATGTATACACTGTAAATGGTTTGATTGTAGTCGTGTATTGCAGGGGTCGGCAACCTACGGTCCATGGGCCGGTTCCAGCCCGTAACCCGAAAGCATCCACCCCACAGTGTGTATGTTTTTCAATTAGTTTTCGCGACCTGGGAACTGCAGCTAGTCCCGGGTCTCGCAGGTGACCTGGGCACTACAGCCAGTCCCGGGTCTCGCAGGTGACCTGGGCACTACAGCCAATTCATTAACTATGGCGATAGATGTGGCCAGCCATCCGCTCACAAATATTAATGTAAACTAAACTGTCTCCACACTGTGGAAGAGATGCGATGAAGTTAGAGAAGGTGCTGGAAAGATTCCCAATGATGTTGCCTCGATTGGAGAGTTTGAATCATAAGGATAGGTGGAGTCTGTTTTCCCTGGAGTGGAAGAAGACAAGAGGCGACATGTTAGAGGTAGGTAAAATTATGAGAGGCATAGGTAGTATTCCAGGGTAGGGGTATCCAGGGTAGGGGTATCTGGAACTTGACGCCAGGCTTGGGTTCAAGATGACGGAGGGGGAGGCTGATCTTGCTCTATATGTCTATGACTCTATCCATGATCTTTATCTTTATCTTTATTTCGAATGATTAAAAAAAAGAAAAGAAAAGATGAAAATGAATAAAAGGAAAATTATATACATATATATATATACACATAAATACATTACACTCATACATATACATGTACATATATATACATACATATACACACATACACATATATATATACATAAATTAAAAAATCAAAAGCCAATTTCAACATCTTGTCCAAATGTGTTTGAAGCATTGTAATTGTACACGTCTGTACCCGAGTTGGGATGCGCATAGTTACAGGTTCTTAGGTCTGGAACTTGCTGCCTGAAAGGATGATGGTCTGCACCCTCATCACACTAGACGATACTTGGATGTATTTGAAGAGCAGTAATGTACAAGGGCTGGATCTCATGGTGGGAGCTGAGATCAGCTGAGATGACCGTGGCCATCTCCTCACTTATGAATTCTCTCGGATTCTGTCTTCTCAGTTGGTGCCTGTCCATTTGAATGAGGTGACCAGATTTCCAGCCACTTCTGCCATCGTTACTGGGCCGTGGCGTCCTGCCTGTGCACAGCGGAGCGGACAACGGGGTGTGTGGTTCCCGTGACTTCCATTGATCCACGTGGATTATTTGCCACATCCTCCAGTTAATGATGCAAGCATGTCCTCCTGCAGTTTACAGTGCCCGGTTTAGTCAGATGGACGTCTGTGAGAGGATTATGACCTGGTGCGATTCAAAAGTCCGTCGGAATGTAGTCGAACCAGTTTATATGGTCTCACCTGCAATTCACAGGAGCAGCTGAAAACCAGGGAGGTCAAAGTCGACTGTGATAATCGGACACAGGCTGCTGCAGTCATTGCTTACGTGCTAGGTGTGGTGTTGGGTAAAAAAAAAAAGGAGTGTTGTTGAAGTTAATCATATTGTTTTATTGTCACACCTCAAAGTCCATACCCGAAACGTCGCCCATTCCTTCTCTCCAGAGATGCTGCCTCACCCGCTGAGTTACTCCAGCATTTTGTGTCTATCTTTGATTGAAACCAGCATCTGCAGTTCTTTCTCACACACTGAAGCAATTGAGTAGTGGCTGCTTCACTTTCGTTGCTTTCTAATCACAGGGTGTATATGCCGATACACGCTACGGTAATAGCCCTGTCCCACGGTACGAGTTAATTTCAAGAGCTCTCCTGAGTTAAAAAAAAAAATCAAACTCATGGTAAGCATGGAGAATGAACGTAGCGGGTATGTCTCTTAGCGCTAACGGCAGGTACCCGGGAGGACTCGCTAACGGCAGGTAAGCGCGGGAAGACTCGTGAAGATTTTTCAACATGTTGAAAAAATGTCCATGAGAGTCCCGAGTACCGATGAGTGGCAATTACCGTAAATCTACGAGTTCAAATCATGGCAAACTCGGGAGAGCTCTTGGAATAAACTCGTACCATGGGACAGGCCTTTTACTTCACAAAAACAAAATATTATATATATATATAAAATTCCACCCCGATACCTAGATTGGGCTGGATGCCTGAATGTGTGTACACTCCTTAAATTTATTCTACCCCTTCCTCCTTCAACCAAAAGTCTTATCAAACAGCACACCAAATCTTGTAGTGATCAAACTTTCAGGCATCTAGTCCAATTGATCCGAGTTATTCTTTGTTGCAATTGAAGGCACCATCATAATGATGGGGTGATAAAAACCTAGTATCTAGACCGAGATAACCAGCTGTTTTCAGGCAACTGAACAACTAGAGAGCAGTCCTGAACTACCATCTACTTCATTAGAGACCCTTGGACTATCTTTGATCAGACTTTACTGGTGTTATCTTGCATTAAACATTATTCCATTTATCATGTATCTGTGCACTGTGGATCATGTATTATCTTTCCGCTGTTTGGTTAGCACACAACAAAAGCCTTTCACCGCATGACAATAAACTAATCTCAACCTGAACTCAAGACGGCAGAATTTTGGTGTACTGGGATTGGTTGGTACATAGGATGGACTGTTGCTGCACTGGGAGTTTGTCACGTGTGAAAAGCTGTTGTTGCATGCTAACCAGTCAGCGGAAAGACAATGCATGATTACAATCCATTCATTGGATTGGTTGGTAAATAGGATGGGACTGATGCTGCACTCGGGTTGGGAGGATGTCTCCAGTGACTCTTGTAGACCATCACCCATCCTCACTGATTGAAGTCTGTGGTTCACAGATTTGTAGAACCGAGAAACCTGGTGACAGCACAGGTAGACAGCGAGGTGAGGGTGTTGTTTAACACACTTGTCATGGTGACAGCATTGTTGGGATGTCATGCTGCATCTGTGCACGTGATTGCTGACACCACACTTGGACTGTTGTGTGCAGTTCAGGAGGAGAAAGATTTTAAAAGGATCTTGGGGAGGGGGGGGGGGAAATCTTTTTCACACAGCGGGTGGTTGTAGAGTTGGGTAAAATTACTGTACATTGTTTAAAAATACATTTCAACCAGTGCATGGATAGGATGGTCAGAGGAATATTGACCAAATTCAGGCAAATGGGAAAAGAAATAAACATCTTGATTCACATGAACAAGTTGGGCTGAAGGGACTGTTTCTTTGCTATACGTCTCTATGCTTAAATTGTTTCTGAAATACTTCCAATCCATTTAAAATCTTTCCTTACACAAGGAGATCAGTGTGGTGTACAGTACTCCAGATGTGGTCTCACCACTGTGCTCTTTCTTTATATTTATTAATATTTCAGCATCACTGGCAAAGTCTGCATGTACCAACCCTGTACTCACACGATTTCTCAATACAAATACCTTGGTAGCTGCAATGTCTCGGAGTTATTCTGTCCCTTCCAAGTTCCAATTTCCAGCTAATTCTGGGAAGTTATTTGTATTCTCTGTAATGAAGACTGATGGGACCAGCATTCCGGCAGGTAGGTTTGCCACTGCTACAGGTGGGATTAAACTAAATAGTGTGTGTGGGGGGGGGGGGGTGGGGGGAGAAAGAAGACAAATTGGAAATACAAGGATGAGTTAAAGGGAAAGAAAATATAGGAAAAGTTAAGAATTAACAGGACAAAGCTCATGAAGGGATAGGAGAGTATGGTCAAGTGAAATAGGAGTCGGTGTGAAAGGTGAGGTGTGTAATGCATTAAAAGTATATATGAATACGCGAAGTGTGAGAAGTAAAGTGGGTGAGCTTGAGGCTCAGTTAGAGATTGGTAGATATGACATTGTTGGGATTACTGAGATGGCTGCAGGAGGATCGGGACTGGGAACTGAATATTCAGGGTTATACATCTTATAGAAAGGTCAGGCAGGTGGGCAGAGGTGGGGTTGCTCTGTTGGTGAGGGGTGAAATTCAGTCCCTTGAGAGGGGTGACATAGGGACTGACGATGTAGAGTCGCTGTGGATAGAATTGAGGAATTGTAAAGGCAAGAAGACACTAATGGGAGTTATCTACAGGCCCCCAAACAGTAGCCTGGATAAAGAGTGCAAGTTGCAGCAGGAGTTAAAATTGGCATGTAACTGTCAGAACTGAACGAGGAGGACACAAATGCAGGCTCAGACATAGGGCAGATCCGGATTCAGAGTTTAATCGGTCCAAGTCAGTACACAGGTAAGCAAACACTGAAGCAACAGTAATCTAGGAGCAGGCAAAAACAGTGGTCGAAAAACAGGCAGTGGTCATGTACACAAAGTCACAATATTTCTAGAGCTGGAACGAGGTGATACCAGGTAACATACACAACGAACTGACAAAGAAACCTAAAACACAAAGGCTTAGATACAGACTTAACAGGAGATAACGAGACACAGGTGAAACACATCAGGGCGGGGTCAACAATCACATGAGGGTAAACGACCTGACAGGAAATGGCACCTGAAACAAGAGGAGATGCGAGGCACCAAAATAAAACAAGAATGCAACCTCAAATACTCAAAACCAATAAAGAACAGAAACTAGATTAAACACGTGACCTGACAGTACCCCCCCACGGCCGGCTCCTGACGGCCCAGGATCGTCAGGATGTTGGCGCCAATATTCCCTGATAAGTTCTGGGTCGCGTATGTTGTGAGCCGACACCCAGGACCGCTCCTCAGGTCCATAACCCTCCCAATCCACAAGATACTGACAACCACGACGGCGCATCCCCAGCAACCGGCTGACCGTAAACATCCCCATCAAGGAACCGGGGTGGGTGGAGGCAGGGACCAAAGAACTCTCCTTAACTGGCTTCAGTCGGGAGACATGGAAAGTGGGGTGGACCCTCATGGCACGGGGAAGTCTGAGACGAACTGCACAGGATTGATGACCTTCGAGATCGGGAAAGGACCAACAAAACGAGGAGCCAGCTTCTGGGATTCCATCCTTAGAGGTAAGTCTCGAGTGGAGAGCCACACCTTTTGGCACGGCGAGTATACTGGAGCCAGCGTTCTTCCACGATCAGCCATCCTCTTGTAACACGCAGAACTGTGCAACAGCATCTGACGAGCCCCATTCCAAACCTTGCAACAGCGACGGATGAGAGCCTGAGCGGAGGGCACACTGGACTCCTCCACAGCAGGGAACAATGGCGGTTGATAACCATAGGCACACTGGAATGGAGAGAGACCAGAGGATGAGCAAGGAAGCGTGTTGTGTGCATACTCCACCCAAATAAGGTGTTTGCTCCAAGTTGAAGGATTCTGTGCCACCAAGCACCGCAGTCCTGTCTCCAATTCCTGGTTAAGGCGGACAAAAGAGATAACCAGATGTAAGGCTGACCGTGGCGTCCAACAGAGAACAAAACTCCTTCCAAAACCTGGACACGAACCGAGGCCCCCAGTCAGACACAATGTCTGGGAAATCCATGAATTCGAAAAACATGAGACAACATGACCTCTGCCGTCTTCCTGGCGGAGGGAAGCTTGTGCAATGGAATGAAATGAACCATCTTAGAAAATCTGTGGTGTTACCTTCAGAAGAGGGCAGGCCCATGGCAAAGTCCGTGGAGATCTCTGACCAGGGGCATGAAGGGACAGGCAGCGGATTCAGGAGGCCAAAGGCGGCCTGACGCAAGGTCTTGTTCAGAGCACAAATACTGCAGGCGGCGACGTACTCCTTAATCCCTTCTCCATGGAAGGCCACCAAAACCGCTGTTTAGCCACAAACAGAGTTTGACGGACACCGGGATGACAGGCGATCCAAGACGTATGAGCCCAGTGAATCACCTGTGAACGAAGAGACTCGGGAACAAACAGACGATTAGAAGGACACCGTAATGGAGACTGAACACCAGCAGTAACCTCGGAAACTCCTCTCAATCTCCCAAGTAACCGCCCCAACAAAACAGGAATCAGGCAGAATGGGAGTTGAAACCTTAGGGGACGGGTCAGGATCAAACTGTCTGGAGAGAGCATCAGGTTTGCCATTCTTGGCACCAGGGCGGTAAGACAGTACAAAATCAAATCGATTTAAAAAAAAAAGAGAGCCCACCTAGCTTGGCGCGAGTTGAGGTGTTTGGCTGACTTGATGTATTCCAGGGTTCTTGTGGTCTGTCCAAACTAGAAATGGCTGCTTGGTACCCTCCAACCAATGTCTCCATTCCTCCAAGGCTGCTTTAACCACTAACAGTTCACAGTTACCCACATCGTAATTTCTTTCAGCAGGAGAAAACTTTGAGAGGAAAGCGCAGGGATGTAGTCGACCACCTGTGGAGGATCTCTGGGAGAGTACGGCCCCGATGCCCACACCCGAGGCATCCGCCTCAACCACGAACTGGAGTGACGGGTCAGGGTGAACCAGGATGGGGGCCGAGGAGAAGCTCCTCTTGAGTCTCATAAATGCAGTTTCTGCTTGAGGGGACCAAGAAAAAGGCACGTGAGGTGAGAGCATGGAGTGGTGCAGCAGTGACACTAAAGTTCCGGATAAACTTCCTATAAAAATTAGCAAACACAAAGAACCCCTGAAGTCGCTTACGACTGGAGGGTGTAAGCCAGGTGGCCACAACACTGACCTTGCCCGGGTCCATCTGTATCCCATCAGGTGACACAACATAACCAAGGAATTGAACAGTGTTAACATGAAATTCACATTTCTCAGCTTTCACAAACAGATCATTCGAGAGCAAACGTTCCAGCACCTGGTGTACATGCTGCACATGGGAAGTTTCATCTGGAGAAAAAAATCAAAATGTCATCAAGGTACACAAACACAAATTTGTTCAGTATGTCCCGTAATACATCGTTAACCATGCCTTGAAAAACAGCTGGAACATTAGTAAGACCAAACGGCATGACCCGATATTCGTAATGACCACTGGGTGTGTTAAACGCAGTCTTCCATTCATCCCCCTCCCTTATCCTTACCAGATGATAAGCCTTTCTAAGATCTAACAGTGAATATTTTAGCATCTTTTAACAGTTCAAATGCTGAGGAGATAAGAGGAAGAGGGTATCTGTTCTTAACAGTAATGTCATCGAGTCCTCTGTAGTCAATGCAGGGCCGAAGTGTTCCATCCTTCTTATCCACAAAGAAGAATCCAGCTCCTGCAGGTGAAGAGGAAGGTCTGATGATCCCAGCAGCAAGGGCGTCATCAATGTACTTTTCCATGGCGAGCTGCTCAGGTGAAGACAAGGAATAAAGACAACCCTTAGGATTCGCTGTACCTGGCAGAAGGTCAATGCAGCAGTCGTATGGTCTATGTGGCGGAAGAGAGGTGGCCTTGGCCTTGTTGAACACCTCCTTTAGGTCTAGATAACACGAGGGAACCCCGGTGAGATCTGGAAAATCCCCCTCCTTAGAACGGGGAGGCTGCCGGAGGGTGGTCCTGGAAGATCCCAGCAAACTGCTCCTTGATGGATCCTTCATAGACTCAGGAGAGGAATCATGTAGATATGAGTTTACAGTTATTACCCCAAGAAATTATTTCCCCAGTACATGTGAGGATTATGGTAAGACAGCCAAGGGAGCCCCAAAACCAGAGGATGAAGAGAACAGTCGAGGAGATGAAAACTGATGGTCTCCAAGTGATTACCTGCCACAATGAGTTGAACAGGTTGAGTTCAGTGAATCACCCTGTACATTAGGCGCCCATCCAGCAATAGCCTCCAGAGGATCTTGAAGCTGTTCACGTTCCAGCTTCAATTTATCAGCCAAGCGAATGTCCATAAAGATCTCATCTGCCCCAGAATCAACCAAAGTCTGCAGGGAGTGCCACTGGGAATGCACCGACAATTGTACAGTTGTGAGTTGACGAGAGGAACAGCTCATAGGAGTGGTACAGTTCACCAATGTCCTCTTTCATTGGTGAGCCTTGTCTTTTACTGAACAGATGTTCAACAAATGTCCCAGCTCCCCACAGTACAAACACCTCCCCTCCCATAGGCGGCGCTGTCGTTCCTCCGGGCCGAGTTTGGCTCGTCCCACCTGCATGGGCTCCTCCGAAGAGACAGGTGGCGCTGTAGGCTGACTGGACCGGCCGAGAGGGACGAAGGGCGATGCTGCCGCCACTGGTGGGAGGAGGAACAAACTGCCGCCGATCCCCCCCTCTCGCTCCCTCTTCTCAGCCTAGCGTCAATCTGGACAGCCAGGGAAATCATGGACTCAAAGTCGCAAGGCAGGGTTAGTGGAGCCAACTGATCCTCGATAGCTTCAGACAGCCCGTTGCGAAAAGCATCCAACAAAGCAGACTCATTCCATCCACTCTTAGCAGCAACATTTCAAAATTCAATAGCAAAATCCATAACTGAGCAATTACCTTTTTTGTATGGAGACCAGGTTCTGTGAAGCCTCGCGGCCAGGATTGGAGTGATCAAACGTGCGGGACAGAGCTTCCATGAACAGGACCGGCGTCTGGCAACCAGGAGAATTCCGAGACCATTCCGCCGTGGCCCAAGCCTCCGCTCTACCCGACATGTGCGTGATGATAAAGGCTACCTTTGAGCGTTCTGATGGAAAGGAAGCCGCTTGAAGTTCGAAATGCAGCCCACACTGAATCAAAAAAGGTCTACACTTCTCCTATTCCCCAGAAAAGTGTTCCGTTCTTGCCAGGTGGACGAATGGAGACGCTGCGACAGCCATGGCCATCGGAGCCCCTGGAGACACAGACAAGGAAACAGACTCGGCAGGCACGGGAGCCGCAGCAGGAAACAATGAATTCAGCCGAGTAGCCAGGTGTTCAAACCGAGAACTTAAAGTGTTCACCTGTGAACCGATGTCCGCCTGGAACCCCTGCTGACGCTCGCCAAGAGCCCAGAACCCGGCGACGATCAAGGTGAGTTGACCCTCATAATGTAAGATGCACTCCTCTTGCTTCTGGAGCACTGCACGAAAAGGATCAGAGCCCACTGAGTCCATTGTTGGCCAGTTCATACTGTCAGAACTGAACAAGGAGGAGGACACAAATGCAGGCTCAGACATAGGGCAGATCTGGATTCAGAGTTTAATCGGTCCAAGTCAGTACACAGGTAAGCAAACACTGAAGCAACAGTAATCTAGGAGCAGGCAAAAACAGTGGTCAAAAAACAGGCCGTGGTCGAGTACACAAAGTCACAATATTTCTAGAGCTGGAACAAGTTGATACCAGGTAACATACACAACGAACTGGCAAAGAAACCTAAAACACAAAGGCTTAAATACAGACTTAACAGGGGATAACGAGACACAGATGAAACACATCAGGGCGGGATCAACAATCACAACGACCTGACAGGAAATGGCACCTGAAACAAGAGGAGATGAGGCACCAAAATAAAACAAGAATGTAAACTCAAATACTCAAAACCAATAAGGAACAGAAACTAGATTAAACGCGAGACCTAACAGTAACAAAAGTAATGTCACTGTGGTTATGTGGAGATTTCAATATGCAGGTCGACTGGGAAAATCAGGTTGGTTCTGGACCCCCCCCAAGAAAGGGAGTTTGTAGAGTGCCAGCTTGTATTGGAGCCTACCAGAGAGAAGGCAATTCGGGATTTAGTGTAAAGGAACTGCTAGGAGGTAGTGACCATAATATGATAAGTTTTAATCTGCAATTTGAGAGGGAGAAGGTTCAATCAGAAGTGTCAGTGTTGCTGTTGAACAACGGGGACTATGAAGGCATGAGAGAGGAGCTGGCCAAGGTCGACTGGAAAAGGATCCTTGCAGGAATGACGGCGGAACAGCAATGGCAGGAATTTCTGGGCATAATCCGGAAGACGCAGGATCATTTCATTCCATAGAGGAAGAAACATTCTAAGGGAGTAAGAGGCAACCGTGGCCGACAAGGGAAGTTAGGGATGGAATAAAACTGAAAGAAAAGGTGTATAACACAGCAAAGAATAGCGGGAAGCCAAAGCCAGAGGATTGGGAAACTTTCAAAGGATAACAGAAGGTAACAAAAAGGGCAATATGGGGTGAAAAGATGAAGTATGAAGGTAAGATGGCCAAGAATATAAAGAAGGATAGTAAAAGCTTCTTTAGATATGTTAGGAGAAAAAGATTAGTAAAGACAAATGTGGGTCCCTTGAAGGCAGAAACCAGGGAAATTATTATGGGGAACAAGGAAATGGTAGAAGTATTGAACAGGTACTTTGGTTCTGCTTCACTAAAGAAGACACAAACAACCTCCCAGATGCACTAAAGGACAGAGGATCTGGGGAGACAGAGGAACTAAAATAAATTTGTATTAGGCGAGAAATAGTATTGGGTAGACTGAAGGCTGATAAATCCCCATGGGCCTGGTTCTGCATCCCAGGATACTCAAGGAGATGGCTCTAGAAATTGTGGATGCATTGGTGATCATTTTCCAATGTACTATAAATTCAGGATCAGTTTCTGTGGAATGGAGGGTAGCTAATGTTATCCCACTTTTCAAGAAGGAGAGAGAGAGAGAGAGAGAAAAGGGGGAATTATAGACCAGTTAGCCTGACATCGGTGGTGGGGAAGTAATAACGGCACATTTGGATAGCAGTAAAAGGATTGGTCCAAGTCAGCATGGATTTATGAAGGGAAAATCCTGCTTGACTAATCTTCTGGAATTTTTTCAAGGATGTGACAAGTAAAATGGATGAAGGAGAGCCAGTGGTTGTAGTGTATCTGTATTTTCTGAAAACCTTTGATAAGATCCCACACAGGAGATTAGTGGGCAAAATTAGAGCACATGGTATTGGGCGGCAGGGTATCGACATATAGGGAATTGGTTGGCAGACAGGAAACAAAGAGTGGATGACACAAAGCTGAGTGACAGTGTGAACTGCTAAGAGGATGCTAGCAGGTTGCAATGTGACTTGGGCAGGTTGAGTGAGTGGGCAGATGCATGGCTGATGCAGTATAATGTGGATACATGTGAGGTTATCCACTTTGGTGGCAAGAACAAAGAGGCAGATTATTATCTCAATGGTGTCATTCCTAATTTCTTTCTTAAGATTCTTTTTAGATTCTTTATACTCCTCTAGCACCTCATTTACTCCATATCTCCTATAATTATTGTAGATATCTCTCTTTTTTCGAAACAAGTGTCCAATTTCCCTTGAAAACCATGGCTCTTTCCAATTTTTACTATTTCCTTTCCATAAAGATTCTGTACTCTTACAATTTCCCCTTTAAATGTCCTCCATTTCTCTTCTACATCCTTCCCATAAAACAGAGTGTCCCAATTCACTCCTTTTAAATCCTTACGCATTCCCTCAAAGTTAGCCTTTCTCCAATCAAAAATCTCCACCCTAAGTCCAGTTCTGACTCTCTCCATAATTATATTGAAACTAATGGTATTGTGATCACTGGTCCCGAAGTGCTCGCCAACGCATACCTCCGTCACCTGACCTGCCTCATTTCCTAACAGGAGGTCCAGCACTGCCCCTCCTCTGGTCGATACCTGTATGTACTGCTGCAAAAAACTATCCTGCACACATTTTACAAACTCCAAACCATCCAGCCCATTTACAGAATATGTTTCCCAGTCTATTTTTGGAAAATTGAAATCTCCTACAATCACTACCTTGTGCTTATTACTAATATCTGCTATTTCCTGACATATTTGCTCTTCCAATTCTCGCTCCCCATTTGGCGGTCTATAATACACCCCTAAAAGTGTTGCTACACCTTTCCCACTTCTCAGTTCCACCCAAATAGCCTCCCTAGACGAGCCCTCTAATCTATCCTGCCAAAGCACTGCTGTAATTATTAGCTATTAATAATTATGATATAGTTGGGATCACGGAGACATGGCTCCAGGGTGACCAAGGCTGGGAGCTGAACATCCAGGGATATTCAATATTCAGGAAGGATAGACAGAGAGGAAAAGGAGTTGGGGTAGCGTTGCTGGTTAGAGAGGAGATTAACACAATAGAAAGGAATGACATTAGCTTGGAGGATGTGGAATCGATATGGGTGGAGATGTGAAACACTAAGGGGCAGAAAACGCTAGTGGGTGTTGTGTACAGGCCACCTAACAGTAGTAGTGGAGTTGGGGATGGCATCAAACAGGAAATTAGAAATGCGTGCAACGAAGGTAAAACCGTTATAATGGGTGACTTCAATCTACGTATAGATTGGGTGAATCAAATTGGCAGGGGTGCTGAGGAAGAGGATTTCTTGGAATGTATGCAGGATAGTTTTCTAAACCAACATGTGGAGGAACAACGAGAGAGCAGGCTATTCTAGACTGGGTATTGAGTAATGAGGAAGGGTTAGTTAGCAGCCTGGGGGTACACAAAAAGCTGGAGAAACTCAGCGGGTGCAGCAGCATCTAAGGAGCGAAGGAGATAGGCGACGTTTCGGGTCGAGACCCTTCTTCAGACTGGTCAGGGATCAGGGAAACGAGAGATATAGACGGTGATGTGGAGAGGATAAGGAACAATGAGTGAAAGATATGCAAAAAAGTATCGGTGATAAAGGGAACAAGCCATTGTAAGCTGTTTGTGGTGTGAAAATGAGAAGCTGGTGCGACTTGGGTTGGGGGGAGGGAGATAGAGATAGAGGGAATGCCAAGGGCCCGAGAGGCTGAGGAAGAGGTGGGAAGGGGAGGAGACAGCAAGGGTTAACAGAATTGAGAAAATTCAATATTCAAGCCCAAAAGGATGCAGACTCCCCAAGCGGAATATTGAGGTGCTGTTCCTCCAGCTTGCGGTTGTTGCTCACTCTGGCCGTGGTGGAGGAGGCCCAGGACCGAGAGGTCGGATGTGGAATGGGAGGGGGGAGTTTGAAGTGCTGAGCCACCGGGGAGGTCGGGTTGGTTATTGCGGACCGAGCGGAGGTGTTCGGCGAAGCGATCGCCAAGCCTCTGCTTGTCTCACCGATATAGATCATCTGGCATCTGGAGCAACGGATGCAGTAGATGAGGTTGGAGGAGGTGCAGGTGAACCTCTGTCGGACCTGGAAGGACTGCTTGGGTCCCTGAAAGGAGTGGAGGGGGGAGGTGAAGGGACAAGTGTTGCATTTCTTGCGGTTGCAAGGGAAAGTGCCCGGGGAAGGGGTAGAGTGGGAGGGGGAGGGAAGGATTGACAAGGGAGTTGCGGAGGGAGCGGTCTTTGCGGAAGGCAGACAGGGGGGGGAGATGGGAAGATGTGGGGGTGGAGGGGTCACGTTGGAGGTGGCGAAACTGGCGGAGGACTATATGTTGTATTTGCCGGCTGGTGGGGTGAAAGGTGAGGACCAGGGGGACTCTGCTCTGTTTGCGAGTGGGGGAATGGGGAGCGAGGGCAGTGTTGCGGGGTATGGAGGAGATCCTGGTGCGAGCCTCATCAATAGTGGGGAGGGGAATCCCCGTTCTCTGAAGAATGAGGCCATTTGTGATGAAAGTTAGTTAGCAGCCTTGTTGTACGTGGCCCCTTGGGCAAGAGTGACCATAATATGGTTGAGTTCTTCATTAGGATGGAGAGTGACATTGTTAATTCAGAAACACGGGTCCTGAACTTAAAGAAAGGTAACTTTGAGGGTATGAGACGTGAATTGCCCAAGATGGACTGGCAATTGATTCTTGAAGGGTTGACAGTGGATATGCAATGGAAGGCATTTAAAGACTGCATGGATGAACTATAACAATTGTTCATCCCAGTATGGCAAAAGAATAAATCAGGGAAGGTGGCGCATCCGTGGATAACGAGGGAAATCAGGGATAGTATCAAAGAAAAAGATGAAGCGTACAAATTAGCCAGAAATAGCAGTCTATCAGGGGACTGGGAGAAATTCAGAGACCAACAGAGGAGGACAAAGGGCTTAATTAGGAAAGGGAAAATGGAGTATGAAAGAAAACTGGCAGGAAAAACATAAAAACTGACTGCAAAAGTTTTATCGATATGTGAAGCGCAAAAGATTAGTTAAAACAAATGTTGGTCCCTTGCAGTCAGAAAACGGGTGAATTGATCATGGGGAACAAGGACATGGCAGACCTATTGAATAACTACTTTGGTTCTGTCTTCACTAAGGATGACATCAAATAATTTGCCGGAAATAGCAGGGGATCGCGGGTCAAATGAGAATTGGAGGAAATGAGTGAAATCCAGGTTAGCCAGAAAGTGGTTGTTGGGTAAATTGAATGGATTAAAGGCCGATAAATCCCCAGGGCCAGATAGGCTGCATCCCAGGGGTACTTAGGAAGTAGCCAGAATTAGCAGGATGCCTTTGTGATAATTTTTCAAAACTCTTTAGATTCTGGAGTAGTTCCTGAGGATTGGAGGGTAGCTAATGTAACCCCACTTTTTAAAAAGGGAGGGAGGGAGAAAATGGGGAATTACAGACCAGTTAGTTTAACATCGGTAGTGGGGAAACTGCTAGAGTCAATTATTAAAGATGGGATAGCAGCGCATTTCGAAAGTGGTGAAATCATTGGACAAAGTCAGTATGGATTTACGAAGGGTAAATCATGTCTAACGAATCTTATTGGATTTTTTGAGGATGTAACTAGTAGAGTGGATAAGGGAGAAGCAGTGGATGTGTTGTATCTGGACTTTAAGAAGGCTTTCAACAAGGTCCCACGCAAGAAATTGGTATACAAACTTAAGGCACACGGTATTGGTGGTTCAGTATTGATGTGGATAGAGAACTGGCTGGCAGACAGGAAGCAAAGAGTAGGAGTGAACGGGTCCTTTTCAGGATGGCAGACAGTGACTAGTGGGGTGCCGCAAGGCTCAGTGCTGGGACCCCAGCTATTTACAATATACATTAATGATTTGGTACGATGGGGAATTAAATGCAAGCATCTCGAGAGTTTGCGGATGACACTAAGCTGGGGGGCAGTGTTGTGGTTTAGCTGTGAGGAGGATGCTAGGAGGCTGCAGGATGACTTGGATTGACTGATGGTGAGTGGGCAAATGCATGGCAGATGCAGTATAATGTGGATAAATGTGAGGTTATCCACTTTGGTGGCAAAACAGGAAGGTAAAACTATTATTTGAATGGTGACGATTAGGAAAAGGGGAGATGCAGCGAGACCTGGGTGTCATGGTACACTCAGTCATTGAAAGTAGGCATGCAGGTGCAGCAGGCTGTGAAGAAAACAAATGGTATGTTGGCATTCGCATAGCAAAGGATTTGAGTACAAGAGCAGGGAGGTTCTACCAGTGCAGTTGTACAGGGTCTTGGTGAGGCCACACCTGGAGTATTGCGTATAGTTTTGGTCTCTCCTAATCTGAGGAAAGACATTCCTGCCATAGAGGGAGTAAGAGAAGGTTCACCAGACTGATTCCTGGGATGGCACGACTTCCATATGAAGAAAGACTGGAGTGACTTGGCTTGTTACTCACTGGAATTTAGAAGATTGAGGGGTGATCTCATTGGAGAGACTTACAAAATGCTTAAGGGGTTGGACAGGCTAGATGCAGGAAGATTGTTCCCGATGTTGGGGAAGTCCAGGACAAGGGGTCACAGTTTAAGGATAAGGGGGAAAGTCTTTTAGGACCGAGATAGAGAAAATTGTTTTGTCACACAGAGAGTGGTGAATCTGTGGAATTCTCTGCCACAGAAGGTAGTTGAGGCCAGTTCGTTGGCCATATTTAAGAGGGAGTTGGATGTGGCCCTTGTGGCTGAAGGGATCAGGGGGTATGGAGAGAAGGCAGGTACAGGATACTGAGTTGGATGATCAGCCATGATCATATTGAATGGCGGTGCAGGCTCGAAGGGCCGAATGGCCTGCTCCTGCACCTAATTTCTATGTTTCTATGCAATATCCTCTCTGACAAGCAATGCAACACCTCCACCTCTGGTCCCTCCAATTCTATCACACCTGAAGCAACGAAATCCTGGAATATTTAGTTTCCAATCACAGCGTCCTGCAACCATGTTTCACTGATTGCCACAACATCATATTTCCAGGTGTGAATCCAGGTTCTAAGTTCATCCACCTTTCTTACAATGCTCCTAGCATTAAAATATGCACATTTTAGAAACCCACCATCCCTTATTCTCTGTCTATTATCTTTTTCCTCTTTCTCGCCTACATTTTGGGTCCGAGTGCTTCCCTTCTCTGCCTCTTGCCCCACACCCTGGCCCCTAGCCCCCTCTACCCGAGTCCCTCCCCCCACTAGCCTTTCTAGTTTAAAGTCTCCCCAGTAGCCTTTGCAAATTTTAGCTGGCACTGTCTGTGTATTCTCATAACTGTTCTTATTTAAGTATATAATATCCCGTAGCCTGATAGTAGCTATGTTGTGGAAAATTGAACAAGGTCCAAAAAAACCCTGGTACTCCATCAGTCATTTTTTATCAGGTAGTGTAGAAAAACTGGCACTGCATATCTGTAACATTACCTAGAACACACATACTTTTAAAACTAAGTCTATCCCTATGGATGGAGGTACCTGCAGTAGTGTACATAGCACATCCTGGGTGTGGTGTGTGTAAAGGGAAGTTCAACTCCCCACTGGGAATCTCCATTGGGGACAACTTCTCTAACGTAATTTGGAAGCTCAAGAGTACAGTAGCACAGCAGGGTTACTGCTCACAGCGCCAGAGACCCAGGTTCGATCCTGACTATGGGTGCTTTCTGTACAGTTTGTATGCTCTCTCTGTGACTGCGTGGGTTTTCTCTGGGTGCTCCGGTGTCCTCCTACATTCCGAAGGCGTGCGGGTTTGTTGGTTAATTGGTTTCCGTTGGACGCGAAACTGGGATAACATAGAACAAGTGAACAGGTGGTCGTCGGTCAGCCCGGATTCACGGGGCCGAAGGGCCCATTTCTACGCTGCATCTCTAAAGCTAAACATAGAACAGCAGAGAGCAGGAACCAAACATGATGCCTAGCTGAACTAACCTCATCTACCTGCACATGATCCATATCCCTCTATTCCCTGCATTTCCATGTGCCCATCCAGCAGTCTCTGAAATGCCACTATTGTATCTGCTTCCACCACCACCCCTGGCAATGTGTTCCAGGCCCCAACCTCTAAAAAATAATAATTTTTTCAGGCAGGATTGTCAGAAAGTTTGCTGACCCACAAAAAAAAGCTATTCATAAATCAATATGTGGAGATAGTAGTTCAAAACACAAGTACTTCAAGAGTTTCCTGATCAGTAGCTGTTCCCAGTTTTGGAGGTGCGCCGTGGGTTTAATGCGCGTTTACTGCGCGTCCTATGCGATGAAGATTTCATGTTTGATGTACTCAATTAGCATCATTTGAGATTTTTATTGTAGATGTGGAAATAGGAAGGCAGGCAGATAAAGTCTAGTTGAGATTTTTGCTTTTTGAGATTGAGATTACTTACTTACTGTATGAGATACTTTATACACTGAACTGAAATAAGGTAGGAAGCATTTGTAACCGAGTGTGGCACTGCAGCTTGCACAGTGCACGAGTACAGAGCAAAGACAGTTTGCTGTCTTAAACTCTTTACCAGTGGCAAAGATGGGGAACCAGGCGTTCGCGTTTCCAGTGCATGGGTGTTGGGGATCACCTCCGGTGCGCCATGGTGTGATGGAAACCCCCCTCCAGTGCAATGGTGTGATTCCCCCTCCCCTCCAGGATGGTGTGATGGATCCCCGTGCCCTCCACCCCCTCCAGTGCATGGTGTGATGGATCCTCACCTCCAGTGCATGGTGTGAGGGACCCCCACACTCCAGTGATCACCCCCAAGTTGAGAGGTCATGGTGATAGTTGATGTCATTGAGGGGGGGGGGATGGTGTGCACGCAATCGGTTATCGCGGCGCAGCTGTATGAGGTAGCTCGGCACAGATAATTTGCAAGGACTTTCATGACCGCTCACCAGGCACACATGTATGCTCATCAAACGACTGGCACAGTGCATGGTGTGATGATTAGAAGACTAGGGACTAGTAAGAACCACGTAGTCCGGGTTTTTTAACGAATGCAAGGGAGACAATTTGTGGTGAGTAAATGAGGATAGGAGATTGTTGGTGATATGGCAGGTAGGGATTTTAAATTCTGTTAGTTAACACCCGCCGAGTCAGTTTTACCTCTGTCTTGCAGGATGAAGTTGCCAAGAATAGTCACTTGCTCAGTAAACAAGAAGGGCTCTTCCAGTCCCAATCAGCGATGAGGCTGGAGGAACAGATGATGGTCTGGGAATGTAAAGGGTAAAGGTGTGACAGGGGATACCTTCCCTGGTTGAATAGCTGCATGTTATTTATTTGCATCATGTTGGTGCTGCAGGCACGGAACGTTTACTGCTTGGGAAAGCGGTGGTGAAGTGTGCTGGCAGCTCAATTTCCTTCAGTTGCATCCTCCATTGCACTGCATGTTCCATCAGTGCCCGTGTCGAGGTCCAGCCAGGACCCTCCACTCACCAGTACAGTCTCTTTACTTTAGAGTAAAGAGATCCATTCTCACTGGCCCCCTCTCCACACAGGAACCTGTCGTACACCTCATTAGGCTATTAAACACTACAGCCTCAAATAAGCTCTGAACTAGTGTATATGTGAGTGCGTGTATACAGGTATGTACACCCATTCAACTTTTTTTCTCCTTTATTTGACATGAGAATTAAGGGACAGAGGTTTAGGGGTAACGTGAGGGGGAACTTCTTTACTCAGAGGGTGGTGGCTGTGTGGAATCAGCTTCCAGCAGAAGTGGTGGAGGCAGGATCGATTTTAACATTTAAGAGTAAAGTGGATAGGTATATGGACGTGAAGGGAATGGAGGAGTATGGTCTGAGTGCAGGTAGATGGGGCTAGGGGAAAACAAATGGTCGGCACGGACTGGAAGGGCCGAGAGGGCCTGTTTCCGTGCTGTAATTGTTATATGGTTATATGGTTATTATATTATTTACAGCTGACTATGTTTACATATTGTGTTGTGCTGCAGCAAGTAAAAATTTCATTGTTCTATCTGGGACATATCACAATAAAATATTCTTGATTCTTGCCCGGAATCCCCACCCCTTCCCCGTAATCCCCAACTGATGTGTAAGAGTCCACGCCTTCAGCAATGGATACAGTAGATGAGGTTGGAGGAGGTGCAAGTGAACCTCAGCCTAACCTGAATGGGCTGTCGGGGTCCCTGGATGGATGTGAGGGGGGAGGTAAAGGGACAGGTGTTGCATCTTCTGCGGTTGCAGGGAAAGGTACCTGGGGAGGGGGTGGTTTGGGTGGGAAGGGATGAGTTGACCAGGGAGTTGTGGAGGGAACGGTCTCAGCAAAAGGCGGAAAGGGGTGGAGATGGGAAGATGTGACTAGTGGTGGGATCCCATTGGCGGTGGGGAAAATGTCAGAGGCTTGTGTGTCATATGCGACGGTGAGGAGGACATGACGTGATGGCTATTTGTCCGTTGGCTCCATGTCCCCCCCTGTGATTCACATTCTGTGATCACACTGTGGTTTTCAACATGATGAATCCTCCCATCCCCCCCCGTTTCAGAGTTGCAAAGGGACCATTCCCCCAGGATGCTCCCGTTCCCACCCACCTCCTTCTCATGGCAGCCTCCTGCAACTTGCAGCAGGTGCCACACCAGCTTGCCCACCTTCACCATTCCCGTCATCATCACAATCCCACACGCTCTGTCTACATGAATCACATTGTACAACATATTTAGAATCTGCTACTCTAGGTTAGCAGATTGATTGATTAGGTTATTGCAGGACTCCTCCGTTCAGGGCACAAGGATAAAGTAATTACTTCTCCTTCACAATCAAATTCCCACTCCTTGTTCCATTGAAGCTCAATGTAACCTCAAGCAACTCACCTCCCAGTCTGAACATTGCACCTTGCCTGGATTGCAGAACCTCCTTGTGGGAGAGATCAGACAGGCTGGGCTTCTTTCCCTTGAGGGAAGGAGGCTGAGAGGTGAGCGGTTCAGAAAATTATCACGGGTATTGAAAAGAGAAATTTTTCTCAAGGTGGGGCTATCAAAAACAAGAAACGTCGATTTAAGGTGAGATGAAGGAGATTGAAAGTAGATCTAAAGGGCAAGTTTGTTATTATTCAGGGAGTGGTTAATATCTGAAGCTCACTGCCACAGGAGGTGGTGGAATGAAATACAAGCACTATGTTTAGGCAGGCGGTGGAAGAGGCAAGACATAGAAGGGTTGAATTCCAATGTGGGAAATTGGATTTAGTGCTGTTAAGCAAAGATGTGATGGGCTGACAGGCCTGTTTCCTTGCTGAATGCCTCTGAGTCTATTTCTGTAGTAGGGCTTCAGAACTAATGTAAAATTCAAGTTACAGGTAATCAGGTAACCCCAAGCAACAAGTAAGTCATGTTGTCCTTTCCGTGTTGTCTTTCCCGCTGGTGGATAGCACGCAACAAAAGGCTGTACCACGGTAAACCCGGCTGTACTGAACAGTGTGCTATCTTACATTTGAGCTTTCTTTGGAGTTTTCGAATATTCAACATCTCCCATTTACACTCTCACCAACTTTCACCGGGCACCTCCACTATGTTTAACCTTCAGTTTCGTTATTGCCTATTCCTCCTACAATTTCGAAGGGTCTACAGTCTGATCTCTTAGCTCCTTATGCTGCTGCACCCGCTGAGTTTCTCCAGCTTTTTGTGTAACCCTCTACAATTTAAGCCTGCTTTATTTCTAACTATTCACCGTTCAGTTGAGAACGTTGGAAGAGGAGCAGGTGTGTGCCTTTAGGCCTGGGACCAGCTGTGCCATCTAATAAGACACAGTTCTCCACCTCAACATTTGCTATTCTCCCCGTCCCCCCTCCCATCCCCAGCATACTGCATTTCTTGATTCCTCTGACATGTGGAAATGAATCTGTTTCATGCTGGAACCAGCGTCTGGAGAATTCCAAATATTTCCCACTCTGAATGAAGACATATTACCTCACTTCAGTCCTGAATGGCCTGCACTTTATTTTAATGCTGTCTCCCATGTTCTGGACTCCTTGGAGTAAACACCCTCTTTCATCCATGGTCATAGTCAGACAGTGAGGAAACAGGCCCTTCGGCACAACTTGCCCATACTGGCCAACATGCTCCATATATGTTAGTCCCACCTGCTTGCATTTGGCCCATATCCTTCAAAACCTTGCCTTTCCATGCACCTGTCTAGATGCCTTTTAACTGCTGAGATAGTACTTGCCTCAACTACCTCCTCTGACATACTCTTCCATACACCCACCACCATTTATGTAAAATGAGTTTGCCCCTCAGGTTCCTATTAAATCTTTCCTCCCTCTGGTTCTTGATTCCCCTACTCTGGGGGTAAAAGACTCTGAGTATTTACCCTATCTATTCCCCTCATTGTTTTATATATGAGATCATCCCTCTTCTTCCTGCACTCCAAGGAATAAAGTCCTAGCCTCCCTGTAGCTCAGGTCCTCAAATCCTTGCAACATTGTCCTAAATCATCTCTGCACTCTTCCCATCTTAACCATATAACCATATAACCATATAACAATTACAGCACGGAAACAGGCCCTCTCGGCCCTTCCAGTCCGTGCCGACCATTTGTTTTCCCCTAGTCCCATCTACCTGCACTCAGACCATACCCCTCCATTCCCTTCACGTCCATATGCCTATCCACTTTAGTCTTAAATGTTAAAATCGATCCTGCCTCCACTTCTGCTGGAAGCTCATTCCACACAGCCACCACCCTCTGAGTAAAGAAGTTCCCCCTCACGTTACCCGAAACTTCTGTCCCTTAATTCTCATGTCATGCCCTTAATGGGATCCTTAATGGCATCCTTCCTGTAACAGGGTGACCAAAACCAAACACAATACTCCAAATGTGGCCTCACCAATGTCTTGTGACACTAAATGGTCACAAAACCAGCGCATTTCCTCCATACTTGGATCTGTGGCAATGACATTAAATTGAATTGAATTGAGAATGGTCACTTCTCTCTCTTTTAAACTCTGAGAACAGAGGCAGACTGAATGTACCTGGTTGGCCTAAATCTGCAGTCCCAGGAACTGGTCGGGTGAATCTCCACAGCACTCCCTCTGTGGCCAGTGTAGCCTTGTGTAGGTAAAGGGGCCAAAGTTGTGCACAGTATTCCATGGTCTCACCGAGGCCTGTTGAGGTTAGTGAGGCAGCTTTATTCCTACTGAACATCGCTCATACTAAAGAGCAACTTTCCTTGTTTCAGTCTCGGTTTAATTTAGTGTCCCGTGTATACCGGGGTACAGTGAGAAGCTTTTGTTGCTGTGCTAACCAGTCAGCGGAATGACAATACATCATTATAATCGAGCCGTTTACAGCGTACACGAGAAGGGAATGATGTTTAGTGCAACTCGTAAAGCCAGTAAAGTCCAATCAAAGATAGTCTGAGGGTCCCCGATGAGGTAGATAGTAGTTCAGGACAGCTCTCTAGTTGTGGTAGGATGGTTCGGATAACAGCTGGGAAAAAATTGTCCCTGAATCTGGAGGTGTGCGTTTTTGCCTGATGGGAGAGGGGAGAAGAGGGAGTAGCCAGGGTGTGACGTCCTTGATTATGCTGCTGGCCTTGTCGAGGCAGCATGAGGTACAAAATGGAGTCAATGGAAGGGAGTGTGTAGGAAGGAACTGCAGATGCTGGAGTAGACACAAAAAGCTGGAGTAACTCAGCGGGTGAGGCAGCATCTATGGAGCAAAGGAAATAGGCGACGTTTCGGGTCAAGACCATTTTCTTCAGAATGCTGAGTTTCTCCAGCATTTTTGTCTACCTTCGATTTTCCATTATCTGCTGTTCCTTCTTAAACTTACATTGCACAGATGTCCTTCTGCTGTGTTGCTGCCACTTACACAGCCTGCCTGTGTCCACTCGAACCCTGGGACATTCCTGTTGTTGGTGGTCTTCAGCATGAAGCATGAAGTCTGTCTGTCCCCCACCCCCCACTCACACTGCCTGACCTGCCCACCTCTTCATCCACCATTATTTACTTTGCTTTCAGGTTTACAGCAGCTACAGTATCATCAGTTTGGATGATTTTCATATTATTTTGGTAAATTCTGTGTTTCTTCTGCATTTCGGGGTCCTCACAATAATCCCCCTACACTTCACGCTGCCTGGGCAAGGCCAGCAGCATAATCAAGGACCAGTCTCACCCCAGTCACTCCCTCTTCTTCCCTCTCCCATCAGGCAAGAGGTACAGAAGTGTGAAAACAACACACCTCCAGATTCAGGGACAGTTCCTTCCCAGCTGTTATTAGGCAACTGAACCATCCTATCACCAGCTAGAGAGTGGTCCTGACCTCCCATCTACCTCTTGAACTATCTTTAATCAGACTTTACTGGACTTTATCTTGTATTACATATTATTCTCTTTACCCTGTACCTGCACACAGTGGACTGGTTGTTTGTAATCAGGTATGGTCTTTTCACCAACTGGATAGCTTACAAAAGCCTTTCACTGAACTGCGGTACACATGATAATAATAATAATAATAATAATAATAACAAACTAAACTTTCCCTATTATTTTGATTGTTATTTAACTTCTCCCATATTTCATCAGAACACCTACTACGCCCCTCTCATCCCCATATTAACTGTATCTTAAAACATGCTCTATATCTCCCTGTTCCCATTCCTCCTTTCCAGAGATGTTGCCTGTCCCGCTGAGTTACTCCAGCATTTTGTGTCTACCTTCGATTTAAACCATCATCTGCAGTTCTTTCCTACCCGCTCTATATCTTCCTGCTTCTGTTCACATGATTGCCCTGAGACATTAGAAGACATTGGTGAGGCTGTATTTGGAGTATTATGTTCAGTTTTGGTCACCTGCTATAGGAAGGCTGTTATAAGGCCATAAGACACAGGATCAGAATTAGGGCATTTAGCCCATTTAGTCTACTCTGTCATTCAATCATGGCTGATCTATTTTCCCCGACGGTGATCTAACCATTTAGTCCCTCACAACGCCATTCTCCTGCTTCTCCCCATACCCTTTGACACCTCTCCTAATCAAGAGCTCATACTTAAAAGTACCCAGTGACCTGGCCTCCACTGCCATCTGTGGCAATAAATTCCACTGGTTCACCACCCTCCAACTGAATAAACTTCTCCTCATCTTCATTTTCAAGGTGTAAACTTTTATTCTGAGGCTGTGCCCTCTGGTTCTAGACCCTCCCATGACTAGAAACAGCCACATCCATACCCAGGCCTTTCACTATTCGGTAAGTTTCAATGAGGTCCTCCCTCGTCCTTCAAAACTCCAGCGAGTACAGGCTCAATGCCGTCATCGTACGTTAACCCACTCATTCCTGGGATCATTCTCATAAACCTCCTCTGGACCCTCTCCAATGCCAGCGCATCCTTCCTCAGATATGGGGCCCAAAACAACTCACAATATTCCAAATGTGGCCTCACCAGCACCTTATAAAGCCTCAGCATTACATCCTTGATTATCTATTCTAGTCCTCTCATAATAAATGCTAGCATTGCATTTGCCTTCCTTACTACCGACTCGATCTGCAAATTATCCTTTTGGGAATCCTGCACCAGCATTCTCAGATCTCTTTGCACCTCTAATTTCTGGATTCTCTCCCACTTTAGTAAATAGCCTGCGCCTTTATTCCTGCTATCAAACTGCATGACTGTACACTTTGCTAGCCTGCATTCCATCTGCCACTTCGTTGCCCACTCTCCCAATCTGTCCAAGTCCCAAGTCATTAAAGCTGGAAAGGGTGCGGAGAAGATTTACGAGGATGTTGCCAGGACTCGGCCTGAGTTACAGGGAGAGGTTGGGGAGGCTAGGACTTTATTCCATGGAGTGCAGGGGGTTGAGGGGTGTCAGGGGTTATGGGGAGCCTGAAAAAGGCAGGAGAACAGCACGGCTTCAAACTCGCGAAGCCCGGTTTTCGAGTGAGGGGGGGAGAGGGAGCGGTGTAGTAGAGGGGGGGGAGAGGAGAGGCACAACAACCGGGGGGGAGAGTAGGGCAGCCGGGGGGGAGAGGAGAGGCACGGGGGGAGAGGAGAGGACGTAGGTGGAGAGGAGAGGCACCGGGGGGAGAGGAGAGGGCAGGGGGGCCGAGGAGTGGGAGAGAGAGGCACCGGGGGGGAGAGGAGAGGCACCGGGGGTTGGAGAGGAGGTGGGGCAAAACCCGGGGGGAGAGGAGAACCCAGATAGGAAAGTCACCGGGGGAGAGGAGGAGCACCGGGGGGAGAGGGGGAGCAAAACCGGGGGGTGAGGAGGGGCACGCAACGGGGGGAGCGGGTTAACTGCCTGCCTCTGGCCCTGCGGTGAGGATCCCCCTGACCCCCCCCTCCCCTCCCCGGGAATGCGGGGCAAACCCCCGGCTTAACTCCCAGCGTGTGTTCGGGGCGACTGCTCTGCCCGGCCACCGGTGCCTCTCCTCTCCCCCCGGTGCCTCCTCTCCCCTCCGGTGCCCGGCTCTGCCGGCCCACGGCAGGAGGCAAGAAGAGGGCAGAGGACGGCGCAGCCCTAACCCCTAACCCACCCCCTTCCCCTCTCTCCCCCCTCCCCACCCACCACCCGGCACTCCCCCCCCCCTCCCACCTCCCCCTCCCCTGCCACCACCGTGAACCCACACCCGTACCCCGCTCTCCCTCCACCACCGGCACCCCCTGACTACCGCCCCCCACACCCCCACTCACTCATCACCGGCTCCTCCCCCTCCTTCCGCTGCCGGCTCCACGCAGATTCTCCGCAAGGTCACAGCAGTCACACAGCGCATCTCACTCCCTGCCTCTCCATCAGCATCTTCCCCACCGACCGAACAAGCGACCAAGCCCCGCAATCCGCCCTGCCCCGCACCCCTCACCACTCCCCGGCCCCGGTACACCACTCCCCGGCCCCGGTACACCACTCCCCGGTACACCACTCCCCGGTACACCACTCCCCGGCCCCGGTACACCACTCCCCGGCCCCGGTACACCACTCCCCGGCCCCGGTACACCACTCCCCGGCCCCGGTACACCACTCCCCGGCCCCGGTACACCACTCCCCGGCCCCGGTACACCACTCCCCGGCCCCGGTACACCACTCCCCGGCCCCGGTGCTGCTGGAGCCCTTGTCCCTCTAACATCCCTCGTTCTCGCTTCAGTACACACTTGGTCGGGTCGCTACATTGTGCCCGCACTCCCGACCATGCGGATAAAGAGTGCTTTTACACATCTATACTGTAGACACTGGCCGGCCTGTGTGTGTGTCCTTGCGAGTATGTGGCACAGTGAGTGTGTATGTGTGTGCCTATGTGAGCGTGACACTGTCATTGTGTGTGTGTGTGTGACACTGAGCGTGTGTATGAGAATGTGTGTGTGTGTCACTGTGTGAGCTCGTGTTACTGTGTGTGTGAATATGTATGTCCTTGCGAGCCAGTGCGTGTGTGAGTGTGACTGTGCCCCCGTGAGTGTATGTTACTGTGTGTGTGGCCCCGTGATTGTGTGTGCCCCGTGAGTATGTGTTTGTGTGCGTGTCCCAGTGTGTGAGTGTGTGTTACTGTGTGTGTGTGTGAGCCCCCGTGATTGTGTGTGTGTTTGTGGCCGTGAGTGTGTGTTACTGTGTGTGCCGCCATGAGTGTGTGTGTGTGAGTGTGTGTTACTGTGTGTGTGCCCCCGTGACTGTGTGTTACTATGTGTGTGCTCCGGTGAGTGAGTGTGTGAGCTTGTGTTACTGTGTGTGTGTGTTACTGTGTGTGTGTGAGTGAGTGAGTGTGTGAGTGTGTATGGGGCGGGCTGCGGGGGGAGTTGCGGAGTGTGGACATGTGCCGATTGGCGCAGGGGGAGGGAAGGGGGTGTGGAGCTATTTTTGGTGTGTGTGTGTGCGGAGCGGAGATGTGCTAGTGTTGCCGCGACACGGGCCGTGCGGAGCCGGAGCAGGAGCAGGAGCAGGAGCCGACCCCGACCCCCTCACACACTCTCCCACAGCCCGCCAGCGGCAGGTAGGAGCGGGCATCTGGCGCCGCCGCCGCCGCCGGCACTCTTGCCCGAGTAGTTATTTAAACTTGGTGTGTGTTGTTGGCTGACTGCTCGGAGTTTGCCGTCACTGAAGCGTGTGGCGGGCGGCTCACGGTGCAGGGACGGGCGCTGCGAGGTCAGGGACAGCGACAGAGGGCAAGGTGACAAACGCACTCCTCCCGCATCGTCCCCGTCCCCGTCCCCGTCCCCGCCGCAGCCGCGTGTCCTGCCCCGGTACCGGGAGCGCCGCTGCTGCCGCTGCCGCCGGGGGCAGAGGGCGAGAGGACACGCAGCTCCCGGGACACAGGGAGAGTGAGGGAGGCGCCCCCTCCCCTCCCCTCCCCTCCCACTGTGACCTTGGATTGTGCGGAGCCGGGGAAACGATGCTTGAAGGGCACGGGGTCTGTAGCCGCGCTCACTGCACGATGCGCTCGCTGCCCTTGTACTCACATTGACGGCGGGATGGGAGTCAAGGGGGGGGGGGGGGGGGTGGGAGTATGGGAGAGGGCAGTAAAGGGAGAGAGAGGCGGGGGCGGCGGGTGGGTGTATGGGAGAGGGCAGTAAAGGGAGAGATGAGAGAGTGGCGGCCGGGGGGGGGGGTAGGGGAGAGGGCAGTAAAAGAGAGAGAGAGAGATGCGGGCGGGTTGGGGTGGGTGGGAGTAGGGGAGAGGGCAGTAAAGGGAGAGAGAGGCGGGGGGGCGGTGGGAGTAGGGGAGAGGGCAGTAAAGGGAGAGAGAGATGCGGGCGGGGGGGTGGGAGAGGGGGAGTATAGGAGGAGAGAGCAAGGTACATGGGACTCGGGGCGGGGGGGGGCGGGGGAGCACGGGGGAGTGGGACAGGTCGGGCCCAAGACCCGCAGGTGTACACACCAGTGGCAAGGTTGGCACGGGCGCGTTCATTCATGGGCCGGCCGGCCGGCGGCTGTCGGATGCGGCTGTGATTTGGCACAGACTGCTGATGGACCGCAGCTCCCACGCTCCAGCAACCGGGGGGAGGGAGGGAGGGGGGGGGGGAGCGGTCGCTCTCCCTCTCTCACCCTCTCCCCCGCCCCCGGGGGGACATGTGTGGTCCGGTCGCGGCATGCGTGGTCCGGTAGGACACACACTCGGGTCGTGGCCAGCTCCGTGAAGATGCAGTGCACCATTCATCCTCGCTGTACAGGCAGGCGGGCAGACAGAGCAACGTACCAGCACAACTCGCTGTATGAGAAGCAGGGAGCCCGAACCTGTCCCGGGACAGAGAGACCCTGGCCACTCCTACACACCGTGTAGCCCACTCTCCCGGGACAGAGAGACCCTGGCCACTCCTACACACCGTGTAGCCCACTCTCCCCGGAGAGAGAGACCCTGGCCACTCCTACACACCGTGCTAGCCCACTCTCCCGGGACAGAGAGACCCTGGCCACTCCCACACACCGTGTAGCCCACTCTCCCGGGACAGAGAGACCCTGGCCACTCCTGCACACCGTGCTAGCCCACTCTCCCCGGAGAGAGGGAACATCTTGGCCACTCCCCGGACAAGCAGAAGTCCCACAGATGCCACGAGGCAGAGTCTTTATCATTCTCGCACTTGCAGGGGATTATTACACATGAAACTGAGAGATAATTCATGCATTCCCATAAACTCCACAGAGAATTCCTGCACACTGGGGAGAATTCCCAAAACCACAGGAAATTCCCACACAGTCCGGAGAAAATCCCACCCACTCCCTAGAAAATTCCCAGCCACTCTGCAGAGAATTCACACACACCCCACAGATAATTCCCATATACTCCGGAGAAAATCCCAACGACTCCATGGAGAATTCCCACACTCTCCAGGGGACAATTTTCTCGTCATGCCATCCCTGTCACATGGCAGTCGTTGATTTTACCCCACCGTGACATCCCGCTCTTGGCTCCATGGACATCACATTCAGCCCCGCCCTGTCACCCCAGGGTGCGCCACCCACCTCCCTCCCGCCCTGTCACCCCAGGGTGCGCCACCTCCCGCCCTGTCACCCCAGGGTGCGCCACCTCCCGCCCTGTCACCCCAGGGTGCGGCACCACCCACCCTGTCACCCCAGGGTGCGCCACGTCCCACCCTGTCACCCCAGGGTGCAGCACCTCCCCCCCTGTCACCCCAGGGTGCGCCACCTCCCGCCCTGTCACCCCAGGGTGCGCCACCTCCCGCCCTATCGCCCCAGGGTGCGCCACCTCCCGCCCTGTCGCCCCAGGGTGCGCCACCTCCCGCCCTGTCACCCCAGGGTGCGCCACCTCCCGCCCTGTCACCCCAGGGTGCGCCACCTCCCGCCCTGTCACCGCAGGGTGCGCCACCCACCTCCCTCCCGCCCTGTCACCCCAGGGTGCGCCACCTCCCGCCCTGTCACCCCGGGCTGGGTGCAGAGGGAAGAGCGAGCCGTAACCCCGGGTGATCCACATGAGCTGAGCTGAGCTGGCGTGTCGACCTGCGGGTTTCTCATTCCTCACCGCATGGCCTATCTTTCCGCAGTCTCCTCCACACCGCCGGCAACATGACGCCTTGCTCAACTCACCTTGTGGCACTTGGTGAATTCTCGTCACACGGTTAAACGCTTCTCTTTCAGTCGCCGCGTCTCAAACTTCCCAATTCCTTTCTCCCTCACTTTACCTGCCGAGGGTCTCCGGTTCTCACGGTTCCCAGACACTGAAGAAGGGTCCCGGGCCGAAGTCACCTGTCTCCACAGATGCTGCCTGACCCGCTGAGTTACTCCAGCACTGTGTCCATGTTCTCCACAGATGCTGCCTGACCCGCTGAGTTACTCCAGCACTCTGTGTCCATGTTCTCCACAGATGCTGCCTGACCCGCTGAGTTACTCCAGCACTGTGTCCATGTTCTCCACAGATGCTGCCTGACCCGCTGAGTTACTCCAGCACTCTGTGTCCATTGTTCCCCCACAGATGCTGCCTGACCCGCTGAGTTACTCCAGCACTCTGTGTCCATGTTCTCCACAGATGCTGCCTGACCCGCTGAGTTACTCCAGCACTCTGTGTCCATGTTCCCTGTCCATGGTGCTGCTTGGCCGCGGGTAGCTGCTGTCTGTGGCAGACACACAGCAGGGACGGACGGTGCAGTGGCGGCGTTGTGTGAGCGACGGGCTGTTGTCACCACAGACTGGGTCCGGACCAGCCGTCACCCCCGGGGCCCAGGTCCACCCCCCCCCCTCCCCCGTCACATGGAAGCGCATGAAACTGCCCCACAGGGGCTGCTATCTGGAACAAAACACAAAGTGCTGGAGGAACTCATTGGGTCAGGCAGCGTCTGTGGTGGCGTTTTGGGTCGGGGCCCTTCAGTCTGATACCCCCCCCCCCCCCCCATCCTCCTTCACCTACATCCACCTATCACTCGCCAGGCTTTGACCCCCCACATCTCTTTTCCAGCCTCCCATTACTCCATCAGTCTGGGGAAGGGTCCCGACCCGAAACGTCGCCTGCCCATTCCATCCACAAATGCTGCCCGAGTCACTCAGTTCCTCCAGCACTTTGTGCTTTGCTGAATTGTCCTGCATCTGCAGTTCCTTGTCGCCCCGCCCTGGTGAAGGTGACTGAATGGGGATTTTAAACCGCAACACAAAGTGCTGGAGCAACTCGGCACGTGTGCGGCTCTCTGTGGTAAAACAGTTCTCCAGTTGCTCGTGTCTGCGCGTTAAAGAGCGTCAACTTCACACCCGCGAGTACACAATGAAGCCCAAGGGGCGATACACCGCTTTAGAGGGTCGTGGGCAAAGACAGGCAGGTGGGACTAGTGTAGCTGGGACAGTGTGGGCAAGTTGGGCCGAAGGGCCTGTTTCTACACTGTATCACTCTGTGACTCTATACGGCCTCTCGCCGGGAAGTTCTGCGCAGCCTTTCCCGTTGTAGCAGTTGTTACTGGAGGGGGTGGGGGTGGAGGAGGGGTATGGAGGTGGGAGGGAGGGAGGGGGAGGCTGGGATGGATGGAGGGGGAGGGTGGGGGGGGGATGGGGAGGGTGGGATGGATGGATGGAGGGTGAGGGAGGGCGGTCGGGGGGGAGATGTCCTGGGGTGGAGTGTCCAGGAGAGCGGAGCCGGGATATTGAGGAGCTGGCGTGCCCGCACTGTTGTGGGGCCGGCAGTGAGCAGGTCGTTATTCCGGGTGCAGCGCTGGACATTGCGCTGCCTTGTGCCAACCGCAGAGGAGGCGAAGCCCTGTTTCAGGGAGGGCTGGGCGGGTAAAGGTGCGGGAATTAAAGGGCGCACATCCCGGCGTCAGGATCCGGCAGGGGAGGGCAGGGGAGGCAAGGTCAGGCAGAGAGAGGGCAGGTGCCGGCGACGCTGCGGCAGGAGAGGCGTCCAAACGTCGGCGTTGAAGAGGAGTAACAGCGGAGAGGGCGGACAGGCCGCTGCCGGCCGGGGTGTTGCCAGGGTTGGAGATAGTAGATGATGATGAGGATTGGACAGGCTGGAGGCTGAGGGCTGGGCTAAAACAGTGCGATAGACACAGCATTTTGGAGTAACTGAGTGGGACCGGCAGTATCTCTGGAGAGAAGGAATGGGTGACGTTTCGGGTCGAGACCCTTCTTCAGATGGGTGACACGAAATGTCACCCATTCCTTCTCTCCAGAGAGGCTGCCTGTCCCGCTGAGTTACTCCAACATTTTGTGTCTATCTTCGAATTATACCAGCGTCTGCAGTTCCTTCCTACACATAAAGTCGTTGGTCACAGATTTTGATAGATAGACAGGTGGGGAGAGAGGGGTGTAGAGTGGGGAGGGGAGGTGGTAGAGGGAGGAGAGAAGAGGAGGCGGAGAGGAGGAGGGGGAGCTGGAGTGGCCGTAGAGGTGAGGGGATAGAGGGGGGGGAGGGAGAGGGGGGTAGAGGTGGGGGGGGGGAGAGAGAGGGGGGTAGGAGAGAGGGGAGGGGAGTGGTGAGAAGAGGAGGGGAGAGGTGGAGGGGAACCGAGCGAGTGAGTGGGCTGAGAAAAGCGGGGGGGAGAGAGAGAACAGGGCCTGACTATCTGGAAACCTGGAGCGGGGGTGAGGAGATTTTCGGTGACCTCGGGATCTGCAGAACTTGCTCGTTCTTTCTGCGCCTTTTGAAGAACGGGGAGGAGGGGTGGTGACGTAACTCGCGGAAAACAGTGCGCCTGCGCGTTAACAGCAGCTGCTTTAATCCAGAGCTAGGGGTGGGCTGGCAGCTCAGTCACTCAGGCCTGGTGGGCTGGTAGCTCAGAAATTGCCAGAAATTCTGCCCAGGCTAGAGACTGTGAAAGAGAAGGGACAGAGGGTGGAGAATCAATTTTAGACATTTTTTAATATTTTTCTGCAGATCACAGCAATGATGGATGAAAGTCTATCCTGGCCTGGATCTCACAGGGAGCAAATGAAGGAAGGGAGAAAAATACTGGGGTGAGGTTTAATACTTGCAGGGGGAATACTTACTGATGGGCCAAAGGGACTCCTGGGCTAGTACATCCCTGATGGGTCAAAAGGGCTCTTTGAAAAAAATCTGAGTGAAATCTCAGTGAAGCACTTTTTCTGGACTTTTCCTGGCTTGGCACGGGTTTTTTGGGCCAAAATGCTCCTCCTGGGCTAATATGGGCATTTTGGGCAAAAGGGACTGGTTTCTCGGCTAATGGGGCCTTGTGGGCCGAAATTTGTAGTTCCAGGCAGGCCAAACAACTCATTTCATTTCCAATGGAATTGCAGTTTCAAGCACAGGGCAGGCCCAGGCCAAACAGCTGATTGCATGTTCACGTCATTTACATTGCCATTGCAGTTTCAAGCACAGGGCAGGCCAAACAACTAATTTCATTTTAATTAAGGGCTAACAAATCATTTAATCAAGTACATTCCATACTCAGTGTTCTGTAGTTTCCCAGCTCAGACAGAGAGTCATGACCTCTCCCTCGCCATCTTGCAGACAGACTGAGCCACGCCCACACTTTTGGGTTTTATAGTCCCTCGCCCTCCCACTGGAAGGAGCGTGGCCTTCATGGCGGTGATTAACAGGAGAGAGAATCTCAAGATTTTTTAAACACTAATAAGTCTTTTATTTTTCATCGATGGGAAAAATCCTCGAGGCCTGCGCAGCGGAGGAGGACTCTGAGTAAGATGGCCAAAAAATCACACTCATATGTGGTAGCGTTTTTTCTTAAATCAAAATTAAAGGGCAAACAGGAAGTGGTCAAGATGAGACTTTTAATTATATAGATTTAAACGATATTTGGACAGGTGCATGGATAGGAAAGGTTTAGATGGATATGGGGCAAATGCAGGCAGGTGGACAAGTTGTGCCAAAGGGCCTGACTGTTTCCATGCTGTATGACTCTGTGACTCCATGTAATTCATGTTCTCTGGGCAGCAGCTACTCGTATGTTTAAGAAAGAACATACTGGAATAATCGAAGGTAGGCAAAAAATGCTGGAGAAACTCTACGGGTGAGGCAGCATCTATGGAGAGAAGGAATGGGTGATGTTTCGCGTCGAGGCCCTTCTTCAGACTGATGTCTTGGGGGGGCGGGAAAAAGAAAGGAAGACAGTAGGACCTGTGGGAGAACTGGGAAGGGGGAGGGGAAGGAGGCCGCGTGGAACTTGGTGGTGAAGTTAATGAAGTCAGTAAGTTCTGCATGGGTGCAGGAGGTAGCACCAATGCAGTTGTCAATGTAGCGGAGGTAGAGTTCGGGGATAGGGCCGCGGTACATACCCTACAAAGAGGCAGGCATGGCTGGGGCCCTTGCGGGTGCCCATAGCTGCGCCATGGATTTGGAGGAAGTGGGAGGAGTTGAATGAGAAATTGTTATGAGTAAGGAGCAGCTCTGCTAGGCGGGGGAGCATGTTAGTAGACGGAAATTGGCTGGTTCTGAGGTCGAAGAAGAAACGGAGATCTTTAAGACCCTCCTGGTGGAGGATGGAGGTGTAGAGTGACTGAACATCCATGGTAAAGATGAGGCAGTGGGGGCCTGGAAAACGGAATTCATGAAGGAGACAAAGAGCGTGTGAGGTGTCTTGGACATAGGTGGCGAGGGACTGGACCAGGGGGGATAGGATGGAGCCCCATCAGCCACCACATACAACATATAATCCTCCGACATTTTCGACACCTCCAACGGAATCGCACCACTGGCCACATCTTCCCATCTCCTCCCCTTTCTGCTTTCCACAGAGACCGTTCCCTCCGTAACTCCCTGGTCAATTCGTCCCTTCCCACCCAGACCACCCCCTCCCCTGGCACTTTCCCTTGCAACCACAGGAAATGCTACACTTGTCGCTTTACCTCCCCCCTCAACTCCATTCAAGGACCCAAGCAGTCTTTCCAGGTGCGGCAGAGGTTCACCTGCACCTCCTCCAACCTCATCTCCGCTGTTCCAGGAGTCAACGTCTCTACATCGGTGAGACCAAGCGTAGGCTTGGCAATCGCTTCGCTGAACACTTCCGTTCAGTCTGTCTTAACCAACCTGATCACCCAGTTGCTCAGCACTTCAACTCCCCCTCCCATTCCGAATCTGACCTTTCTGTCCTAGACCTCCTCCATTGTCAGAATGAGGCCCAGCGCAAATTGGAGGAACAACACCTTATATTTCGCTCAGATAGTTACACCCCAGCAGTATGAACATTGACTTCTCTAATTTTAGATAGCCCTTGCTTTCTCTCTCCATCCCCTTCCGCTTTCCAGTTCTTCCACAGCCTATCGTCTTCGCCTACTTCCTTTCTTACGCCCCCCCCCCCCCCCCGACATAAGTCTGAAGAAGGGTCTCGATCCTAAATGGCGCCCATTCTTTCTCTCCATAGATGCTGCCTCACTCGCTGAGTTTCTCCAGCTACCCATCTATGGTGTTTCACTCAACTCACATTCATTACAGCTTTGGAGATGTTCTCATACCATTAACCTGTTTGAACAGAACAGCATTGGTTTCTAGCAGAGAGAGCAATCTGATGCCAAATGGCACCAATTATGTTGGGCTTCACTTGTGTAGCCTGACATCGGTGGTGGGGAAGATGCTGGAGTCAATCATAAAACATGAAATAGCCACACATTTGGATTGCAGTAGCAGGCATGGATTTACGAAGGGGAAATCATGCTTGACTAATCTTCTGGAATTTTTTGAGGATGCAACTACGGAAATGGACAAGGGAGAGTCAGTGGATGTAGTGTACCTGGACTTTCAGAAAACATTTGATAAGGTCCCACATAGGAGATTAGGGCACATGGTATTGGGGGTAGGGTACTGATCTGGATAGAAAATTGGATGGCAGACAGGAAACAAAGAGTAGGGATCAACGGGTCCCTTTCAGAATGGCAGGCAGTGACTAGTGGGGTACAGCAAGGCTTGGTGCTGGGACCGCAGCTTTTTACAATATATATTAATATACTAGACTAAGTGGGACCCGTTGGGTCCCATGTTCACACGGGAAGGCTGGTCCCTGTGAATAACACTGAACACATGTCTACTTAACTGTGAGTGCGGTTTTGCTGAACTTGCATGTACTTAATGTGGTTTGAAAATGAAAATGTGGTTGGGTTGAAGTAAAAGCACTGCACATGGTTGGTGGGGGGTTGGGTTGAAGGAAAAGCACTGCAAATGGTTGGTGGTCTAAACTTGACAACTTCCTGTTTGCACTGTATATTGATTTTAGATAAAACGCTACCACGTACGGCTGTGATTTTTGGCCATCTTACTTAGCCCCCCTCTGCTCATCAATGAAAAATAAGTGTTATTAGTGTTTAAAAAATGTTGAGAATCTCTCTCCTGTCAATCACGCCATGAAGGCCACACCTTTTCCGGTGGGTGGACGGAGGGATTATAAAACCTGGATGTGTGGGTGTGGCTCAGTCTTTGCATGATGGGGGAGGGAGAGGCCATGACTCTATCTGAGCTGTGAATCAACTGAACACACTGAATGTCTACTGAACTGTGAGTGTGGTGTTTTGTGTGGTTTTACCCTGCTTGAAATGGTATGAAACTGCATTTGAATGTGGTGGCCTTGCACCCTGCTTGAAGTGGTATGAAACAGCACTTGAATTTTGTAGCCTTGCACCTTGCTTGAATTGGTAGGAAACTGCACCTGAATTTGGTGGCTTTGCACCCTGCTTGAAGTGGTAGGAAACTGCACTTGAATTTGGTGGCCTAGCACCCTGCTTGAAATGGTAGGAAAATGGATTTAAATTTGGTGGCCTTGCACCGTGCTTGAAATGGAATTTCAAGGCATAGCCATGAGTCAACTGCCAGCCCACCAGCCGTGAGTGAGGTGCCTGCACATCAGGCTTGAGGGACTGAGCTGCCATCCCAAGAATCCATTTGGCCCACTATGTCCATACTAGCCCTCTGGAGACCAGTCCCTTCAATTCACAACACCCATACCAGCGCTCCAGAAAGCCCCCCCCCCCACCCCCACCCCACTGGCCACCAATATTGGAATTGGTGTAGAGGTGGAATATTGAGAGACGTGACCCTCTCACTTCCCCCATCTTGCAGAGACTGAGGCACAACACTTCCAAGTTTAATAGTCCCTCCCCCTCCCACCAGCAGGGGCAGCAGAGAGAATCTCAACATTTTTAAAACATTAATAACTCTTTTATTTTTAATCTATGGGGAAAATCCTCTTGTCCTGCGCAGTGAAGGGGGACTCTGAGTAAGATGGCCAAAAATCACAGCCGTAAGTGGCAGTGTTTTTTCTAAAATCATGAAAAAGAAAACGGGAGGTGGTCAAGATCAGTGTTTTAGTAATATACGATAGCTCGAAGGGCCGATGGCCCACTCCTGCACCTATTGTCTATTGTCTATTGTAATATTAGATGTAGGGATTACAAGTAACATTAACAAATTTGAAGATGACACAAAGCTGGGTGGCAGTGAGGAGGATGCTATGAGGATGCAGGGTGACTTGAACAGGTTGGGTGAGTGGGCAGATGCATGGCAGATGCAGTTTAATGTGGATAAATGTGAGGTTATCCACTTTGGTGGAAAACACAGGAAGGCAGATTATTATCTAAATGGTATCAAGTTGGGAAAAGGGGAAGTACAACGGGATCTGGGGGTCCTTGTTCATCAGTCAATGAAAGTAAGCATGCAGGTACAGCAGGCAGTGAAGAAAGCAAATGGCATGTTGGCCTTCATAACAAGAGTATAGGAGCAAAGAGATCCTTCTGCTGTTGTTGTAAAGGGCCCTAGTGAGACCACACCTGGAGTATTGTGTGCAATTTTGGTCTCCAAATTTGAGGAAGGACATTCTTGCTATTGAGGGAGTGCAGCATAGGTTTACAAGGTTAATTCCCAGGATGGAGGGACTGTCATATGCTGAGAGAATGGAATGGCTAGGTTTGTACATTCTGGAGTTTAGAAGGATGAGAAGGGATCTTAATGAAACATATAAGATTATTAAGGGTTTGTACATGCTAGAAGCAGGAAACATGTTCCCGATGTCGGGTGAGTCCAGAACCAGGGGCCACAGTTTAAGAATAAGGAGTAAGCCATTTAGAACGGAGATGAGAAAACTGCAATTCCATTGGAAATGAAATGAAATGAGTTTGTGGAATTCTCTGTCTCAGAGGGGGTGGAGGCCGGTTATCTGGATACTTTCAATAGAGAGCTAGAAAGGGCTCTTAAAGATAGCGGAGTCAGGGGATATGGGGAGAAGGCAGGAACGGGGTACTGATTGTAGATGATCAGCCATGATCACATTGAACCTGAATCAAAGGGCTGAATGGCCTACTCCTTCACCTATTGTCTATATTGTGTACAAACCAGTCCTCTTCACTAAACAATGGTGTACTTCCTGCCCAAGAAATGCAGTGAGGAACTGGTTGTGGACAGGTCTGGCCGGGCCTTATCCTCTCAACTTTAGACCGATGTGAGGACACCTCTTTGAAATGGACAGAATCCATTTGAGTTTGTGTAGGAAGGAACTTCAGATGCCGGTTTAAACCGAAGATGGACACAAAAAGATGGAATAACTCAGCGGGTCAGGCAGCATCTCTCGACCTGAAACATCACCTATTTCTTTACTCCAGAGATGCTGCATGACCCGCTGAGTTACTCCAGCACTCTGTGTCCATGTTCTCCACAGATGCTGCCTGACCCGCTGAGTTACTCCAGCACTCTGTGTCCAGTTCACCAGACTGATTCCTGGGATGGCAGGGGAAGGCTGAGTCTCCAGCACTGTGTACCAGATGGGGATGGCAGGACTTCCATATGAAGAAAGACAGGATAGACTCGGCTTGTACTCGCTGGAATTTAGACGATTGAGGGGGGATTTTATAGAGACTTACAAAATTCTTAAGGGTTTTGGACAGGCTAGATGCAGGAAGATTGTTCCCGATGTTGGGGAAGTCCAGAACAAGGGGTCACAGTTTAAGGATAAGGGGGAAGTCTTTTTGGACCGAGATGAGAAAATCATTTTTCATACAGAGAGTGGTGAATCTGTGGAATTCTCTGCCACAGACAGTAGTTGAGGCCAGTTCATTGGCTATATTTAAGAGGAAGTTAGATGTGGCCCTTGTGGCTAAAGGGATCAGGGGGTATGGAGAGAAGGCAGGTACGGGATACTGAGTTGGATGACCAGCCATGATCATATTGAATGGCGGTGCAGGCTCGAAGGGCCGAATGGCCTACTCCTGCACCTATTATCTATGTTTCTATGTTTCTAGATGCTGCCTGATCCGTTGAGTTACTCCAGCACTCTGTGTCCATGTTCTCCACAGATGCTGCCTGACCCGCTGAGTTACTCCAGCACTCTGTGTCTATATTCCGGTTGAGTTTGGTCAGGTTTGATAACCTGGACAAAGGTTATCTAGTGGTTATCCACCTGCGACTGGAATGAGAGAACATGTCTTCATGAAGTTGGTGGTGCATCAGTGGAATTCGGCCAGCTATGCTGGCTCCACCATTGAATAATGCAGAAATCGCCATGTATCAGAGAAATCAAGGGACATGGGGATAGTGCAAGAAGATACTGAGAATCAGCCAGGTTACTGAGGAGTAGCCAAGGTAACTGATCGGCAGAGGAAGCCCAGCACTCTGTGTCCATGTTCTCCACAGATGCTGCCTGACCCGTTGAGTTACTCCAGCACTCTGTGTCCATGTTCTCCAGAGATGTCAATTCTTCCCTCCCCTCCCGTTCTACCCCTTCCCCGGGCACTTTCACTTGCAACCGCAAGAAATGCAACACTTGTCCCTTCACCTCCCCCCTCCACTCCTTTCAGGGACCCAAGCAGTCCTTCCAGGTCCGACAGAGGTTCACCTGCACCTCCTCCAACCTCATCTACTGCATCCGCTGCTCCAGATGCCAGATGATCTATATCGGTGAGACCAAGCGGAGGCTTGGCGATCGTTTCGCCGAACACCTCCGCTCGGTCCGCAAAAACCAACCCGACCTCCCGGTGGCTCAGCACTTCAACTCCCCCTCCCATTCCGCATCCGACCTCTCGGTCCTGGGCCTCCTCCACGGCCAGAGTGAGCAACACCGCAAGTTGAGGAACAGCACCTCATATTCCGCTTGGGGAGTCTGCATCTTTTGGGCTTGAACATTGAATTTTCTCAATTCTGTTAAACCCTTGCTGTCTCCTCCCCTTCCCACCTCTCCCTCAGCCCTCGGCCCTGGCATTCCCTCTATCTCTATTTCCCTCCCCCCCACCCCAGTCGCACCAGCTTCTCATTTTCACACCACAAACAGCTTACAATGGCTTGTTCCCTTTATCATCGATACTTTTTTGCATATCTTTCATTCATTGTTCCTTATCTCTCCACATCACCGTCTATATCTCTTGTTTCCCTGATCCCTGACCAGTCTGAAGAAGGGTCTCGACCCGAAACGTCGCCTATCTCCTTCGCTCCTTAGATGCTGCTGCACCCGCTGAGTTTCTCCAACTTTTTGTGTACCCTCGATTCTCCAGCATCTGCAGTTCCTTCTTTAACACAAGAGACTGAATCCTGCCTTCACTTATTTGTAATATTTATTTACTGCTGGAAGGCAATGAGTAGAGCTCCAATTTCTGAAGCTTAGGATGCCACCTCGCTGTGCTGGGCCCAGGACACGTCATTCCACATGTTATTGCCCAGGAATCTGAAGCTGCTGACTCTCCAGTGTCGACCCACCAATGAAACCTGGCTCATGTCCTCCCCACCTTCTCTTTCTGAAGTCACCCATTAGTTCCTTGGTTTTATTGACGTTGAGCTAGAGGTTGATGATGTGGGCATTCTATCCCTCTCCTGTATGCTCACCAATCACCACATGTGGTTCAGCCAACTACAGCGATGGCACAGTCATACAGCATGGAAACAGGCCCACAACGACCAACATGTCCCATCTACAGTAGTCCCACCTCCCTATTTGTCCCATATCGCCCTATCTGGTTTCTTCAATGTACCTTCCTTTGGCAGCTCGTTCCATACACCAACCACCCTTTGTGTAAAAAAGTTGCCCCACAGGTTCTTATTAAATCTCACCTTATACTTATGTCCTCTTGATTCCCCTACTCTGGGCAGGGCTGTGCGAACAGCATTATGGGCCCAATTCTACAGATTCGCCACCCTTCGACCAAGTAAAGTCCTCCTCATCTCCTTCCTAAAGGAACGTCCTTTAATACTGAGGCTGTGACCTCTGGTCCTCGACTCCCCCACTGGCGGTTGTGATCCCCAACGGTGATGTGACACAAAAAGCTGGATGTAACTCAGCAGGACAGGCAGCATCTCTGGAGAGACGTTTCAGGTTTTCAAGAGAGAGTTAGATTTAGCTCTTAGGGCTAAGGGAAGGGATATGGGGGAAAAGCCAGAACGGGGCACTGATTTTGGATGATCAGCCATGATCACATTGAATGGTGGTGCTGGCTCGAATGGCCGAATGACCTCCTCCTGCATCTATATACTATGACCCTTCTTCAGAGTGTCTATCTTTGGTTTAAACCAGCATCTGCAGTTCCTTCTTACACAGTGAGGTGAGAGGCATGGGGATATGCCATTTTGTGCTTGTTGATCATGGACTTGAGTCGTGGCGTCTGCCTCAGGTAGGATGTAGACTGCAGAGAACTCCCTGGCTTGGCAGCACATTCTATCTCAGTAGGCAGCACTTAGTCCTTAAGCTGCCCCCTTGCATCTTATAGTCTTATAAAAGGTTTTCAGCTTCTCCTTAATCCTACTGACCAAGGTCATCTCATTACCACCCCCCGTAATATTTTAATTGATTTTCCCTCTTGTATAAGCTTGGAAATCTTCAATACCAATATATTCTTCCTTCGTTACCCTGATTAAACCTTCATCCCAATGAGTATCCAAACTCAGGAGGAATGGAATTTCTTGGTGCTAAGAGTTAAATGGTGCCTTTGGCAATCCATGTAATTGTCATTTCTCAGAGTTGATCAGACTGTGTGTATGGGAATGCAGCTAAAAACGTGTCACTCTGTATTTCCACTGGTTTCATCAGCAGCAAACTGTTTTTACAGTGTAATATTTCTCTGTGTGTGGCAGATGGTTCATGATTTTGGTTTGCCAGAAATATATATTATATAACAAATCTAATTTGTACATGAAATTAGGTGTAATGAGTGCAGTTCATTCGTGTGGGCCCCGTTTAGAATGTGGATACTAAATGCTGGAGTAACTCAGCGGGTCAGGCAGCATCTGTGGAGAACATGGACACAGAGTGCTGGAGTAACTCAGCGGGTCAGGCAGCATCTCTGGAGAGAAGGAATAGGTGACTTTCAGGTCGAGACCCTTCTTCAGACTGAGAGTCAGGGGAGAGGGAAACAAGATATATAGACGGTGATGTAGAGAGTTATAGAACAAATGAATGAAAGATGGGCAAAAAGGTAATGATGATAAAGGAAACAGGCCATTGTTAGCTGTGTGTCATCATTATTTTGCTCCTGGTGAAGCTTGCTTTTTCTCATGGTGGGCTGATAATTTTTGGTATTCGGATTGATGTAGTTATAAAATTGGGGCACTAAAGGTTTCATTGATAGATGGTGACCTGATGATGATGATACTTCACAGTCACATGTACCTACAGTGCGTACCTTGGTACAGTGAAATTCTTTGTTCTGCAAACAACCCAGTAAAATCATATTATAGATAAGCATTATTATAGATAAATAGCAAAGTGCAATGCTTGCAGTGTAACCGTACACTTCACCCACACAATACACAACGTGTCGCCACGTTTCTGGTGCCCACAAAGCTGCAAAGTTCTTCAGAATGCAGTCTTATCCTGGCCTTGCTTGTCCCGGCAGCACCAATCCTCTCCTCCGTCTGCCACCACCTTGTAAACGGTCCTTTGTCCAATGTCAGCCGCTGCAGCTGCCGCCGACTCTCTCCTCCCTGCTTCCCCGTGTTTAAGGTCGGGCAGGAGACGAGCCTTGGATGACTCCAGGCAGGTTCCTGGTTCCATGGCGGATGAGCCAAGTCTGCCGTTTAGGTATAGCCAGCTGAGAGATAGCTAGTAGCCTAGGTGGTTAACTGCAGGACGGTTGTGCTGTGGATTTCGGGAGTTGACGGGCTCCCATTCAGGTGCACTGCTTTATCCAGGGTGGTTGCATTGCTGTGTTTTTGTGTGATGGTCTGGGCTGCCTCCAGCAATCCCTGTAATTCCTTGTGATTTTGAATGGACTGTTCCTAAACCAAGCTGTAATGTATCCTGATAAAATTGCTTTCAACAGCGCATCGGTAGAGAAGTTGGTGAGAGTTGATGGGGGACATGCCAAACGTCCTTAGGCTTCGAAGGACGTAGAGGCGTTGGTGCACTTTCATGGCTATTGTTTCAATATGACCAGTCCAGGACAATATCCCTGGTGATATTGACTCCGAGCAACTTGAAGCATTGAACCATCTCTACTTTGGCACCGTCAGTGTATGTGTACCACTTCACTTCTCCTTTGTCTTGCTGACATTGGGAGGAGAAAGGTTGTTGTCTCGACACCAGGACACAAGGTTCTCGATCTCCTTCCTGTACTCCATCTCATCATTTATTAGATATCTGGCCCACAATGGTGGTGTCATCTGTGAGTATTGCGTGCAGTCTTGGTCGTGCCGTGACAGGAAGGATGCGGAGGCTTTGGAGGGGGTGCAGAGGAGAGCTTTACCAGAACGATGCCTGGATTAGAGGGCTTCAGCCACAGTGAGAGGTTGAACAAGCTTGGATTGTTTTTTCTGGAAAGTTACAGATTCCGAGGATACCCGATTAGAAGTATATAAAATAAATGAGAAGCATAGATGAGGTAGACAGTCAGAACCTTTTTATCCCAGCATATAGAAAAAAACAATTACTAGAAGGGCATAGCTTTATAGTGAGAGGGGAAAAGTTTTAAAGGAGATGCGTGGGGCAAGTATTTTACACAGAGGGTGGTTGGGGCCGGGAATGTGCTGCCTGGAGTGGTGGTGGAGGCAGATATGATAATGGTGTTTAAGAGACTTTTTGGATGCGCAGGCAGATAAGGGTTAGTCTTGGCATCATGTTCGACATTGTGGGCCAAAGGGCCTGTTCTTATGTGGTAATGTTCTCCAGTTCAATGATTCAGTGATACTTATTGTCACATGTATTTAGGAACAGCGAAATGCTTTGTTTTGCAGCGTACAGCAGGCCTCATCTCCGCAACTCCCTTCGCACCCAAACCACCCCCTCCCCAGGTACCTTCCCCTGCAACCGCAGGAGATGCAACACCTGTCCCTTTACCTCCCCCCTCGACTCCATCCAAGGACCCCGTCCTTTCAGGTGGGGCAGAGGTTCACTTGCACCTCCTCCAACCTCATCTACTATATCCGCTGTTCCAGGTGTGGACTCCTATATATCGGCGAGACCAAGCGCAGGCTCGGCGATCGTTTCGCTGAACACCTCCGCTCTGTCCACCTGAACCTACCTGATCTCCCGGTTGCTCAGCACTTTAACTCCCCCTCCCATTCCCACACTGACCTTTCTGTCCTGGGCCTCCTCCACTATCAGTGTGAGGCTAAACGCAAATTGGAGGAACAGCACCTCATATTTTCCTTGGGCAGCTTACACCCAGCGGTATGGATATTGACTTCTCTAACTTCAAGTAACCTTTGCTTTCCCTCTCTCTCCGTCCCCTATTCTAACTGTCCTCCTGATTAAATATTACTGATTGTATGCCTCATCGTCACCGTCCCCTCAGCCAACCACGAACCTTTCTAGATTTTCTTGAGCATTGTCTGCTTTGATCTGTCATTTTCTTTAGTCTCCCTCGCCCCTGACTCTTTGTCTGAAGAAGGGCCTCCAGCACTTTGTGTCTACCTTCGATTTAAACCGGCATCTGCAGTTCCTTTCTGCACTCTATGTGATAGTAATATTTTTTTCTTACACAATTTAGCTAAGCGGAGATTTGTAAAGGGAGGGCCTGATGTTTGGGGTTAATATTTAAACTGACTTGGATTCTAGACGTAGCCCAGCCCATCACACAGACCACACTCCCCACCATTGACTCCATCTACACTTCATGCTGCCTCAGGAAAGCAGCCGACATCATCAAAGACTTGTCCCTGTCCCACCCCGGTCATTCCTTCTTCTCCCCACTCCCGTCCGGCAGAAGGTACAGAGGCTTGAAAGCGCGCACCACCAGACTCAGGAACAGCTTCTTCCCCTCTGTTATCAGGCTTCTGAACGGCCCTTCCATAAGCTAGGGCACTGTCCGATTCACCTCTACCCCATTGCGGACATTGGATTCTGTCTGTGGAGCTGATGCGCTACAATGCTGAGAACTATATTCTGCACTCTGTATCTTCCCCTTTGCTCCACCTATTGTACTGGAGTTTGGAGAGATTGCATTTATCTACAGTATTGTCTATTTTGATTGGACAGCACACAAGCAAAGCTTTTCATTGTACCTCAATACGTGTCACAATAATAAACATAAGCCTAAATCTAAATCTGATCCGACCACCTTCCTCATAAATCTCCTGTACATTTTCCCCATCTCACCTTAAACCTGTGCAATCTAGTGTTTGAGGTGAGAAAAGGATTCTCTGTCCCACATCAATGCTTCTCACAATTTTATATACGTATACATATCGTCAACCCCCAGCGTCTGACACTCCAGCTAAAACAATTCAAGTTTGTCCAGCCTCTCCCTGTAGCTAATACCCACTAATCCAGGCATCATTCTGGTGAACCTCCTCTGCACCCTCTCGAAATGGGGTGGGTAGAACTTCACACAGTACTCCAAAAGTAGTTTAACCAAAGCTTTATACAGCTGCAACATGGCTTCCTGACATTGCTACTCAAGACGCCAAACTGATGCTGTATACCTTCTTTACCATCATAGCCACTTGTGTTGCCGCTTTCAGGAAGCTATGAACGTATCCCAAAATCCATCTGTACATCAATGCTCTTAAGGATGCTGCCAGGGTGGGCAACCATGGTGCAGTGCAGAGAGTTGCTGCCTCACAGCCCAGAGACCCGGGTTCCCATCCCAACCACGGGTGCCGTCTCTGTACGGAGTTTGTACGTTCTCCCCGTGACCTGTGTGGGTTTCCTCCAAGATCTTCGGTTTCCTCACACTCTAATGACGTACAGATTTGTCGGCTAATTGGCTTGGTATAATTGTAAATTGTACCTAGTATGTGTAGGATAGTGTTAATGTGCGGGGATCGCAGGTCGGCGCGGAGTCAGAGGGCCGAAGGGCCTGTTTCCGCAATGTACCTCTAAACTATACTAAACTAAAAAAATACACACACATTTACTGTACTTTCTTCTTGCATTTGACTTCCAAAATGCAGCAGCTCACAGCTGTTCAGCTTAAAGTACCATTTCCCCACCCAGGGTTTCAACTGATTCTCTGCCAGATCTTTGACAACTTTCTTCACTTTCCACTGCTCCACTCATTTGTGTCATCTGCCATCTTATTACTCCGATGGCCATATGTTCATCTAGATCATTTATATAAATATTTCAACAACAGATATCCCAGCATGATTCTTGCAGAACAGCCATAACCTCAATCAGAAAAACGGCCTCCACCACTACCTCCTCCCTTCTATGACCAAGCCAATTATGGATGCAGTTTATCAACTCACTGTGAACACTATTGACATCATCCTCTGGACCAGGCTACAATGAGTGTTCGGTCGCCTGCGTTACTTCAGTCTGTGTAGACAACACCCATCGTCTTCCTCTCGTCGATCATCTTTGTCCTGTCCTCAGATTCAGTTTAATTTAGTTTAGAGATACAGTATGGAAACAGGCCCTCCGAGCCACCAAGTCCCCACACATTAACACCATCCTACACACACTAGGGACAATTTACAACTCACCCACAAACCTGTACGTCTTTGGAGTGTGGGGGGAAACCGGAGCACCTGGTGAAAACCCACGCAGGTCACGGGGAGAACGTGCAAACTCCATACAGACAGCGCCCGTGGACAGGATGGAACCCGGGTCTTTGGTGCTGAGGCACCAACTCTACCGTTGCACCACCGAGCAGGATCTGTGTGGCAGGATCTGTCCCGCACAAAGTCGATAGGAGTATATTTAATAAGTCCATGCTTTTCCAAATGTGAGTAAATCCTGTGTCTAAAAGTCAGAGAGTCACACAGCATGAAACAGACCCTGTGTCCAAGTTGTCCATGCCAACCAAGATGCCCATCTCAGTTAGTCCCACTTCCTCACATTCAGGCCATCTCCCTCTAAAACTTTCCTATGCATGTACTGTCCAAGTGTGTGGTAGATGTTATAGTGCTACTGCCTCTGGCAGCTCGTTCCATGCTCCCACCACGCTTTGAGTGAAAACATTGCCCTCTGGTTTCCTATTAAATCTTGTCCCTCTCACGTTAAACCTGTGCCCTCTGGATTTTGATTCTTGTCGCCTGGGTAAAAGACTTTGTGCACTCACCCTATCTAATCCCCTTGTGATTTTACACACCTCTATGAGATCACCCCTCATCCTCCTGCGCTCCAAGGAATAAAAGTCCTAGCCTGCCCATTCTCTCCCTGTAGCTCAGGCCCCTCGAGTCCTCGCAACATCCTCGTCAATCTTCTCTGCACCCTCTCCAGCCTAACGACATTCTTCCTATGGCAGGGTGACCAAATCTGAAGACAATACTCCAATCGTCCTCAATAATTTCCCTGTCACTGATGTAGGTGTCAGAGTTAGGTTGGTGGGGGTTGCCAAACGAGTAAGGTTGATGCTGCTAGCCCCTTGCTTGATGTCTGTTAACGCTTGTGGATTTATGTAATTACTCAGCTTAATTTAGGCATCAAAATGCTGACATCTGGGATGTTGAGAATGAACTCATGTAACCCTGAGGCCGGGTACTTTATTTTGACAATTACATTAGTTTGAAGAATACTCGCTACTGTGGTAAGCCCTGATGCCAGTAATATACCTCCTGCCAGTGCCAGGGAAATAACCAACATTTAGAACCGTTTAGACACAACATGCTGGAGTAACTCAGTGGGACAGGCTACATCTCTGGAGAGAAGGAATGGGTGACGTTTCAGGTCAAGACCCCCTTCTTCAGACTGAGTGAGGGGAGAGAGGGAGGCATAGAGATAAGGAAATGTAATGGGTGAAAAGGAGACAAAGGGGATGGAGATCAGGGAAAATGTAGTTAGAGCATTGTTAGTGGAGAAGGTGACAACAGAGGAGAATGTAACAACAAACACCCTTTTACCTGATGAGCTTCATTTGTTCCAAACAGCAAGTCGATACTTCAGAAAATGCAATCATTCTCTCCGTGCAACAATGGAATTATTAAAATGAAACATGGAATGCCAAATAAAATTGTTTGTTTTGAGAGAGATCAAACACTGTTGGTGCTGCCGGTGGAATGATGACAGATATTTCCAAGCACTCACTCGGCTTGTTATACTCACACAACATAGTGATGGTGCTTCAACTGCATTAGTGTTTCTGCACTGGCTGCACTGGCTGCCAGGAAACCGAAGAAAATGCCTTGGATTGTTGGATGGGACAAAGAGCTCTGCCTGAGGGAAAACATGTGACCAGAACTCTTAATCCTGGTGTCATTTACACATAGGGTTGTCAACTTTCTCACTCCCAAATAAGGGACAAAAGGGCAAAATACGGGACAAATTCCCGACGGCAATTCGTTGACCGACTCGGCCGTGGCTGGGTGAATGATGAGTGGGCCCGGGTGCCGGACTGCACACAAAGCCCAGCCGGCGGGGGCCAGCTGAGGAGTTTTGGCCCGGGCCGCACGACGTCACATGCAAAGTCCGGCGCCCCATCCGGCTCATGAACCGATGATTGGCCGTGTGAAGGAGGGGTGGTGATGGTGTCGGCGGTAAGCGAAGGTCCGAAGGTCGGACAGCTGGCCGGGCTGCCGACCGACGGGGCCACGGGCGAGGCGCTGCTGCTGCTGCACTCCATGGGCTGCACTACGTCAAGACGGGTGAGGATGGGCCGGAAGCAGCGCTCCGACCCGACAGTCCCTCGACCCGATTTAGCCAATATACGGGATGTCCCGGCTAATACGGACAGTTGGCAACCCTATTTACACAGCACACTGTCCAATAATAAGGAATAGAATACAACACAGCAAAAAAAACAAAAAGTGCTGCAGTAACTCAGCGGGTCAGGCAGCATCTGTGGGGAACATGGACACAGAGTGCTGGAGTAACTCAGCGGGTCAGGCAGCATCTGTGGGGAAACATGGACACAGAGTGCTGGAGTAACTCAGCGGGTCAGGCAGCATCTGTGGAGAACATGGACACAGAGTGCTGGAGTAACTCAGCGGGTCAGGCAGCATCTCTGGAGAACATGGATAGGTGATGTTTCAGGTTGGGAACCTTCTTCAGACTCAGAGCTGTTTCCAGCAGTTTGTGCCTTTATTTGTAGACCTGCCAGCAGCTGCAGTTTCCTATGCCTACAACACAGACCAATGCAGAAATCAGTCCCACTGGCTTATGGAGCAGATTGCATAGTGGTTTCATTTTTTAAATCTGAATTTTCAATACTTCCTTCAACTAAGGTGTATAGATGTGGACCCGGCCCAAATAGTTCAGATGAAAAGATACAGAGGGGCAGATTTAATGTTCCCATTGTCTTTGCAATGTAAAGTTTTCCAGGCTTGTTGGACAGCACTGAACCTGGGTGACTACGTCGATACTGAGTCTGTTGTTTAGCATATTAACTATCTTGATTGCTGATAGATTTGATTGAAAGCTACAGCATGGAAACAGGCCCTTCGGCCCACCAAGACCACGCTGACCATCGACCACCCGTTCACACTAGTTCTGTGTTATCCCACTTTCTCATCCTTACACACTAGGGCCAATTAACCTATAACCTCGCGGGTCTTTGGTATGTGGGAGGAAACCAGAGCACCTGGAGGAAACCCTGGAGCACAGGGAGAACGTGCAAACTCCACACAGGCAGAACCCAAGGTCAGGAGATTACTGGTGCTGTGAGGCAGGAGCTCTACTTCATACATTCTCAATAAACATTTGGTTCAAATCCTGGAGGTAAATCGTTTGGTATAAACATTGATGTGGGCTCAGATGTGTTTAAGTTAGTTAGTTTAGTTCAGTGTCATGTGTACCGAGGTACAGTGAAAAGCTTTTGTTGCGTGCTCTACAGTCAGCGGAAATACAATACATGATTACAATCGATCTGTTTACAGTGTGCAGACACACGATAAGGGAATACCGTTTAGTGCAGGGGTCGGCAACCGACGGCTCCCGGGCCAAATGCGGCCCGTAACCCAAAATCATCCGGACCACAGGAGGATTTTTTCCCCCGTAATCATCCGGCCCGCCAAGCGCCCCGAGCGCGGCCGAGCTCTGGCTGTACCGCATCCTGCGCTAAGCACCTTCTGTGAACACGTTTAAGAAAGAACTGCAGATGTTGGAAAAATCGAAGTTAGACAAAAATGGTGAGGACTACCTCACCCGCTGAGTTTCTCCAGCATTTTTGTCTACCTTCTGTGAACACGTGATTTGATGCCTGCCATCCGGAGCGGGATGGGGGCGGGATCCATGTGTACATGTGATAGATGTGGCCCGCCATCGGCTCACAGACACGCGTCCCGGCCCCGATGCAGAACAAGGTTGCCCATCCCTGGTCTAGTGCAAGGTAAAGCCAGCAAAGTCTGATCAAGGATAGTCCGATGGTCCCCAATGAGGTAGATAGTAGTTCAGCACTGCTCTCTGTTTGTGGTAGGTTGATTCAGTTGCCTGATAACAGCTGGGAAGAACCTGTCCCTGAATCTGGAGCTGTGTGTTTTCAAACTCCTATACGTTTTGCCCGTTGGGAGAGAGGACAAGAGGCCAGGGTGCGACTCGTCCTTGATTACACATACAGTGGCTTGCAAAAGTTTTCATACCCCTTGAACTTTTCCAAATTTTGTCACGTTACAACCACGAACGTAAATGTATTTTATTGGGATTTTATGTGATACACCATCACAAAGTGGTGCATAATTGTGAAGTGAAAGGAAAATTATACATGGTTTCCAAATTTTATTACAAATAAAAAACTGAAAAGTGTGGCGTGCAAAAGTATTCAGCCCCCTTGAGTCAATACTTTGCAGAACCACCTTTCGCTGCAATTACAGCTGCAAGTCTTTTGGGGTATGTCTCTACCAGCTTTGCATATCTAAAGACTGACATTTTTGCTCAATCTTCTTTGTAAAATAGCTCAAGCTCAGTCAGATTGGATGGAGAGCGTCTGGTGAACAGCAATTTTCAAGTCTTGCCAGAGATTCTCAATTGGATTTAGGTCTGGACTTTTGACTGGGCCATTCTAAACACATGAATATGCTTTGATCTAAACCATTCCATTGTAGCTCTGGCTGTATGTTAGGGTCGTTGTCCTGCTGGAAGGTGAACCTCCGCCCGGTCTCAAGTCTTTTGCAGACTCTAAACAGGTTTTTCTTCCAAGATTGCCCAGTATTTGGCTCCATCCATCTTCCCAAGAACTCTGACCAGCTTCCCTGTCCCTGCTGAAGAAAAGCATCCCCACAGCATGATGCTGCCACCACCATGTTACACAATGGGGATGGTGTGTTCAGGGTGATGTGCAGTGTTAGTTTTCTGCCACACATAGCGTTTTGCATTTAGGTCAAAAACTTCAAATTTTGGTCTCATCAGACCAGAGCACCTTTCCTCCACATGTTTGCTGTGTCCCCCACATGGCTTGTGGCAAAACTGCAAACGAGACTTCTTATGGCTTTGTTTCAACAATGGCTTTAATTCTTGCCACTCTTCCATAAAGGTCCGATTTGTGGAGTGCATGACAAATAGTTGTCCTGTGGACAAGATTCTCCCACCTGAGCTGTGGATCTCTGCAGCTTCCCCAGAATTTACCATGGGCCTCTTGGCTGCTTCTCTGATCAATGCTCTCCTTGCCCGGCCTGTCAGTTTAGGTGGACGGCCATGTCTTGGTAGGTTTGCAGTTGTGCCATACTCTTTCCATTTTCAGATGATGGATTGAACAGTGCTCCGTGAGAAGTACAAAGCTTGGGATTTTTTTAATAACCTTACCCTGCTTTAAAACTTCTCCACAACTGTATCCCTGACCTGTCTGGTTGTTCCTTGGGCTTCATGATGCCCAAGGAACATTGCTTGTTCACTAATGTTCTCTAACAAACCTCTATGGTCTTCACAGAACAGTTGTATTATACTGAGATTAGATTACACACAAGTGGGACTTATTTACTAATTAGGTGACTTTGAAGGCAATTGTTTGCACTGGATTTTATTTAGGGGTATCAGAGTAAAGGGGGCTGAATCTTTTGCACGCCACACTTTTCAGTTTTTTTTATTTGTAAAAAAATTTGAAAACAAACTGTATCATTTTTCTTCCACTTCACAATTATGCGCCACTTTGTGTTCGGCCTATCACATAAATCCCAATAAAATACATTTATGTTTGTGGTTTTAACGTGACAAAATGTGGAAAAGTTCAAGGGATATGAATTTACTTTTGCAAGCCACTGTATATTCAGGAATATTTAGGTGGCTGCAGGTAAAAAAATACCTCTGTATAAAATAGCTATGGTTTGCATGCACATAAACAGATAATATTTACACAATGAACGTCCACTGAAAAATATCCTTTATTCAGAAAATCCCTGGGGTTCAAACAAAATGTATGGTACACAATGTGATTGTTCAGGTCAACTACTCCTATAACTCAGGCCTTCGAGTCCTGGCAAACATCCTCATTAATCTGCTCTGGCTCTGCTCCTCGTATAAATTATTCTCTGTTAGGTAGAGTTGTGCAATTTCTCCACAACTCCATTAGAATCCTCCCACTGATATCCAATCTTGAGTTTTTCTCTCTCCCACTCAGTTCCAGTGGCAGTACATCATTGAGATTTGACTCTGACTTCAGACTGGATGTGGTCGTTGACATTCCTGAAAGGCTTGTTCAAGTGTGTAGGCTGACAAAATTGGAGCGAATTTTGTTCAGGTCTTGACAAGGTCCTTCAATTCAGTTAACTGAAGATATCGTGCCAAAACGTGGATGTTATTGCGTGTACTCACTGTTCTCTACTAATGACTGTCATTTTGCACCTAACGTTGTCACTTTTCTAGCTGTGGGCTAGCAATTCTCTAAGGGATGGGAACGTGCAGACAAGTAGAACAAAGAGCCAGTGATCGTGCAGTTTGATTTATTAGCAACCTCAAAATATGAAAACCAAATTTGCATGAGTTCTCATTTTCCAGCATTTTATCTGTGCTTTTAGTATGGCGTTGATGATTCAGCCGTGGGCTACAAATCTGGGACGTTTGTTTAGTTTTGATATATTATTGTCATGTTTAGTTTTTATTTAGTTTAAGGATTCAGCACAGAAACAGGGCCCTTCAGCCACACTGAGCCCGCACAACGACCAGCGATCCCAGCACACTAACACTACCCTACACACTAGGGGCAATTTACATTTTAGACCAAGTCAATTAACGCACAAACTTGTACGTCTTTGGAGTGTGTGAGAAAGATGAAGATCTCGGAGAAAACCCACGCAGGTCACGGGGAGAAGGTACAAACTCCGTACAGACAGCAACCTTGTAGTCAGGATGGAACCAGGGTCTCCGGCGCTGTGAGGCAGCGACTACACTACGACCCCTGTGTACCGAGGTTGCCTGTACGCTATTCACTCAAATGATAGTATTGACGTATGTGTCACTTATCAAACTATACACACTCCAGGTAGTGTGAAGAGAGGAAAATGACCCGAAATGCAGAATATAGTGTTACAGTTACAGAGAAAGCACAGATTAAAAAGTGTAAGATTTCGTAGTGAGGTGTTTTAGACATTCGGACCACACCCTAGTTCAGTTGCCTGATAACAGAGGGGCAGAAGCTGTTGCTGACTCTGCTTGTATGTGCTTTCAAGCTTCTGTATCTTCAGCCTGACGGAAACAGGGAGAAGTAGGAATGACTGGCGGATGGCAGGGGTGAAATGAGTGTGTGACAGGGTGTTGTGGGTTCTGATGATTGCTGGCTGCATCTTTTGAGGCAGCGACCCTGTAGATCTCTTCAGCCCTGGGGAGGTCAGGAGCTGTGATGAACTGGGCAGTGTTCACCACCTTTTTTGAATCTTCTAAGTTCCTGGCTGTTTGAGTTGCCGAACCAGGCCGTGAATTTGAACTACCCCAATGTGCTCCATACTGTACACGTAGAAGCTCAAGACAGTGTTTTTGTTGGTGTACCGAATCTCCGTTGAAGGAAGTAGAGGGCATTAATGGGCTTTCGTTAGGATTGCCTCAATGAGCTGGGTCCAGGACTTCTTCCAGGATATGCACACCAGGAACGTGTGAAGTTGTTCACCGCTCATCACCACCAATCCCATCGATGAAGAAAGATTTGTGGGTCCTCAACGTTCCTCTTCCAAAGTCAACAAGATCCTTGGTTTTCCTGATGTTGAGAGCACGGATGTTGTTCTGGCACCATTTGGTCAGTCGATCAGTTATCCTCAAAGCTCTGAAGCTTTAAGAAAGCTTTACGAACCTTTAAGGAAGGTTTTAGAAAGAACTGCAGATGCTGGTAAATCGAAGCTAGACACAAAATGCTGGAGTAACTCAGCGGGTGAGGCAGCATCTCTGGAGAGAAGGAATTGGCGACGTTTCGGGTCGAGAGTCTGAAGAAGGGTCTCGACCCGCAATCCCTACGCTAATTCCTTCTCACCAAAGTGCTGCATAAGGTGATCTTGTGTTGTGGGGCCTTGTGTTAACATGAGACGAGACTAAATGGGTGAGTGGGTCATTACGCAATTCTAAGTAAGTAGTAATTAGAAAGATCACACATGCAAACTTAGGCATTGCAATTTCTTGATGTCTTGGGCAGAGCTGTTCCCAAACCAAGCTGTGCTGCAACCCGACAGTGTGCATCTGTAGAAGTTCGTACATCAGTCACTGAAAGTAACCATGGAGGTACAGCAGCAAGTGAAGAAAGTTAATGGCATGTTGGCCTTATTGCGAGCAGATTTGAGTTTAGATGCAAGGAGGTCCTTCTGCAGTTGTACAGGGACCTGGTGAGACCGGACCTGGAGTATTGTGTGCAATTTTGGTCTCCTAATTTGAGGAAGGACATTCTTGCTATTGAGGGAGTGCAGCGTAGGTTCACCAGGTTAATTCCCGGGATGGCGGGACTGACATATGATGAAAGAATGGGTCGACTGGGCTGGTATTCACTAGAATTTAGAAGGATGATATGGGATCTTATAGAAACATGTAAAATTCTTAAGGAATTGGACAGGCTAGATGCAGGAAAAATGTTCCCGATGTTGGAGGAGTCCAGAACCAGGGGTCACAGTTTAAGAATAAGGGGTAGGCCATTTAGGGCTGAGATGAGTAAAAACGTTTTCACCCAGAGAGTTGTGACTGTAGAATTCTCTGTCACAGAAGGCAGTGGAGGCCAATAGAGAGTTAGGTTTAGCTCTAGGGCTAAAGGAGTCAATGATATGGGGAAAAAGGAGGAACGGGGTACTGATTTTGGATGATCAGCCATGATCATATTGAATGGCGGTGCTGGCTCAAAGGGCCGAATGGCCATCTCCTGCACCTATTTTTCTATGTTTTTCTATGTTTCTATGTAGGAGTCATGGAGACAAGCCGGAGTTCCTCAGGAAGTAGAAGCGTTGCTGTGGCTTCTTGGCTGACGCATGAATGCGGTTCCTTTACGATAAGCCAGGGACTAACCTGATGTTTGCAGCATCTTTGGGTTTTTAATTCTCTAGGACTCTTTTACTTGGAGTGCAGGAGGATGAGGGGGTAATCTTATAGAGATGTACTAAATCATGAGAGGAATAGATCAAGTAGATGCACAGCATCTCTTGCCGAGAGTTGGGGCATCGAGAAATTGCGGCAGAGGTTTAAGGTGAGGGGGGAAGTATTTAATAGGAACTTGAGGGGTAACCTTTTCACACAAAGGGTGGTGGGTGTATGGAATGAACTGCGGATGAGGTAGTTGAGGCAGGGACTATTGCAATGTTTAAGAAACATTTAGACAGGTACATGGATAGGATGAGGTTTAGAGGGATATGGACCAAACACAGGCAGGTGGGGCTAGTGTAGATGGGGCATGTTGACTGGTGTGGGTCAAGTTGGGCCCAGGGGCCTGTTTCCACATTGTATCACTCTATGGACTATGACTAATTAGATGAGATGTCACTTTCCCAGAACTCTTTGAAAGAGCAGCAGTGAAAGTGACATGCCCGGTCCTTTGCTGTATTGTGGCTGCCCAGTCCGTGGGCTGCCGTGGAGTATATGGTTCTATCCACTGGATAAATCACAGCGCCCAGCCCTGTCCAGGGTGGTTTGCATATTGGGAAACGCAGGAACATATAACCATATAACAATTACAGCACGGAAACAGGCCCTCTCGGCCCTTCCAGTCCGTGCCGACCAATTGTTTTCCCCTAGTCCCATCTACCTGCACTCAGATCATACCCCTCCATTCCCTTCACGTCCATATACCTATCCACTTTACTCTTAAATGTTAAAATCGATCCTGCCTCCACCACTTCTGCTGGAAGCTGATTCCACACAGCCACCTCCCTCTGAGTAAAGAAGTTCCCCCTCACGTTACCCTGAAACCTCTGTCCCTTAATTCTCATGTCATGCCCTCTTGTTTGAATCTTCCCTACCCTCAATGGGAAAAACGTATCCATGTTAAACTCTGTCTATCCCTTTCATCATTTTAAAGACCTCAATCAAGTCCCCCCTTAACCTTCTGCGCTCCAAAGAATAAATGACCTAACTTGTTCAACCTTTCTCTGTAACATAGTTGCTGGAACCCTGGCAACATTCTAGTAAAACTGGGATTGGGGGGGGGGGGGCCAATATATGGCTGGAACATAAAACAGCAAGTTGTCTCAGTTTATGAACAACTGTTATTTTCCTCCCCGATATACAATGACAATTTTGAAATATGTCAATCCAAACGTATAATGCCACATTGTACTGACATGAGTGAAATCTCCTTTTTACAATTGCTCCATCAGTGTGAGGGATGATTCCTGCTGAATCAGCAACTTCTCCCTTTGCATCAGCAGCTTTTTGAGCTTTATGTTGCATAATGAGCTGCAGTTTACTCTTCAAAGCTGCTGCTGCTGCTGCCTGTGGAAATATTTGATGAGACTGGCAGAGGACAGTAGCGCTGGGGGTGTCTGCTCACCGATGTTTTTTTAATGGATATATCTAAGGGAGAGATAGATAGATTCTTGATTAGTGCGGGTTGTCAGAGGTTATGGGGCAAAGGCAGGAGAATGGGGTTAGGAGGAGAGATAGATCAGCCCGTGATTGAATGGCGGGGTAGACTAGATGGGTTGAATGGCCTAATTCTGCTTCGATCACTTAGGGTATTATGACCACACCAGTCCCCATGCACACAATATTCACACATTCATTTTATATGCAAAACATCCCCTTGCTTCCTGCATTCATCACCAGCCTGGCATTTTGAATTCAATGACAGAAAGATACAATTCTATTTCTTGTGTCACCATCAAACTTTGACAGTTGCTAGAAACACAGTTGGCCCTTGGACTTGTCGCAGCATAACAGTAAAGAAAGAACAAGGTTAGAATGAAATTCTTGCATTTCTACAGAGCCTTTCATTACCTCAATGTCACAAAGTAGCCTTCAGCCAATGAATCCTTACAGAGGTGTTGGCCACTCACTGTGATGGATGTTTATGTAAACTGTGTTAAGTGTAGGTCTTGGGTTTTATTGTAATGTAAAAACTGGAGAAAATGCAATTTGTTCAAACCAAGCTGATTGAATGACAGCTATTCTATTCTATTCTATCTAATACAGCACGGAAACAGGCCCTTCAGAGCCCAACACACCATGCCAACCAAGATGCCACATCTACACTAGCCCCGCCTGCCTGCGTTTGACCCATATCCCACCAAACACTTCCTATCCATGTACCTGCCAATCTATTCCCTCATGATTTTATATAACTATAAAAGATCCATGTCTAATTCTGTGCTCCAAGGAATAGAGTTCCAGTCTGCACAACCTCTCCCTATAGCTCAGGCCCTCAAGTCCTTCCTGTAACTGGGTCACCAAAACTCCACAGTACTCCAACTGTGGCCTCACCAGCTCCTTGTGCAGTTATTTCTGAGGAATTATACCTACACTGAGATGCCCAGACGGTGACACCCAGACGGTGACACCCAGACGGTGACACCCAGACTGTGATGTCCAGACTGTGATGTCCAGACTGTGATCTCCAGACTGTGACACCCAGACTGTGATGTCCAGACTGTGATGTCCAGACTGTGACACCCAGACTGTGATGTCCAGAGTGTGATGTCCAGACTGTGACACCCAGAACGGTGACACCCAGACTGTGATGTCTAGACTGTGACACCAGACTGTGATGTCTAGACTGTTGGACACCCAGACTGTGATGTCCAGACTGTGACACCCAGACTGTGATGTCTAGACTGTGACACCCAGACTGTGATGTCTAGACTGTGGGCACCCAGACTGTGATGTCCAGACTGTGATGTCCAGACTGTGATGTTCAGGCTGTGACACTGTGATTCCAGACTGTGATGTCAGACTGTGATGTCCAGACGGTGACACCCAGACGGTGACACCCAGACGGTGACACCAGACGGTGACACCCAGACTGTGATGTCCAGACTGTGATGTCCAGACGTGATCTCCAGACTGTGACACCCCAGACTGTGATGTCCAGACTGTGATGTCCAGACTGTGAATGTCCAGACTGATATGTCCAGACTGTGATGTCCAGACTGTGATGTCTAGACTGTGATGTCAGACTGTGATGTCCAGACTGTGCTGTCCACACCCAGACTGTGATGTCCAGACTGTGATGTCTAGACTGTGACACCCAGACTGTGATGTCCATACTGTGATGTCCAGACTGTGATGTCCAGGCTGTGACACCCAGACTGTGATGTCCAGACTGTGATGTCTAGACTGTGACACCCAGACTGTGATGTCCATACTGTGATGTCCAGACTGTGATGTCTAGACTGTGATGTTTCCAGACTGTGATGTCTAGACTGTGATGTCCAGACTTCTGGCAACAGGTGATAGACAAATTACAAACCAGCAATTAGTTCAATATTGTTGCCATTCTTCAGTATATAAATCATGACAGGATATTAAACTAGGTATGTTGTCACTGTATCGCTGTGTGTACTCTCTCAGCCTTTGGAGACAGATTGCAGTGAGGTGACTGACTGTTGAATACAAGCCAAGTCAAGTCGCGTTTATTCGTCACATACACATACGGGATGTGCGGCGACATGGAAGTGGCAATGCTCGCCGATTGTGCAAAACAACTACAGAACAGAATGGAACAGAACCAGTAATTACATATTTGTGGGAGGAGAAAAAGAAAAACCAGCGATTATAAAAAGACATTAGACACAACAGTAAATTGGGTCAGTAAAGTTAGTCCCTGGTGAGATAGGAGTTTACAGACGTAATGGCCTCTGGGAAGAAACCCCTTCTCAACCTCTCCATTCTCACTGCATGGCAATGGAGGCGTTTGCCTGACCGTAGCAGCTGGAACAGTCCATTGCAGGGGTGGAAGGGGTCTCCCATGATCTTATTGGCTCTGGAGTTGCACCTCCTGGTGTATAGTTCCTGCAGTGGGGCGAGTGTAGTTACCATAGTGCGTTCGGCCGAACGCACTACTCTCTGCAGAGCCTTGTCCTGGGCAGAGCAGTTCCCAAACCAGATTGTAATGTTTCCAGCCAAGATGCTTTCCATAGCCGCTGAGTAGAAGCACTGGAGGATCCTCGGAGACACTCTGAATTTCCTCAATTGCCTGAGGTGGTAAAGGCGCTGCCTTGCCTTACTCACGAGTGCTGCAGCGTGTGATGTCCATGTCATATCCTCAGAGATGTGGACTCCCAGGTATTTAAAACAGCTCACCCTGTCCACAGTATCCCCATTTATCCTCAATGGTGTGTACGTCCTCGGATGATGTGCCCTCCCTAAAGTCCAGATCTGCTCCTTCGTTTTTTTGATGTTCAAGAGGAGGCTGTGGGCCTGACACCAGAGTGCCAGATCAGCCACCTCCTTCCGGTAGGCCTTCTCATCGTTGTCTGAGATCAGGCCCACCACCGGGGTGTCATCAGCAAACTTGATAATCGAGTTGGAGCTGAACCTGGCCATGCAGTCATGTGTGTACAGGGAGTACAATAGGGGCTGAGGACGCAACCCTGGCGGGATCCTGTGCTCAGGGTGAGGGACTTTGATGTATTCCCTCCCATCTTGACTACCTGGGGCCTGGCGGTGAGAAAGTCCAGGACCCAGGCACACAGGGAGGTGTTGAGCCCTAATTCCAGTAGCTTCTCGGCCAGTCTGGTGGGGACTATTGTGTTGAAGGCTGAACTGAAGTCTCTGAACAGCATCCTCACGTAGCCCCCCTTCTGGCTGTCAAGATGAGGGAGAGCGGTGTGCAAAACCTGGGAGACCGCATCGTCCGTGGATCTGTTCGGGGATGGTATACGAAATTGTAGCGGGTCCCATGTTGCGAGGGAGGAAGGCGCAGATGTGTTTCTTGATCAGCCTCTCGAAGGATTTCATGACGACCGAGGTGAGGGCCACCAGACGGTAGGCTGGGGAGGCATTTGTTCGTACAGGTGCAATGATGGACCTTTTGAAGCAGGCAAATCAATGTGACTGCAGTTCCGGTGGGATTGGGATTGTCCTTTGCATGGTGTGTCTGTTAAACCCAGTCTCAGGATCTGCCAGTTCAAACTTTATGAGGGTTGCTAGTACCATAGAGCATAGAACAGCCCAGCACAACAACAGGCCCTTTGGCCCACGATGTCCATGCCAAATACGACGGCAAGATAACGCAACCTCTGCTTACACTCACGATCCATATCCCTCCATTCGGTGCCTATCCATGTGCCTCTTAAATGCCACTGTGTATCTGCGGTGTGAGAAGGAAGTGCAGATGCTGGTTTAAACCAAAGATACTGTAGACACAAAACAGCAGTAGCTCAGCAGGGCAGGCAGCATCTCTGGAGACAAGGAGTGGGTGACGTTTCGGGTCGACACCCTTCTTCAGCATGAGAGTCAGGGGAGAGGGAATCTAGAGATATGTAAGGGTAAGGTGTGAAAATGACATCAAGGAAATGTAGACTAGTTCACTGTTGGCTGAGGGGAAGGTGACAATGAGGCATACAGTCAGTAACATTAATCAGATGGACAGTGCAACTAGTTGGAGAATGAGGGTTGGGGGAGGAATGGAGAGAGAGGGAAAGTGAGGGTTACTTGGTTAGAAAAATCAATATTCATACCGCCAGGTTGTAAGCTGCCCAAGTGAAATATGAGGAGCTGTTACAGGTACAAGTGCTGTCTTTGAGACCAAACCTACAACAGAAGCACCGGTCCCACAGAGACTTTAAACCACATGGCTCTCCCCATCACTGGCACCAAAACAAAGAACCAGTCGGGCATCTTGTTTGTTATTTCTGGAGCTGGTGGGCAAATCATTGGCCGGGTTTGTTTTCCTCATTGCGTCCACTACACCAGAGACTGACAAAGGGTCTCGACCCAAAACGTCGCCTATTCCTTCGCTTCATAGATGGATGCTGCCGCACCCGCTGAGTTTCTCCACCATTTTTGTCTACATACCATAGACGTTGTTGTTCTTTGGCTGAGAGCAATACTGAGATCCCTGGCAGTGCGGGTTTGGATTTCGTAACTCTGTGTTGGTTAGTGGATGTACTAGTGTCTGGAGATATTGTATCACCATTACTACTAGCCAATCAATGATAATAGCATGTGTTAGTACAGCTGTAGAGGTGGAATTTGGATCGCTTTGACATTTTCAAGGATATTCATAGTGTGCAGCAACAGAAACAGGCCCTTCAGCCTAACTCACCCATGTCAACTTACAAAGCTCGCCCTACTTGCCTGCACTTGGACCAAATCCCTCCAACTTCCTATCCGTGTTTCTGTCAATATGCTTAAATGCTGTTATTGTAGCTGCCTCTTCAAGCAGCTCGATCCATATGCCTACCACCCTCTGCATGAAAAAATTGCCCCATGGGTGGAAATCGCTCTTGAAACATGGGATGGGCACAATGAGGCCTGACATCTAGGACAGGGGTCGGCAACCTACGGCCCATGGGCCGGATCCGGCCCCTAACCCAAAAACATCCGACCCGCAGACGGATTTTTTTTCAATTCGTTTTTGCGATCTGGGAACTGCAGCCAGGTCGCAACACACAGGTCGCAACACGCAGGCGGCCTGGGCACTACAGCGAGACCTAGGCACTACAGCCAGGCCCGGGGCAGGCGGCCTGGGCACTACAGCGAGACCCGGGGCAGATGAGCCGACCTGGACACTACAGCCAGGCCTGGGGCACTACAGCCAGGCCCGGGGCAGGCGAGCCGACCTGGGCACTACAGCCAGTCCTGGGACACGCAGCCAGCCTGGGTCTGGCAGTAGCGCCCAGGTCACAAAACATGGAGGGAATTGTCCCCCACCTCTCAAAACATGCCCCTCCCCCCAGGATTTCCACCCATGTGACAGGTTCCTTATAATTCTTCACACTCTCGCCTTAAACCTATGTCCACTAGCTTTAGACTCCCCTACCCTGGGGTAGAAAAACTGTGGCTATTCATCTGATCTATGTTTATAATTTATAAATCTCCGTAACGTGACTCCTCAGCCTCTTAGGCTCCAGAAAAACGTCCTAGCCTGTGCAGCACCTTTGATTCCCCACGCACAAAGCCATGCTGACTTTCCCTAATCATTCCTTGCCTTTCTAAATGCATGCTCTCAAAATCCGCTCCAGTAACTTGCCCAATCTAAAGTTCCCAGGCTTTTTCCTTGCAGTCTTTCTTAAATAGATGCACATTTCGCACCCTCTAGTCTTCCGGCACATCACCCATGGTTTGTTGATGATACAAATATATCAGTCACATATTTTCTTCCCAACCTTCTTATAACGTGTGAAAACGCACGCCTCCAGATGCTGGGACAGTTTCTTCATGGCTGTTATCAGGCAACTGAACAGTCCTCTCACCAGCTAGAGAGCGGTCCTGACCTCCCATCTACCTCATTAGGGACCTTTGAACAATCTTTAAGCAGACTTGTCTTGCACTAAATGTTCTACCTTTTACCCATTATCTGTGCACTGGGGACTGCTGAAGACCATGCTGAAGACCATGCTGAAGACTGGATAGCACGCAACAAATAACCTTTCACCGTACCTTGGTACATGTGACAATAATAAACTAAACTAAACTAATATCAATGGCTATTAATGCAGAAAATCTTTCAGTTGACCTTTTAAGGATATAATTCAGTCCACTTGAAGCCAGCTGGGACCAGAGTCCTGGTGAACCACATAGCTAGGGCCATAGATAGAGCTTTAAATGAAATTGTGTGGGGGTGTGGGTCAGCAAATTGGAGATGTGTGGATGAAGATAAATGGAAGGAGAGTGCAGGAGTGGTGACTGAAGCCTCCAGAAGAGGTTATGGGATGGAAAGTTTAAGAAGGAACTGAGTCTAAAGTTCAGGCAAAATTGGGACCAGTGTGTGAAGTGAATACTGAACTAAAGGTATTATATTTTAAATGCACTTAGTATAGGGAACAAAGTGGGTGAGCTTATAGCGCAGTTAGAAATGGTAGGTTCGATGTTGTGGGCATTGTTGGAGACGTGGATGAGAGAGGATCTGAGCTATGAGCTGAATATCCAAGGTTACACGACCTATCGGAAAGACAGATTGATGGGAAGAGGGTGGGGTAACTCTGCTGGTATGGAATGAAATTCCGTCCTGGGCAAGGGGTGACAGGATCAGAAGATGTTAGAATCCTTGTGGGTGGAGCTAAGAAACTGCAAGGGTAAAAAGACCCTGAAGGGAGTTATTTACAGGCCTCCAAACAGTAGCCAGGAAGTAGGGTGCAAGTTACATGGGAGATACAATTGGCATGTAAGAAAGGCAATGTTATAGTGGTCATGGGGATTACAATATGCAGATTCTGGGAAAATCAGATTGGTATTGGATCCCATGAGGGAATTTGTGCAGTGCTTACAAGATGGCTTCTTAGAGCAGCTTATAGTCAACCATACTAGGGAAAAAGGCAGATTTGATTAGTGAGCTTAAAGGCAAAGGAGTCTCTATGAGGTAGTGGACCATGATATGATAAACTTCAATCTGCAGTTTGAGAAGGAGAAAATGAAATTGGATGTGTCGGTGTTATATAGCTGAGAAAGGTTGACCACATAGGCACGAGGGAGCTGGATAAAGTTGATTGGATAGGGATCCTGACAGGAATGACAGTGGAAGAGCAATGGCAGGAATTTCTGGAATAATTCAGAATGTGCAGAATCTGTTCATCCCAAAGAGGAAGAAAAATTCTAACAGGGGAATGAGTGACCGTGGGTGACAAGGGACGTCAAAGACAGTACAAAAACTAAAAGAGAAGGCAAATAACATTACAAAGATTAGTGGGAAGCAGAGGATTGGGAAGCTTTTGAAAACCGACAGAAGGGAACTAAAAAGGCAATAAGTGCAGAAAAGAGGAAATATGAAGGCAAGCTAGCTAATGATATAAATGATATAAATCAGATATATAAAGAATAACAGAGAGGACTGCTGGAAAATGAAGGCATGGCAAATGATAATGCGGAATAAAGAAATGGCATTGAACATGTTTTTTGCATCAGTGTTTCCACACCAGCAACGTGCTTGAAGGTCAAGAGGTCAGGGGTGGAAGTTAGTGGAGTGACTATACCAGGGAGGGTGCTTGACAAGCTGAAAGGGCAAGGTGGATAAGGCACCTGGACTGGATGGACTGCACCCTAGAGTTCTGAAAGAGGTGGCATTAGAGATTGTGAGGCATTGGCAGTGACATTTCAAGAATCACTAGATCAGGAGTGGTCCCAGAGGACTGGAAAAAATGCCAATGTTACCCCGATGTTCAAGAAGAGAGCAGGGCAAAAACAGGGGGTGGGAAACTATATGTGTAGGAAGGGACTGCAGATGCTGGTTTACACCGAAGATAGACACAAAATGCTGGAGTAACTCAGCGGGACGGGCAGCATCTCTGGAGAGAAGGAATGGGTGGCGTTATGAATCAGGACCCTTATTCAGACTGAATTACATCTGAAGAAGAGTCTCTACCTGAAACGTCACCCATTCCTTCTCTCCAGTGATGCTGCCTGTCCCACTGAGTTACTCCAGCATTGTGTGTCTACCTTAGGGGAAGTTATATGTCGTTTAGCCTGACTGCAGTGGTGGTAAGATTATAGAGTCCATTATGAAAGTGGAGGTTTCTGAGTACTTCAAAGCACATGATAAAATAAGCCAAAGTCAGCATGTTTTTTGAAGGGGAGGTCTTGCTTGACAAAATCAGTTGGAATTCTTTGAACAAGTAAATAGCAGGGACAGACAAAGGAGAGTCAGTGAATGTTGTTTGCCTTTGATAAGGTGCCACACGTGAGCCTGCAAGGAGGTTGAGAGCCTATCAGAGGGCAGACACTAGCATGGATAGCAGGTTGGCTGGATGGCAGAAGGCAAAGAGTGTCAATAAAGGGGGCTTTTTCTGCTTGGCTGCCAGTGACTAGCGTAGTTCCGCAGGGCTCGGTGCTGGGGCCGCTACTTTCCGGTTGTATATTAATGATTTTGAATAGAGGGATGGAAGGCTGTGTGGTCAAGTTTGCAGATAATCCTAAATAGGTGGAGGGGCAGGTAATGTAGAGAAGCAGGGACTCTGCAGAAGGACTTGGAACAGGTTGGGAGAGTGGGTCAGAGAAGTGGCAGATGGAATATAGTGTAGCAAAGTGTGGAGTCTTGCATTTTGTAGTAGGAATAAAGGCATAGACTATTTTCTAAATGGGGAGAGAATCCAGAAATCGGAGGTTTCAAAGGGACTTGGGAGTGCTGGTGCAGGATTCCCCAAAAGTTAATCTGCAATCGACAATAAAGAAGAAGAAAAATGCTATGTTATCATTTATTTTGAGAGGACAGAATATAAAAAGAGTGATGTAATACTGAGGCTTTATAAGGCACACAGCAAAAAAAAAAAATGGTCAGACTGCATTTGGAGTATTGTGAACGTTTTGGGTCCCATATCTGAAGAAGGATGTGTTGGCATTGGAGAGGGTCCAGAGGAGGTTTATGGGAATGATCCCAGGAACGAGTGGCTTAAATAGGATGAGCATTGGACGGCACTGGATTTTAGAAGGATGAGGGGACACTTTGGAAGTTACTGAGTCTTTCAAAGGCCTGGGTAGAGTAGATGTGGAGAGAATTTTTCCATCGTGGAGAGAGTCTCGGACATGCGCGCAAAACCTCAGAATAAAAAGGGTGTACATTTAGGAAGGGGATGAGGAATTTCTTTAGTTAGAGGGTGGTGACTCTGTGGAACTCATTGCTGCAGACGGCCGTGGGGGCCCAAGTTTAATGCACATTTTTAAAGTGGAGATTGATAGATTTTTTGATTAGTACAGGTGTTGGGGGTTATGGGGAGAAGGCAGGAGAATGTTGCTAGGAGGGAGGGATAGATCAGCATGACTGAATGGCGGAGTAGACTCGATGAGCTGAATAGCCTAATTCTGCTCCCATGATTTTATGAACATAGATATTTTTCTTTTGGCATGAAAATTGATGTTCTTTACTTGAGATTTAACGTATTTCAATTAATGCTTTTCTGCAATGCCCAGTTTAATATACAAAGAAACAGACTTGCTGAATAAATGTAACGCACTTTGCTCTGTTGCTGAAATCTTCATTGATTTGCTTGACTTTCTCAAGATCTACTGGGATGTGCTTGTTACGATCAATTTATATTTCAATCAAATTATTAATACCACTGTATTAACTAGCTGTGTTTTATAAATGATCTCACGGTCGTTTGGATGCCAAGTGCTCAATGCCTTGGCATCAATCCATCTTTCTTTTATTGTAATATCTGTGAATATTTTCAGTTGAGTTCATGAAATCTTATAGCTTTTGATACTGCATAGTGCTTGGTGTAAATGAATACTGTTACTCAAGAGTTCAGCGAGCTAGTGTTTTGGATTGGGGAACCTGGTGTGGTGGTGGCTCTGTGTCTCTCTGGGTCTGTGTCGTATCTTGTGCCCTGGAGGAAATTGTGTGATGCATGTACATCTGAACCAATCCCAAAGAATGATTAGTCAGCGAGTGATACAGCTTGGAAACAGGCCCTTCAGCCCAACTTGTCCTTGCCACCCAACGTCCGATCTACACTCTACACTAGTGCATATCCATCCAAACCTGTGTGAGTGTTGTGTCTATTTGTGCCCTGTGTGGTGTGCGTGAGTGGTGTGTGTGTGCATGTGTGTGGGTGTGTGTGCGGTTGTGTGACGTGGTGTGTGTGAGTGGTGCGTGGTGTGTGTGTGTGTGTGTGTGAGTGTGTGTGGTGTGTGTGTGGCATGTGAGTGTGTGTGTGTGCGCGTGTGTGTGTGTGAGTGTGTGTGCGCTGTGTGTGTGGTGTGTGTGCGTGGGTGCGTGTGTGTGTGTGTGTGTGTGTGCGTGAGTGCGTGGTGTTGTGTGTGAGCGTGTGGTGTGTGTGTGTGTGTGTGTGTGTTGTGTGTGCGTGTGTGTGTGTGTGTGTGTGTGCGGGTGTGTGTGTGCGTGTGTGTGTGTGTTGTGCGCAAATGCTGGGTGTGTGTGTGCGTGCGTGGTGTGTGTGCGTGTGTGTGTGTGTTGTGTGCGTGTGTGTGTGTGTGTGTGCGCGTGTGTGTGTGTGCGTGTGTGTGCGAGGTGTCGTTGTGTGTGTGTGCGGTGTGTGTGTGTGTGTGTGTGTGTGTGTGTGTGTGTGTGTGTGCGGTGTGGTGTGCTGCGTGCGTGTGCGGTGTGTGTGTGCGTGTGTGCGTGTGTGCGTGCGTGGCGTGCGTGGTGTGTGTGTGTGTGTGTGTTGCGTGTGTGCGGTGTTGTTGTGCGTGCGTGTGCGTGTGTGCGTGTGTGTGCGGTTGTGTGTGTGTGCGTGCGGTGTGTGATTGTGTGTGTGTGTGTTCGCGGTGTGTGTGTGTGTGCGGTGTGTGTGTATGTGCTGTGTGTGTGTGTGTGTGTGTGCGTGTGTGTGCGTGCGTGGTGTGTGTGTGTGTGCGGGTGTGTGTGTGTGTGTGCGGTGTGTGTGTGTGTGTGTGGTGTGTGTGTGTGTGCGTGGTGTGTGTTGCGGTGTGCTGGTGTGTGTGTGTGTGTGTTGGTGTGTGTGTGTTATAGCGGTGTGGTGAGTGTGTGTGTGTGTGCGTGCGTGCGTGGTGTGTGTGTGTGTGTGTGTGCGTGCGTATGTGCGTGTGCGTATGTGCGCGTGTCCAGCTTGCTGTGAGAGTGCTCCTGCTCGCTATCAGTGTGTGGATCTCATTTGGCTGGCCTGTTGCCATCAGCTTCCTCGCCTGCCTCCCATTTCCTGGATATTCCCACTGTGCTTTCTTGACCCAGGGAGTGGATTGCATCGCTGATGGTGCATTGCAAAGCATCGCAAGCCTTGGCCAAAGTCCAATCTTTGAGTGGTTTGGACAGGAGACAAACTCTTGAGCTGCATATGAGTTGGTGGCGCCAGGCTTCAGTGGCCAGGTCTCAGTCTCAGCCTGAGTTAAGGCACGCTCCCCACCCTGTCACAGCATGGTCACTGAGGGGACAGCGGGACACACTGCATGGACAGACCCTTCGGCCCAACATGTCCACCCTGACCAAGTGCCTAACTGAGCCATTCCCATATCCCACAAATGGCCCATATTCCACTATCCATTTACCTAAATGTCTTTTAAATGATAAATTAAATCCACTTCTACAGCTTCCTCTGGCAGCTCGTTCCATACACCCACCACACTCTGTGTGGAAAGGTTGAAGCTTGTGACCATTCATCTCATCTGCACCCATCATGATTTTATAACATATGTACAAGGTCACCCCTCAGCTCCCTCAGCTCCAGGTCTTTGCATATCCAGTTTCTCCTTTTAACTCAAGCCCTCCAGCCCCAGTAACGGCCATGTGAATCGTCCCCTTTCCCCTATCCTTCCTGTAGCTGGATGATGAGAACCATATCAGTGTTGTTTGTAGTCACTCATGGCCCTATAAGACCATGACATGTTGCAATGTGCATGTGGGAGGGTGGGTGGCTGGTCATACACTTCAACTGGGCTTCAACTGTGTCGCCAGTACAGTGCCAGAGGTGAGGGGTTGCCCTGGCTTCACTGCCCACCTTCCCTGCCCCTCTCTGCTTGCAGCAGCTGCTTTGCTATTTTGTCGTATGACCTGCCCACCTGATCTGTGGTTCTTGCAGTAACGTGTAGATAGATAATTGGGAGCGTTGTCTGTGGGGCGGGAATCTTGTCCAGCCTCGTGGTCTGATGTATCTGCACGCACAGAGCATGGGAAGTGGGTAGTAGGTATATTGCCTGGTATGTATGTACACATGGGTCTACTGCCCGGTATGTATGTACACATGGGTATACTGCCCGGTATGTATGTACACATGGGTATACTGCACCGGTATGTATACTGCCCGGTATGTATGTACACATGGGTCTTACTGCCGGTATGTATGTACATGGGTATATGCTGCCCGTGTACACATGGTGTTCACATGGGTCCTACTGCCCGGTATATGCCCACTGCTACCCCGGTTTGTACTGTCCCCGGTATGTAGTACACATCGGGTACTGCCCGGTAACAATTCAGGGGGAGGGTATGTATGGTACATGTACATGGCTACTGCCCGGTAATGTACACATTGGGGTCATACCCCGGTATGTATGTATGTAACACAGGGTTTACTGCCCGGTGTTTTATTTACACATGTCATTCAGTATGTACTCACATTTACTGCTTATTATACAGTGGGTATTACCAGAGGTGTAGGGGTATGCCCGTACACACTACTTGCCCGAGGAATCTGAATAAAGGGGGGAATCAGGAATCTGAATCTGAATTCCTCTTCATTCCCACTCTTCACTTTTCAGTAGTTCCAAAGCTGAGCTGACGTTTGCCATGGTGTTATTGACTTTGTCACCAGTTTTGGGTGCTGCTGACCTGCTCCACTACTCACAGCCTCTGGCCAATGACAAGGATGTGTGCTGGTAATATGGGCTGCAGCTTGGTGCAGTTTGGTGCAGGTTTCCCCCTCTCTGTGTGCCTGTGTTGGCCGTCTGTTGGCATGGGCTTCATTCTGTGACTTGCTACATTCACTGCGTTGCTGGCTGGGGGGGATGTAATGCTGCTCTGGGCTCTGTCCAAATAGTGAAAGGCTTGGATAGAGTGGATGTGAAGAGGATGTTTCCACTAGTGGGAGAGTCTAGGACCAGAGGTCACAGCCACACAATTACAGGACGTTTCTTTAGGAAGGAGATGATGAATTTCTTTAGTCAGAGGGTGGTGAATCTGTGGAATTATTTGCCTCAGATGGCTGTGGAGGCCAAGTCAATGGATATTTTTAAGGCGGAGATGGATTCTTGATCAGTACAGGTGTCAGGGATTATGGGGAGACGGCAGGAGAATGGGGTAGGAGGGCAGAGTAGACCCGATGAGCCGAATGGCCTAATTCTGCTCCTATAGCTTGTGGACATAAAATGGCTGCCCTCAAAAGCCTCTACATTTCACAAAGAACAGCGGCACGTTGGCGCAGCGGTAGAGTTGCTGCCTTACAGCGCTTGCAGCGCCACAGACCTGGGTTTGATCCCGACTGCTGTCCGTGTGGAGTTTGTATGTCTCCCCGTGATCTGCCTGGGTTTTCTCCAAGATCTTAATTGGCTTGGTATCAATGTAAAATTGGCCCTAGTGTGTGTAGGATAGTGTTAGTGTGCGGGGATCGCTGGCCAGTGTGGGCCTGATGGGCCAAAGGGCCTGTTTCCGAGCTATATCTCTAAACTAAACTAAACAGCGGTTTCCCTAACCAACTCTGACTCCTGTACAAAGTAGACTTTCTTCAGATCGGTGGTGCCCTCCCAAGTCTGGGTTCAGGTTTAGAGTTTTGGGTTCGGTTTAGGTGACACAGCATACTCGGAGTCAGAGAGTCACACAACACGTAAACAGGCCCTTCAACCCAGCTCATCCATGCCAACCAAGATGCCCCATCTAGGCTCGTCCCACCTGCCCACGTTTGACCCGTATCCCTGTAACCTGTCCTATCCAGGTGCCTGACCATGTGTCTTTTAAATGTTGTTCTAATACCTGCCGCAACTACCTCCTCTGGCAGCCTGTTCCACACACCCACCAGTTGCTGCTCAGGTTCTTATTAAACCTTTCCCCTCGCTGCCTAAACCTGTGCCCTCTAGATTTTGATTCCTCCACTCTGCGGCTAGAACTCTGCATTCACCCTGACCGCAGTCTGCAGTGCCTAGTAAACCAGGAGCATGGAAGATATCTGATCAGCCCAATGTAAAGATGTTGTGGTGAAACAGGATTGATGAAGTGACACTACTCTTGTGGTGCTGCATTACATTCCTGTCGTGAGAAAATCCTCTCACACAATCAATGCCACCCGACCTCTGTGGCTAAATCATTCCTTCTCAGTCTCCATTCTCTCATCGGCTTTACCTCCAGCTGTCCTTGAAACATTTCCACTTGTTCTGATTTATTTTCCTGTCAAGCATTCTCCCACCATTGTACAGACTGCACTTGTGCCCGATTTCCCCAGAAAACCTTGAGGAAATCTGATCACGACCTGTTCTTGATTCATTACGACACAACTCCAGCCATTTCTATCACTTAGTTTAGTTTAGAGATACAGCACGGAAACAGGCCCTTCAGCGAGGCCGCAGCCACCAGCCATCCCCGCACATTAACACTATCCTACACACACCAGGGGCAATTTTACATTTTTATAGCGAGTCTTTGTACGTCTTTGAAGTGTGGGAGGAAACCGAAGATCTCGGAGAAAAATCACGGTCACAGGGAGAACGTACAAATTCCGTACAGACAGCACCTGCAGTCAGGATGGAACCCGGGTCTCTGGCGCTGTGAGGCAGCAACTCTACCGCTGCGCCACCGTTCACTATTTATTGTGAGCTATTGTGTGCAGGATGCCCAGCGTTAGCCTGGGGACGGGCCATGGAGTGTTAGCCAGGTTTCTGCAAACACTCTCTTTGGAGTTTAGAAGGATGAGGGGGAATCTTATGGAAAACATATAAAATTACAAAAGGACTGGACAAGCTAGATGCAGGAAAAATGTTCCCAATGTTGGGCGAGTCCAGAACCAGGGGCCACAGTCTTAGAATAAAGGGGAGGCCATTTAAGACTGAGGTGAGAAAAAACTTTTTCACCCAGACAGTTGTGAATTTATGGAATTCCCTGCCACAGAGGGCAGTGGAGGCCAAATCACTGGATGGATTTAAGAGAGAGTTAGATAGAGATCTAGGGGCTAGTGGAGTCAAGGGATATGGGGAGAAGGCAGGCACGGGTTATTGATAGGGGATAATCAGCCATGATCACAATGAATGGCGGTGCTGGCTCGAAGTGCCGAATGGCCTCCGCCTGCTCCTATTTTCTATGTTTCTATGTTTCTATGAGAGGAACAGGAGGGGGAGGCAGGCACAGTGCGCTAAAGGCACAGTGATGGGCTGGGGAGAATGAGGGCGGACACACACAGGGAAGGAGGTATGGAGGAAATCACACAGAAAACACTGCCCCCGGACTGAGCCATGAATCAAACTAGCAGATTGGGAAATAAGAAATCGGAGGAGCAAAGGTACAAAATCCCTGACACCCGCACTCATCAAGAATCTGTCAATATCCGCCTTAAAAATATCCATTGACGGCCTCCACAGCCGTCTGGCAATGAATTCCACAGATTCACCACCCACTGGCTAAAGAAATTCCTCCTCATCTCCTTTCTAAAGATACGTCCTTTAATTCTGAGGCTGTGACCTCTGGTCCCAGACTCTCCCACTAGTGGAAACATCCTCACCACATCCACTCTATCCAAGCCTTTCACTATTCGGTAAGTTTCAATGAGGTCCCCCCTCATCCTTCTAATCTCCAGTCAGTACAGGCCCAGTGCGGACAAACGGTCATCACAGATGTTGACCATGAGTCAATCAGGTAGTGTTGCCGGGCAGTCTGGGCAAATGGAGCCACGTTACAGGTTTCAGTTTTACTTCAGTTCAGTTTATTGTCACGTCTACCGAGGTACAGTGAAAAGCTTTTGTTGCGTGCTATCCAGTCAGCAGAAAGACAATACGTGATTACAATCAATCCATTCACAGTGTATACAGTACATACATGATAAGGCAATAACATTTAGTGCAAGGTAAAGCGAGTAAAGTCCGATCAAAGATAGTCTGAGGGTCACCAATGAGGTAGATAGTAGTTCGACACTGCTCTCTGGTTGTGGTAGGATGGTTCCGTTGCCTGATAACAGCTGGGAAGAAACTGTCCCTGAATCTGGAGGTATGCGTTTTCACACTTCTGTACCTCTTGCCTAGTGGGAGAGGGGAGAAGAGGGAGTGACCAGGGTGAGACTATGCTGCTGGCCTTGCCGAGGCAGCGTGAGGTATAAATGGGGTCAATGGAAGGGTTGGTTTGTGTGATGGTCTGGGCTGTGTCCACAATTTCTCTGAAATTGTTCTGCGGTCTTGGATGGGGCTGTTCCCAAACCGAGCTGTGATGCACCCGATAAATCATTCAGGTTGGGGTGGACAAGCAGCCTCTCTATCCCCTGTCACACACCTCTACCAGGACATGTTCTGGGTACGGTGGATGCAGCGAGGCATCCCCATGCTGCACTTTGCCAGATTAAACACAGAGAGCGGAAACCAGCTAACGTTGTCCAGCAGAATTTCTATCTCCCCTGGGCTCTCTCTGAGCAGAGATTTATTTAGGATTGACATTGGAAAACCCATGTTGTCACATGCATCACGATCTCTTATTAAATTTTTACAGAGTGAATAAAATATACAGAAAATATATCTCCTTCATTGTCAGTCTTTGACAAGCTTACCAAAACGTCTGTGCTAGACTTGCAGTGCAGAACAATCTGGCACAGTGTCAGGCAGCTGGGTTAGTTCATCCAGTCTGTGAGCAGGACCATAGACTACCTGGCCAGTCCTAGATCAGGAATACAACTACCTGGCCAGTCCTAGACCTGCCATTAGACTACCTGGCCAGTCCTAGACCAGGACCATAGACTACCTGGCCAGTCCTAGACCAGGACCATAGACTACCTGGCCAGTCCTAGACCAGCCATAGACTACCTGGCCAGTCCTAGACCAGGACCATACACTACCTGGCCAGTCCTAGACAGGACCATAGACTACCTGGCCAGTCCTAGACCAGCATAGACTACCTGGCCAGTCCTAGACCTGCCATTAGACTACCTGGCCAGTCCTAGACCAAGGACCATAGACTACTGGCCAGTCCTAGACCAGCCAGTATTGACTACCTGGCCAGTCCTAGACCAGCCATAGACTACCTGGCCAGTCCTAGGACCAGGACCATAGACTATCTGGCCATAGTCCTAGACCTGCCATAGCTACTACCTGGCCAGTCCTAGACCTGCCATTTACCTGGCCAGTCCTAGACCCAGGACCATATCACTACCTGGCCAGTCTAGACCAGGACCATAGACTACCTGGCCAGTCCCTAGACCTGCCATAGACTACCTGGCCAGTCCTGGATCCAGACCATAGACTTACTGGCCAGTCCTAGACCATGCCATCCACACTACCTGACCAGTCTGTGAGACTACCTGCAGGTTATAGACTACCTGGCCAGTCCTAGGTAATCAGGTGTTTAAGATTATGTCCTAGATTTGAACAAAACGGTTTAAATGTTGCCATAACTGAGAGCAGCAAATCAATGTTAGGTTTCATTTAAATGTGGGAAGGCCATTGATAAGGAAAATGGGAAGTGGAAAAACTAGATTCCGATTCAGGTGAGTTTCTTGTTATATATAACAGGGAACAGTGAAATTCCTGTTCACATAAAGCTTACAGATTATAGTCTTCCTGTAGTTTGACAAAAAGCATCAACAAATACAATGGTGAGTGCCCAATACCAGAATGCTGCAACGTTGTGGTGCCACAATGCAGGACAGTGGGTAGGAGATATTAAGATGCATACGGGACGAGCTAGATGAGGTGGAGTTACTTGTGAAGTACATGGCAACACCTCTGGAAAGGGATTGCAGAAGAGCTGATTGGATCATGATGCCTCATTGTCACCTTCTCCTGAGTTGGCAAGTCAGGCCAAGACGTCAGTGAGAATCTCACACTGCTCTGTCACCAATCATTCATTGTATCTCTGCATTCAAGTTTAGTTGATTGTCCTCTGTACCGAGGTACAGTGAAAAGCTTTTTTGTTGCGTGCTATCCAGTCAGCGGAAAGACAATACAGGATTACAATCGAGCTGCCCACAGTGTACAGATACAGGATAAAGGGGATAACATTTAGAGCAAGATAAAGTCTGATTAAAGATAGTACGAGGGTCTCCAATGAGGTAGATGGGAGGTCAGGACCGCTCTCCTTGATAGGATGATTCAGTTGCCTGATAACAGCTGGGAAGAAATTGTCCCTGAATCTGGAGGTGTGCGTTTCCACACTTCTGTATCTCTTGCCCGATGGGAGAGGGGAGAAGAGGGAGTGACCGGGGTGAGACTGGTTCTTGATGATGCTGCTGGCCTTGCCCAGGCTGCGTGAGGTGTAGATGGAGTCGATCTGTTCAGTTCAGTTCCGTTTATTTATTTGTCTCGTGTACCAAGGTCAGGTGGCTCCTCCATGGAACTACACGAACCGCATGGCGCTGACTTCACACTCATGTGAAGTCTCTGGAGAGGCTGGTGCTCACTCACCTGCTGACCCCGTTGCAGTTCGCCTTAGGGGTTGAGGAGGCCATCAACCACCTGCTCCAACATTCCTTTGTCACTGGATGAGCCGGGAAGGCATTTGTGAGAGTCATGCAGAGTTTGATATCTCCAGTGCTTTTAACACCATCCGGCCTGCCACAGTAGGGACCCAAACTGATGAAGTGTGGGCGGATGCCTCCATGGTCTGTCATGGATCACCAATACCTGAATGGGAAACCCACAATATGTACGGCTACAGAACTGAGTCTCGGACATGGGTGGTGAGCAACACAAGGGCCCCCACAGGGGAAGAGTCCCTCTCCCTTCTGTTCACCATTCTACACTCAGACTTCAGGTATAAACTCTGTCTCTGCCACATGCAGAGGTTTTCAGATGACTCTGCAGTTGTGGGCTGCATCAGTGAGGGGGAGGCGGAGTGATCTCAGAGGGTTGTAGTCAACGACGTTGTTGAGTGGTGTGGGCTGAAACGCACCTGATGAAAGCTCAACACCGACAAGACTCAGGAGTTAATGGCGGACTTTAGGAGGAGAGGAACATCCCTGTCTCCATCAAGGGCGTGGATGTGCTGTTTACCATGGATTACAATTACCTTGGAATGTCCTGGCAGTCAACTGGTACTGGTCCGGACGCTGAGGCCTGTACACGAAGGGCAGAGATGCTGCAGATGTTCGACCAATCGGTGGTAGCACTGTGCATCTTCTTCGTGCCGTTGTGTGGGGCAGCAGGGCGAAGGCTGCGGCCCAACAGGATTAACCAAACTATCAGGAATTTGGGAAGTGGAATTATGGGAGGTGGTCTTGGAGGGGAGGATGCTCCTCCAAACTGCAGAGCATCCTGGGACTATAAAGCTCACACTGGTCAACTGAGGAGCTCTCTTCATCACAGATTGTTCTTACCAAGATGCAGTAAAACGTCACAGGAGATCCTTTCACTGTGGTATCAAATGTACAACTCCTCACCCTTCGTTGTGAGGTAGACTGAGGATGAGACTGAGACTGACTCTCCCCCCCCCCCCCCCCC